>JAGJRO010001321.1:141250-517522 GCA_022832285.1 Lepidurus apus apus | reverse complement strand
TATATATATATATAAACACACACAATATACGTCATCAAGGTCTGGTCTCATATACTGAACGTTCCTGGAACGAAACCTGTACGGTCTTCTTTGTAGACTCACGACAAGAAAGAAGAAACATGGCCAAGGAGGTTAAAGGGCAAACGTTGTAGCACCAGCATCGCTAAGCAAAAACCAACAGTGAATTTTTCTCCCGTAGCAAAAACGTTCTGCGTTTGATCCTTCGTCCAAGAACCTTCGATTTCCAAGTTACGGCCAAGTGCCTGTGTAAATGTTACTCAGCTCTCGATAAGTCTACAAAAAATTTCGATTTGAACGTTCGCTTTCAAGTCCCCTAACCTCGAAATACTCGTATGCAAGCTTACTGGAATCTGTTACAAACTTTCGTCGTTTTCTTTTTTCTCCAAAAGCACTTTCGGCACAAGCGAGTAAGCTTACTGTATGAAGTTTTTGTGTTTGGTCTTCTGGCCGAAAAACCTTCAATTTCTTGGTTTTGCCTCTCAGCTTACCTCGGTTGGTGAGCTCAGAACGTTCGATTGGGTTTTTGAGTCCTTGGACAAATTTATAGGAATCTGTTATAGACTGTTCCCTTTTTCTAATGGAAACATCGCTTAGGAAGGCAGTGGTGTGTGTGTGTATTAAAAAAAGCCCGGCTCTCTCATCGTGCTGTTCGATTTTGGGGACTCTTTGGCTGGCCTGTAGGTTTAGGATCCGAAAACGTTCGATTTTGGGCGTCCGCCCCCAAGTGAGGAGCTTTTAAGCAAACTTGTTGAGAAACTGAGTCGCCATGGGGCACTCTTGGTTTTAGTCGTCAGAAACCCTGCTGTATGCTAGCGAAGGCATGTAAAAGCTTATAGCGAATCACGGAATATACGCATCTCGTCCATCATGATGTCACCTCGCTTCGTTAAATCCAATAATTTTTGTCCTCGCACTGAATTGATCGCTTTTTACGCCTCTGGGCTTTCTAACTAGTACTTGGTCTCTGTCTTTTACTTACACAGCAGGCAAAAAATAAGATTAAAAAGACGGAGAAGCTCCACTTCTTAAAGTGTCCTAAAAGAAAGACATGACATTATAGGACTAATTGGCCTGTTTCTGTTTTATGCTCGGGAACTTTGTCAGGATGCCTTGTTTTTCGCACCCCGTGGCGATACTGTAGTTACTTCCTATTATCCTGTTTTTGTCGTCAACAAGAGGGGTGCTAATCCAAAGGGACTCGTTCGTCTTAGGGAGACTAATATCCGCGCAGAGTCGCGTTTCTCTATGTGCGATTAACGAAGTATACTGCCGGTTTTTCTCTCCGCGAAATCTGGCTTGTCTTGTTTTTCTCCTTCATGGATTTGTCATATCTCTTTGCAGTAATGCGTAAACATCATATTCTTTAGAGCTGCGGAGATATTTTGTTCGGTAAAACTGTGCGCTAAGGCTAATAAAGGTCTCGTGTTTCAGTCGTAAGGCATTAAAGGCACTTTCCATGACATTGTTGGAATGAAGATGTGTGCGTAGGGCTAATAAACCAGGGGTAGCAGATGTAGGGAAGATTCCGAGAGCAAGAAATGAGCATCAAGTAGGTGAAGCACGTAGCGCGAAGGCGTGATCCGTTTTTTTTTTTTTCTTATACAGGACCAACGGCCCAATTTTTTTTAGGGGGTAGAGGTTGTCCTATGGGAAAATCTAAAGTCCCGATACAGTGTTCCCCAGTATAACGAAACCACCCGAGTCAAGGGAAATGACTCGAGGTAGGCTCGTTCGTATGGCGTGAGATTATAAGTCGACAGTTTTTGGTTTCAGGAACTGCGATCTGAGCAGTAATTGTTTACATTGCCTTAGCACATAAAGCTCTTGCTATAAGGCCACTCTGGTACGCTTCGTGTGTGCCGAAACATGTTAAGAAGCTAAGAAAGAAACAACTTTTTTATCCATTCTTATTCTTTGCTTGTTTCGCCTATTAAGCAAGCTAGGATCACGTCTGAAAAGCACAACAATATTTTTGTTCCAACAGTTTACAGTAATCTAATTACTTCGTAATTTTTAGACCAATAATTAGTTCTAAACTTACACATCTAAGTGTGACACCACAACATACAGGAAACACAGATTTGGGAGGGCACTTTGCTTTGAAACGTTTAAAAATATACAAGATAAAATCACGTGCCCTTTACATGATTTTATCTTTGCAATGACGGCGTTGCAATTATGAAATTATTTCTGGTACCTGGTACTTCTTATTCGAAAAAGTTATCCAAAATGAAAGCCAAATTGTAATTTTTTAATTTAAACATAATTTGCGGACATTTATTACTGACACTTGCAAGATTACGAAAATTAACAATTTTAAAAGATGTTGCAATTAGAAAATTGTAACAAGCTGTTATGTATTCGAAAATTTGACGTAACTGCCGTTTCTTAAAATGTATACGTATACAAGTTACTTTTGCTTCAAGGCTAAAGGAGGGTTGGGTTGTTGTATGATTCTCGATCAGACAACAAATTCATGTTCGATTACTTTATCGTTTTCATCTTTGCCTCATTGTTGGCATTGTCAGAATAACGGCGGTCCCAGACAGACTTACATTTCCTGTGCTCATCTTTTTATGACTCTCTGTGTGCATCTGAACAATTATGCCGGCAAATGAATTGTTTTATTAGCTGAACTGGGCGTAGCGTTATGTAACGCGATATTCGTACAGTAATGTCCAAGTAAAAGTTTATATGGGGAAGATACCCGTCCAATCGGAACGCGAGTTCGCCTGCTAGCCCTTCCCAAACGTTCGAACTAAAAGGTTACGTTTAGCTGTCCACGAAGGTGCCGGCACAGCCTGTTTACGCTTCAAAATTCATGAAGCGCTAACGGTAAGCATTACTCTCAAGCGTCGGGGAAAGGCTTCCTGGCAAACTCGCTTTCTGGTTGGACGGGTATCTTCGCCATGTAAACTACTACTTGGACACTACTGTACAAAACTTGGAACTAATAAACGTTACTCTTTAGCGGTTCAAGTGCAGGAAGCAACATTTTGTAGTGCCTACAGTGAGAAAGAGGAAGTAATATCAAGGCTTTTTCAAGTGGAGATAGAAAAGGGCAAACGAAAGAAAATGTCTTTGTCATGTTAATTTGCTCTGCTTTACTTCTATCCTCGTCATCTGGTCTTGAAAGCACCTCACCTTGAGATAGACGCTCATGCTGGGTATCTACCCTTTGCTTTTGATTGGAGAGAGTGAAAATGAACCTTTTTACATTAACAGTTTATTGATTTATTGGCCTTTGAAGTGGAGTAGCAGTCTACTAGAGTGAAATGAGAAGACATGGCAGGTTTCCTTGTAAGCGTTTTCTCACATTGATTTGTCCTTGGCGTTAGACAAGCGGCTTAAGGACTTTGCCTGTCTTCGTCCGACAGGATTTTCATTGTTTGTATTGCGCTGACTGTCAATGTTTGGGTCTCAGGACGTCCGGAAAAGACAAACTTTGCTATTTTATTTGAAGAGCCAAGACATTATAGGCTTGCAAACAGTAAACAATAACCTGTAACAGTGCCGATTTGGCTATCACGCGAGCCATGCGTTAGCTATTCATTACCATAGAGAAGCCTTCTTAATCGGTGATACACACGATAAGCAACTTAGCTTGAAAAAGCCATTAGCTTCGCGTTAAACTTTCGATCCAGCTTGACACGATGCAAGCATGGGCGTCCACCTTTCCCATGTCGCCTTTGTATCAAACTTAATGCGTAAACTTAGCCTCGCAATAACGTAAACAAATAGCGTAATTTTCACATATTTCGCTGACAGTGAATAGGAAATACTAATTAGGAACAAATTACGAATTCTTGGGAAAGAACGTTTGATTTTTTTCGTAAAGGGGGTGGGTGGGGAGGAATTTCTGTACTCCTCAATCAAAAGCTTTTTTTCGTGACTTTGCGAAGGCGGAAATGCAGTTCGTGACGTACATCCAGCCACTAGCTTTTATTTGGGTTCTTTATTTGATCGCTCCTAACCAAATGTCCCAAGAGCTGCTGAAGCTGTAAAAAAAAGGAAAGGAAAAATAAAATAAAAGGATGTAAGAGATGCCCAAGCTTTTATTCTGCTCATCTTAGGGGACCCGAGCAATTCTGAAACAAAAGATTCGGGAACGGGTGCAGTGGGTATATGCCGGGTTGTGTACTTACTAAGGCCGAAAAAAAGTCGAAAGACACGCATGATATTTGTGCGTGCAATACGCAAGAGGATCACACGCACAACAAGAAAAAATCAGAGCTGTTGCTGTCATCTCCTTCTCCTTGGCTTGAGAAAGCTCAATCTGGGCTAAAACAACCGAGAGGGTGACGAAGTAAAACGATGGGGGGAGCCGTTAGCTTCCTTTGCTGCTTTTGTTGTTCGCTTGGGCTTTTACCCACGTATTAAGCGACAGCACAGCCAAAGACTGAGTGGACCTTTCTCCATAAAGGATAATAGCTACCAAAACATAAAACTTGTTTGAAAAATGGAGCAAAAAATCTAGTTTCTAGTGGTCAATTTCTTTCCGTCGTAAGCCACGCCACCTATTAATTAAACTATGAAACAAAAAATTAAAATTAGGATAAGATGACTTTCGGGCGCCACAGATGTACCCATGGTATCAAAGAGCACTTGTACTATTTTATGCATGGAAATGAACAGTAACCATAAAACCAGTAAATGCTATAAATGCCGTAAGTCACGCCATTTGTGACGTCATGCCCCAAACTTTGCACGCCAATAACTCGTAACTGTTATTAAAACAAGATTAAAATAATACTTCCCCTTTGTTGAACATGAATTACGCTTAATAATACCTTCCTGCTAGGAAGTTTCGTGTTTGGATTTTTCGTCTTTCTGCGCGATTTTATTAAATATATAATTTCTTAAGGCCACGGTGTACTGTAAGTAGTTGATCATTTTTTGTCACAAGATGGCACTGATGTCAGGCCATTTCCCATCGTAATTGCGTAAACTTTAAACAAGAAATTAAAAGAAACAGAAAGAGATAATTGAAAAATTATTTGTCTAAAGATATCTTAATAACAAAATCTACTTTACCTGCTGTTTAAGATTTTGATAAATGATTTATGTACAATTTTCATAACTTGAACACTATGGAAAAAATTAGTGAAACCGATATTAAAAATTTAAATCAGCAGGTAAAGTAGATTCGCACACCCCACGCATTACTGTAACAATACAATTGCATTATGTTGCACAGAGATTGAGCATTTTCATCAAAATTTGCCATGCTGTAGCGCCAGAAGGGGTTCCAGTATACCGTGGTCTTAATTATAATACTATATTTAAGAAATGATAATTAAAGGAGCTTACTAGAGGTGATGTCTTATTTCTTTTATTTATCTTCAGCGTAAGATTTATCCTGTCGTTAAAGGTAAGAAATCTTTAAAACTCCAACTAGGCCATTGAGGATCTATCTTTTTTTCTTGGGAGGAGGAAATTTTTTTTTTGCTTTCCTTTTTAAGATAAAATAGACCAGACATCCAGGTTTTTTCCTTCTTAGAAAAAAATTGTTCATCCAGCTAGTCGGAGAGAAAACTTTGAAAGAGAATTGGCAAGTTGAAGCGCAAATAAATTGTAAATTGTTGTTTGCTTACGGACAAAGACGTTGGAGAGGAGCGTAGCGGGTAGGCAGAAAAGAAGGACTAGAATATCGGCGACCGCCAAATTGACGATAAAGTAATTCGTCACTGTCCGCATCCGAGGCACACGGTAGACGACGGCAATGACGAAGCAATTGCCCACTAAGCCCAGCACGAAAACCGCTACGTAAGCCACGATGTACACTGAACTCACGGAAACCGTATGGCGATAAAGCACATCGCCAATTACTCCAAAATCTTCGTCTCCGCCCTCTTCATGGGAACTATTATCCACAGCTGTGCTGTTCTGACCGTACCCACAAAAGTCCGGCTTATTACTTGCATTGAAGGGACTCATTGCCAAGTAACTGCTGCTGTTACAATCTCGCCAGATTCCTCCACTCCCAGTCATATCTTCCGTCGTAACATTTTCAGCGCTGCTCCAGTCCACGGAATCCATTTTATACCACTGGTAAGTACAGAAGGGAATGATAATAAGAACATTAGTTTTTTTCGTCTTTTCCTAATAAGGAATCTCCCCATAAGATTGGGAAGAAGTGACCTATAAACCATAAGAAAAAATACCAAAAAATGTAACAACAAGAACTCGAGCAGAGGAAAGAAAAATGCTATCTTTTCATAGAGAAATAGAGTTAACGTTCGGAGCTTGCTCACATCGTTACTTCTCGCGCCAGGAGCCGAGTTAAGGTCTTCGATAAGTGTTATTAAAAAAAGAAAAAGTCGATAACCCAATTGGCACTACGGAACACTTAGCGTAAGGCAGCAGCACGGTCAACAATTCGTGGGTCGTCGGTCAACGATAATTTGAGCTAAGGGGAAGGGTCATCGACAAGGCTGCGGAGGTTAATGAAGGGATTGACGTGGGATTGACCGACCGTCACGCTCGTCATATAGGAAGAGAAAGAAGGCACGATGAAGAGAGGGACTAAGGAAAGAGAGGCAGTCGAAATTAGAGTAGAGCGTGATCTTTCTCTAAATCTCTTTTACCATTCTGCCGCCTCCATATCTAAATGGTTACCCTCTTTGAGCCACTCGATTTCATGCTTCTTATTGATTGTTGAATGTCTGTTTTGCTGATACAGCATACCTTGTCCTATATTTGTATAGGCACTCGAGCTAAGAGTAACTTAATTATAGACGGTTTCTCGTTACAAGGGTCTTAGACAAGAAGGAAAGGTATGGTTTTCGTGCGAACGAAGAGATGTTGTGTAACGGTCAGAATGGAATGCTTTCGTTTCATTGCGGTTCAGACCCATTCAGAGATGAAAGCAGAAATACACCTCAGATCTTATGTTTGCCTATAGTAATTATCTATTTAACTGTAGCTTGTTGTCAGGAAGCAAACTGCCCTTCCTCTGATCTAGAACTGAAACTTTAACTGTTACATTATTCGCAACACACAGTGTATACTTTTGTAGTGTTGCAAAGTGTATTACATCCTGGACGCTAGATGGCGTTAGGGAGTTTTAGTAAACCGTATGGGCGAACGCTAGCAAGCGAAAACAATACATCAGAGCTCTCCCAACCAACGTATTTTACCTTTAATTATCGGTGATATAACACAACATACTTTGTACGTCAATTTAAGATTTCAATTACCTTCAATTTCAGACTATATTAGTGTAGGTATAGATATCATTTTAAAAGTATAGGTTTAAATTTCATTTGAAAGACGTCTAATTATCCTTCCCGACTTGCACAGGAATAGCATCAAAAAACAACTTGTCTTAAAAAAAATAAAGCAAAAAGTCGAGTTGCTGGTTCTGCATTTCGTCTGATCGTGCGCGAAGTAATTAAGCTATTAAAGAAAGAAAACTTCCGTGGCCACGCCATGGTATTACTTAGCCTAGTCAAAATAAAAACTGCCGAATGAAGTGAGAAAAAGCCGGACTAACTCTACCAGTCACGGGTAGCGGTATTTTTGTTCGGTTAACCGTTTATTATTTATTATTGCGGCACGGCTGTAGCATGACGGTCATGGTCACTGCACCGTTGGTAAAGCAGGCCGAAGTAACGCTTCGAGCCCCGGCTTGACTTGAAGGGAAACATCGGCAACTCTAATCTTGGACCGAATGGTACCTCTTTGACATCATAATCAAAACTTTGTATGCCAATAAGTCGTAAACGACTATTCAAAACATGTTGAAACAAACTTCACCACTATTAGAATAGTGTAGCATTGAAGCATTCGTCAAAATGTTAACATGTAATTTGTGATGATTATTTCTCTTTAGAATCATTCACTGTGGTTATTAGGCTGAGTTTAAGGATCACGTGCAACCGCGGACGTGCCCGCCGATCGGCCTTATGGCTCACGGCATCTTGATTATTAACCATCGTTAAAGCTTATGCTCCAGCGTAAGTTAAGGAAAGAATATCCACAGGAATACGAGCGTTTGGTTATTAAACTTACTCTCGCATCCCTGGTTATGGAACATCAAAACCCCAGCCACCACTCCCTCTTCAAGAAAATATATATAAAAAGAAGCAGATAGAAGGCAGAATGATTCGATAGGCGGGTCTAGTTATGGGTTAGATATAAAAGCTGAAACATTGAGCCCAAGGGGATCTATGAACCCAAGAAATCAGAATTCCATGAAAAGGTCAACTTTCCATTGGACATTTTCTCTATAATTTTCTGCCAAAATCCAAGTCCCACAAAACCCAATTATTACTGACAGTCCCACTTCCCTCGCAAACCATCACCTTTTTTTGCCTTGTTTAGCACTTTCGTGAGTCTTTTTTTCTTTTTCTTAACTGTCATCCATCCCAAATTGATACTTTGAGTCCCTTCAAGCTTTCTGCGCCTTTCAGACAGTTGACGGTTTTTGGCCAAGTCTTTGTCGTCCTATCTAAGTGGCGAACTTCTGGAACCTAATACTGGCCCGTATATATCTTGGGATGAATTCCGCAGTAGTGTAGAGGAAGCGAGGCGAAAGGAAAGAGACGCGAAAACTCCCCGGGAAAAACAGCAGGGATGATGTCTATTCAGGAGGAAGATGAAGATTTACGATAGAACAGGTTCCATGCTTTGACACTCCCGGAATTGCTAACGCCTCCGACTAGGAATGATTCCGGACACCATATGCATAACACAAACGCTTTTCGAAGCTTTTCCACAAGAATAGATTCTTCCCAAAAATAAAAACAATTCTTTGTCACAACCCGCCCTCTGTGCTGGGAAGCCAAAGATCCCCGGATGTAAATTTGTCTCCAATTTCATTACCAAGAATGGCTTGTTATTGAAGCGAAAGAGCGACGGATTTTAAGATTAAGCGGATATGTTGGAGTACGTGTTTGTGCTTTGTGCTATAAAAAGTTTCCTAGAGAGTTTTTTTTTTTAGGAATCTGGTACCATTGTAACGGATCAGGTCCAATTCCATTGGAATGATGCGTTCGCCTGCTCTATGCCTGACCGATACTCATCTACTCAAAGCCTCTTTATTTTAGGCCAAATGCGTGCCGTTCGTGTGTAAACCGTCAGCTATTACAATCCCGCTCATCCATCAGGCCTATCCGCCTCTCGAAGTTTGCATAACTATACATATGTAACAAAAACAAAAGCTACCATCGTTTCCTATACCATTAGGCGGGGACTCGACCTGCTCGACCTGCTCTGCCTAGTAATGAGTAATGAACATTGTAACCGAACGAATGGAGCACTCTTGACCGGGGCTCTTAGCATTACTCCCGCATGAGCTTCACTTATACCTGCTTTGCCCACATCGCAATGCTCCAATAATGAATTGAACATTGTAACCGAACGAATGGAACGCTCCTAACCGGGACTCGTAGCATTACTCCAGCGTGGGTTTAACTTCGACTTGCTTTGCCTACGTCGCAACGCTCCAGTGAATAATGAACATTGTAACCGAACGAATGGAGTGCTCCTGGCCGGGACTCCTAGCGTTACTCCGGCATGGCCTTCACGTCGTTCGGTAGCTTTATTTGTGGATGAAACAAGGGTTATCTATAGTTGTGCATTTCGCAATCGATAGATATGCAGCAATATGTAGCAAGTTGAGGCCGGTCTAATAGTCAGGGCTAAGTATGGTTTGACGTACCACTCCGTGAAACAGAAGCTTTCAGAAGTTTTCGTGTTCGCTTGATTTCGTGTCCCGTACTTGGCGTACAGTTCTGCTCGTGTAACCTCATTAAAGTTCATTCAAATTCGTACACGGTTGGTTGTCTGTGATACTGATCTGCACTTCGCAACGAAGGGCGTTTTAAGTGATGCTCAGTTGTTGAACGACATGTACTGTAGTTGTCAGGGAGATGTACCGAGCTATTAGAAAAAGGTTTATGGCTGAACAAATAAATTGGCATAAGGAGTTAAGCGCGAGGTGTCGAATTCGGGATTTTTGAGAAGATCATTTCGAATGGTTGCTAGGGTGAGGGAAAAAAATGTCTCCTTAGGCGGAAATGAGTAGGATTCCCAATTTGGGGATTCTGACTGGGCCCAAATTGGGGGAAAAAGTGCTCTTGGCGAAGCAGTCTGGTTAGCGAGAATTGGAGGCAAACTTTCGGATTGTTCCTGAGTTCGGATGCTCCAGAATTTCTGGCTCACTTGGAATTTCTAATTAAACAATAAACCCATGTAGATAAGATTTCCAATTTTCTTTCATGGCTTAGCGGTTGTCTGCTAATAACAGGGTACAAAGAAGCCACCACTTTGTGTGCGAATTCTTGTTGTGGAAATTCTCGGGCCTGCACAGAGGCTTATATCAGCTTTGAACGTAACAAAAATAGAAATGTCGAGAATAAACAGATCCATTTGTTGCGCCTTGCACGACACTTCGGTGGCGTAATATGTTGTTGGAAACATTAACTGCTACCCGAACCGGCTAGTTAAGCTACACTACGCTAACCGCACTACCTTTAAAAAAATGTGACAATTAAAAAATGCCAAGGGTGGGTTCTAATGTATTTAGTGCTACATTTAGACCTTCCGAAGATTTAGCGTCAACTCGGCCTGCGAACAGCTGCGGGCTTGACTTTTGCGTCATTGAAATGGAAGCAGAAGAATTAAAGTATTAATTTGTGAAGAAACCGAAGTTGAATTAAGGAGGCTTTTGGATTTTGCCAGTAATTAAATCTTCCAATTTTAATCTTGCATTAGCGGTGCTCTTGCTTGAAAAGAGCTCTAATTAAAGGTTTAAAAAGTCTGGCGTACTTTAAAAATTGCGGGATGTTTTGAAACTGCACTTGTAAGATCAACTATTTACCAATTATTTTTGCTTTCGAATTAAAAATCAGTTATTCGTTGTTGTCTTTTTTACCTTGAGCTATTGTATTGTCGGAGAAAAGTTTCACATTTAGAACACGATATGGAGTCAGAGTCAAAGGTTCTAGGATCAAGGAAATGACGGAAAACTACGAGTCGGCTAGTACGAGTCCGCAAAGCACACTAAAGGCCAAGGGGCTCGGGAAAGGCGAGAGCAGGCTCTCGCATGGGATGAAGTCCGGCCCAATCCAACGAGTCGACGCTTCGGAGTCGTCGCCAGAGTCGCGGACAGCTCCTTTGTTCGTATTTACTTTGGGAAATAACTGTCTCTACATGGTGCCTGGCTGGTTATGAACAGTTTGTACTTGGTTTATAGATACGTTTTCCGGGGGATTGTTCCAAAAGTTTCGGAGAAAAAAAATACTTCCGAAGGCGTCTTTTGCACGGAAGCCAGATTTTAGATATGAAGATAGACAAAAAGCTCAGAAATTTTGTTAGGTTACAATAACAAATTTATAAGCCGTTTTGGTTTTGGAAAGATTCTACGGAACGGGCGAAGGTTTTGCATACATTTTTGGAAGAATTCAAGCCAGTTTGTTAGCAAATTACCTTCTAGCTCAAACGCTTAACTTTAAATCCCGTGATTTGTAATTAGATGGGTTCTTGATAACCTGGCAGCCCACTAGGATGTAATTAGTTCCCAGATTAGGTATCTTATTAATAAACGGGTATCAATTTTGCTGAAAACTGGACCCTTTCTGCGAAAGTATCCGGTGTATAATTTTACCACGTAAAGGAAGCTCATTTTTCTTCATTTTATCTCAACTGGGGCATTGTTGGAGAAGATGTGTTGAGGGAAAATTCGAAACCTTGTAGGCATGTTCATATGATGTTAGGCACTTTCTTAGCAGGGAAAAGGCGAAGGGGATTTTTTATATAATTGCAGTAAGAAAAGCAGAAATTGCGTCAAGAAATAATTTTCTTGGAAAACGGAAAGTTTTCCGTATCAAACCTTGTTACCTGGACACCACCAGGAAAGTTAGCATTTGTTAGATACTCTTATTTCCTAGGAGCACTGGAAATCTAAGGATTGTTAAGAAAGAATATGGTATAAAAAGGTAATACTTTTTCATTAGAAATTTCTTCCTTTCTTTTGGGGTATCGAAGTAGGCAACAAAGCTCAAAGCTGGCTTGATAATTACAATCTAAGACCAAAGTGCGTCAGCAATAAAATAGACACGCCTCTTTTACTAATTAGAGCTATGTTGAAGAATCTTCCATGAGTAAAGAGTATTTAGATGAATACAGAATAACACAGAAATCAAAGCAAGCGAAAACAAACAAATAAATAAACATTTCATCATAACAATCCAGACTACCTTTCATGTGTGGCTGCTGTTGCTGACAATAGCACACACCCAGAAAAAATGAGAGAAAAAATAAAAGAAAGGGGCGGAAGAAAAATATTTCTAGGTGCTCATTTAGTAGCTTTGGCACCGGCTGAGAAATGCGGAAAGAAACTGTTCTATCTGCGGTTATAAACAAGTTAGGCAGACTTCGTGACTCGACAGTTTTTCCCCCCTATGTAGTATATGGATAATCTTAGAGGAGGAGGAGGACGGGGGGGATTTTGGACGACATTACTTTAAGCTTTATTTTACTTTTTGCTTTTCCCTTTCTCCCCAGAAAGGCACAATATAAGGATTATTTATGACCCCAGTAATATGTTATGTGCCCGTAGGTCCAGTAATTTTCAGCTCGACTAGTTGAAAATTACTACGCAAAATGTGGAATCCACGGAATGCAAGCAAAAGTAAGCGTTGTGTTTGCAAGTTTTAAAAATAGATCGTTTGAGCTTGACTAAATTCCGAAGAAATTCCCAGTAGTTTCACGATGGGGCCGTAACAAAGTCAAATTTAGGCAACAGTTCACAGTGACAGGTCACAAAAGGAGAGCCGAACCGTTTTGAAGGAGATGGAAGTATTCAGGTTTAGTATTTGACCAAGCGAAAGACGTGGAATTCGATTAAGCGGTTTTTAAGTCAAGAAGACGGTTGTGCTGATCAAGCTTTTCCATTCCCTCAAATGTGGCGCAGTTATAAGTTATATTGGCGTCGGTGCTCTCAAACCTGCTCGAATGCTCTACCTTGACCCTTTTCTTTCTCTTAGATTTATGGCGGCAGCTGTTATACACAGACTAAGACTGCAGAGCTGTAACCATTTGCGGTCTCCCGAAACAGTTATAGGGCCCATACGAAGGAAAAAAGCCAACGCGACACAAGGACGACTCGACAATAGGACTACGCTGTACTCGACTTAAGGACTACGAACACCGACTTAAGGACTAGATTAGGTTAGGTTAGGGGGTTTGTAGTTCTAAGTTGGGAGTTCGTAGTCCTTAAGTCGGGTACATCGTAGTCCTTTTGTCGAGTCATCCTTATGTCGACGTCCCGGTAAAAAAATAAAAAATGTTTTTCAGTTAGAAAAGATCGAATCAGTGGGAGTTTTGGTTTTAAAGCAAAATGTGTTCAGTTTAGACCGAGTTTTCCCGTTCTGAGGGTATCTTTGTCATGACAACCTCATTCAAACAAGCTTTACGTACCTTTTCGTGTTTTCTTTTTGCCTGTTATAGCCATTAAAGCAAGTTGTTGCTTGCGACTAGAGAACAAGAAGAAATTCAGAATTCCGAGCACATAGTATGGTTTCCTTGGCTCGTCACTGAATATGTCGAATTGAATTCTGTAAAACAATCAACCAAAATTTCCGCAAAACAGATTGGAGTAGACGTGCTTCACATTCTAGACAAGTTTACCATATTGCGTCCTATAAAGCCGAAAAGTTACTTTTTTCTTCGTGTCGTTTAGACTTGCGAAAGAAGCAGAAACGCAAATTGCGATGATAACAACTGCCTTTAGTCCGTATTGCTTTTGTTCGACTTAACTGCGTCAGTTCTAATTATCTCATTATTGGTATTGACACATTGGTATTGAGCATAACAATATTGAAAGCTCAAACTAAACGTCGTTGTAACATAAAAGGTCTTTGTATTTTGCCGAAAAAATCGCGAACGTAAAAACAATAAAGTAACAATTTCCTTAACATGCATTGGCACATGTATAGAACTAATCGTATTATACCGCACTCTTTTTCTATTAAATTTCCCGTCTATTCGTGTTCAAGACAGCTTAAAAGAACCACCGTGGAAATAGCGTTGTTCTTTTGTCTCCGATCATGTGTATCTAGCAAGTGTATAACATCTTCGGGCGTATCCATGATTCACATAAAAAACAGTACAAAAAAGGATGTGAATAGATCTACTCAGGCGAAACTCAGAGAAAAGAAGTCAGCTGACAGGTGTCATACCTAAGGTACAGAAAAGCCGGGTTTACGGTTCCCTTGCTGGCGAACTTGTTTCACGCTCCGGAGACACTGCATAACAACACCCTGGAGGAACGCATTGCAACTAGAATAAACTTGGGGGAAGTTCTTATGCCACCTAAATAAAAGTGAAAAATCCGTCCTCTAAATAGCAAACATGAGATGTATTGTGTCGGAAGAGAAGGTAATCGGGTTAAACGATATGTACAACAGGACTTTTTTGAACAATCAGTCTGGCTTTGGTTCAACGCTATAGAAAAGATAGTATTAACAATAAATTAATAAACAACCAAAGCTGGGGATGTTGGTTCAACAAAGCGTTAGCAAAATCGCGGCTCATTCGTCAGTGTTTAACCTATCCAATTCGAAAGCAGGTGAACCCAATCTTCCACCTGAGATCTGACAGCGGCCCACATGCCCGCTATTCCGGTGCTAGGTCGATCTTGTTTATCTTCTAAACCGGACGTCTGTTTAAATGGTCGCGAAGGTCCACCGTTGGGGCGAAATTGCTCCGCCGAATGTGGCTTGTCGCGAATTGCATTGGTTCTCAAAGGGTAGCGATTTCCTTTGTTATTGTAACCTGAGTTGGGCAAGTTATTGACCGCCAAGCCCTCCGACGAATCTTCACCACGCTTTAAAAGAAATTGTCAGTTTTCCCCCGAGGCTGTTGACGTTTTAAAAAGAAATACTTACTGATGAACTGAACAGCGTTATGTTGATGTAGGTTGGAATATCTTCCGCAACAATAAAATCCTCTTCAGCGGGTTCGAATCCTTCTTTGTAAGCCTAAGATAACAAGGGAGATTTAGAAAAAAATGTTTAAGTTTTTTATAAGGCATTGGGTAGATTGTTTTTACCTCGATACGATAAGCATTCGGTAATAAGATTCGCCAAAATTCGCCGAACTTGGTGGTCTGGAACGCAGCATCTCTGCCTTTTATTTTGAGGGATGCACCCTCCAAAGGACGTCCGAATTCGTCGAGCACAAAACCTCTTACGCCGCGGTGCACTTGGCCCAAGAACTTGAGTAAAGCCTGTGGGAGTAATTTTACAGATTTTTAAACCCGAGTTTTTATAAGACAGGAAAGAAAATTGATAGGTCCTTCGACTTACGGGTCGGTGCTCGATCCAGTGGATAGGAAGTTCGGCAGCGGGTGGATACTTGCAGCAAGACATTTCAATTGTGATGTCCAAACACCCTGCCCAGACGTAACTGTAATCTTGCGCTCCTCCTAAGAATTTCCAAGTGGGGGAAATTGATGTAAAAATTTTTGAGGTTGGGAAGTGATTATCGCTCCATCTCAGAACGTAAATCCATTTGCGGTTTTCCGGATTGATTTTAATGGGTTTTATTACCTGTTAGAGGGTACCAGGCTGCTCCGTTAGTAGTACCATTAGGGAAAGAAGGCAGTCCAGGTTTGCAGGGCAGGCCAAGATACATGGAAGGATGATGACGAGCATATGTGGAAGTCAAATGCTTGAACACGTCGTCATCTGGAGTTAATGAGGGGGCACTACCAAACGCTTGTTGGACTGGCAGCAATAAGACGATCAAATGTTAAAAAAAAAATTCTCCGTAATGTGTTATTTTTTGGTTATTTATTTTTTTGTTTTAGTTTATTCTTTAAGGTTTTTTACTTGAGTTTGCAGTGTTGTCGAAGGGGTAAGAAGCGACCAGAGATCCTCCATGGAGACTCGCGGACATCACAAAATGGATTTTAGAAATCCAATCCTTGTAGGCATCCGTCTCGGGTTGCGCACGTTTCACGTTCTGTTTGAAGTAGTCCGGGAAATTTCGGTTTAAATCGAAACCACGAGCGTTGTACCTGGAACGGATTTTCATGAGGGTTTTTTGTGCACACTTCCATTTGAATGTTTGATCGGTTTGTTACCTTCCTTGCCCACCTTGGCAAGTGCCTTCTCTTGCCACTTCAAAACCGTCGGGGTTCAAGCTAGGCAGAATGTGAATTCGCGTGTTATCCAATAGCCATTTGACGTAAGCATCCGTTGCGTAGTTGGTAATCAAGTACTGAAAGCAAGTAACATTGTAATCGAAAGATTCTAACCTGGTTGGATAAGGTTGGATAAGTAACTATCCCATCCAACATAAAAGCTACCGACGTTTCCCGTGTTCTAATATTTCATAATTCATTATTACGCCATGGTTATTCGTTATTACGTGGTTGGTGGAATGATGTCAATGAGTATATTCATTATTGCGCCGTTGCACATTGCCAAGGCAGGCCGAATGAACTATACGAGTCCCTTCTGACCTTCGAAACGTCGCTTGCTTTTATTTTGGGTACGGTTACATACTTGAATGAGATGTAAGGCCATTTCACGACCAGTAGCCTCGTTGCCGTGGATATTGGCGACCAGTTTAACGTTAGGTTTGCCAATCATATGTTCAATAGGCGAAACGGAAACAACCATTACCCACAAATCCCGACCTGTATCCGAAAAAACACAGACCTTGTTGTTTAAAACTGGATGTCTTAACCACAGTCATTAACGTCAAATTGTTAGCCATTTCGTTACTATACGAGCAGCAATTTGTGTCCAGTCTATCTTTCCCGAACCCCCGCATTATGGGAAAAAAAATCGAGCGTTCAAATTGTGGCTGACAATAACATAATGTAGTTGAAATGTGGTCTTCGCAGTTCTCGGGTTTAGGTCATTGGCCGTGGACCAAAAGTAGCTTAAAAATACTTTATATGTTTTGNCCCCCCCCCCCCCCAAAAAAAAACCTTTTCGGACGACGAGATTTTACAAGTCGTTATCAGATGGTCCAATTAACCTGAAGGAGTGGTTGCCAGGAATCCGCCGTTAGTGTACCCAAAAATAACGTTACTGTTGTCGTCTAGCGTGTTCCCTGATCCTTGACAAAGCACACTCATAACCTGTCACAAAAAATATAATAATCTTATGAGGTTTTTTCTTTCTCTGGGATTTAATTATAATTTTTAGACGCGGAGTCTGAGCAATAAACCAAGCCCCTCTCCATTATGAAAGAGTTGCCATAGGGTAGGGCATGGACGAGTGGAAGACCACATTCCTCAGAAAGGACTCCAGGTCATACGTTTCGAATGCTAGCATAACAGATAGGGCGAGAAGACTTTGTTATCTTATCCTTCCCGAGATGGTTTACTGCGCTAGAGGTTCACTTTTGCAAAGGTAATAATTAATATACTGCTATGCTTACCTTGCACTGATTTCCCGACTGAATAAAGGGCGGTAAGATTTGGGTAAGCTGCGCCTGTTTGCTTCAAAAAATCCGTCATAGATTCGTAGTTGTGATAACTAAAGTTTAAGCTTGGTGGAGGGGGTAGAGGGGACATTGTGGTGGTGAAATGAGCCGTGGAAGGTTCCCGGAAGTGGTTGACACCACTTGCGTGTAAACCAGCAGGTAGATTACCACCTTTGAATGCCAAGTGTTGCGGTTGAACAGTTCCTTGCCTTGGCGGGTTGGTATTGGCATTGAACACTAAACTTTGCCGATTCTTCTGCATAGGCAAACGTAGAAAAGGCACTCGGGCAGGGGTTAACTCTGCGCCGCGAATGTATTGCACCAAGTATACGTAGAGGTAGACGAAGATGATGAGAAAAGTTGACGTGTACCACATGGCCGTCTTCATCCTGAAGAAGAAGAAAAAACGATAAAAGGTGTAACTATGTAACAAGTAACATAAGTCTGGTTATGCAAGGTCAGCAGACATGTGTGACTTGGGAATAAGCTAGCAATTTACGTGAGGAATATTTTATTTAAAATAGTGGTAAGTTTTACTTGAGAGTTTGACTGGCACGGTCGCAATTTTTCAAATTTATGGCAAAAAGTCACTGCTAATTAACGAAGTTTTCGTTGGCTTGGAACGTGAGTTTTAGAGCTACGACCAACTCACACATGTAGATCCGTGTCGAGGACTGATTTCGGGTAACATCTGACGGACTGTGTACAGGTCCTTGTGCCCAAAAGCTGGAGGGTACAACGGGATCTAAAGTCTCCCCTAATATATACGTCGGGGATGGCCACCATGCCTTGAAAGCATGCCATCACGGAGTTTTGCCAAATTTGTAGCTTTTTTGACATTTGTCTTTCGTACAAGTCAGAGATTTTGATGAATTTGGACAAAACATGAGTTCCTCATGAAGACAAAGTGGAAAGACAGTTGACTTTCACGTTTAAAGAATTTTTTATTTATTTTTACAAAGTGCGCTCATTTTTCTACATTGATGGCTCCACTTTTAACACAGGTAAGGGCCTCGAATTTTCCCGGGCAGTTGTAGTTTCTTTGTCTAAATGTCCAACATTCGATAGTATTTTGGTCAAGTGAGAGCGGTCTGCTTCACTGCGTGCGTTTTTGAGAGCTTCTTCTAACTTCTTTTTGTGATAATTCTGTAGGGAGAGAATAGATGAAATAACCGTTGGAAGCATCAAATTAAGCGGCGCTTACTTTCAAGAAGAGAAAGCAATGATGCATTGTAGCTCCAGTATACAACGTTTGCAGCAGGACTTCCTTTCGATTGATGCTGGTTATGAATGGTAAAGTAGATGCTAGAATTCTGTGGGGTCCATGGCGAACTCTAAGGATTGTCATACGTGTGTTAGCGTTACAGTACTTTGCTGAAAAGGACAACAAGAAAAAGCTTAAAATTATAAGTTGAGTTCTGAAGGTTCTTTACCTTGAAAACCTGCTTGTATAGCTGCAACACCAAAGTCTCCATGGATCTGATTCACGTATTTGACAACTGAGTGCAATAACTCGTACGGTTTAAGTTCAAATGCATCAAACTCTTTATATTTTGCATCTTGTGGTTGTATTTCAACTAGAAAGTACCTACGATTTTATCCATACAAATTAAGACAGTTAAGTTAAGAAATTAAGCGTGTTCAAATCACCTGTTCTTATGACGAACCATGATTAAGGGTGTTTGCTAGGTTTGGTGACAGCTTTGTTTATGCTATCAAGCACGTGTTTTGGGTCTGTTGATTCCTGTTGCTAGTTATGATAAAGTTCCTAGATGACGTTCCTAGTTGGGTCCGCCTCCTTAAATTCAGTGCTTCAAATAGCAGCCCCATACGATTTCCGACACCTCATCTCAGTCACGCTCGCGCAGCCGAACTTGCTGCATGTTCTGGTAGAACCTGTTGATTTGTCCGTACACGCAACAGGCCTATTGCTAATTAGCCATTCATTTCACATCGTGTGTGGGATTTGGAGTGGGGTGTTTCATTTCAAACTTTTAGCCGTGTAGAAGTTTTATTACGTTTAAACAGACCATTTTGTTAAATTTAGGCTGGACAAGTCCAAACAAGATGCCGCTGGGTTAGTCTTTGTCATATTTGTCTGCTCTAATTCGCAATTTTGTTTAGGAGAGATATCCCAAGTTCTTCTCCTAGTCTTGTGTTTGCCTGTTATGCACATGAAGCTGAGTGAAAACGAGGCGTGCCACGTGGGAGAGCTATGTATGGGAGTTACGAAAGGTTGTTTAAAATGTATCTAATAGTTTAATAGAGTAGTATAGGGGAGACGGGGGCACCTTGCGTAGGGGGTAGGTTGAACAATTTTAAATATCTGAGCCATCTTTTGAAACCAAAATCCACTAAATTCACGTAACGTTCATTTCACACAAACACAGCAATTGAGAAAGTATGAGTGTGCTCGTCAATTTCTACTAAAAGTTATAGTTCTTTGTTTTTTTCCGATAGGTTTTCCAAACTTTTGAAAACAGAGATTTTTGTCTTCTAAGAGTTTCGTTTGGTAAATATCTAAGTAGAACTTTTTGTGGAGATAGCTGATTCTTTTGCCTTCAAAACAAGCCCAATTTTAAAATATTTAAGTAACTGATTACTGAGATGTCGCAATTTTTGTTCAGTGACCGTCGTCGGGGCAGGTCGGGTAGAAAAAAACGGGGCAGGTTGGAGCATGGTGGGCAAGCACTGGGTCGAAAGCATGACTGTCAACTCTGGAACCAGACAGACATAAAAACTTTATACAAACCTGTGCACTGCATCTAAGTAATACCAAGTTTATTTTAGTTAATACTGAGGATTTATCGCAAAAAAACGAAAACGGATAGCATCCTCCCGAGCTGATCAAAGAAGCAGTACTTAACGAATAATAATACTAAACCAATGCTTCGTTTTAAAGTGTGTTTTTTTACGTTTCACTTGGTTATAATCTGTATGCTTTGGCTTGTTATCAACAAAAAAATTATTTGCAAACCGTGATGAAATTCCATCACTGCCCAAGGTACCCCGTAGTCCTGCCCAACCTACCCCGTGGTGGGGCACGTTGGTTAATTTTGACCGGCTCTGGTAGAAATTAAATATTAAAAGTAAGGGCTTGAGCTAACTCGTTAAAAAAATCATACGATAACTAGGATGGTAATGTTACTTTAAAACACCAAATTTAGTTTCACATTTTTAGTATAGCGTCTTCTAGGCTCTCGAGAACGAAAAACTGCCCAATGTGCCCCGGTCTCCCCTAGATCCGTATTAATAAAATGAATATAATAGGAGATTTCTTCAGCTCCATATGCCATTGGCTCCTGAGAGGGTTAGATTGTTCTTCTGTCAAATGGACCTTGGATCTACAGCCATGATCATACCACGATCAAGATTTTACATGTTGGATTCGGTAGTTTTAACGCTGGGAGAACTTGGGCCAAATCCGTGACTGCATCGATCTCTTGGTAATATATTCTGCCATGTGTTTAAAGGAATTGCAGACCTAATTATTGTCCGAAGGTGTTGTTTAACGTTTGTGGCTTTCTGAATACAGAAAGAGGAGAACACTATTGAACGACCCTACATTTTCCTTGATTCTGAAGATTCCTTACTGCTTTCACGTACCAAAGATCTTCCAGCCGTGAATCTGGTGGTTATATGCAGTTTTGTGCAAATCAGGCTTTCAATCAATTAATCTTTCATCAATTATTTAAGAAATGTAAAAATTGATTGTTTAAATTTTGTGTTTACATTTCAGGTTTTAACCCTTTCAGCTGCGGCTGTTGTACTTCAAAGCAAGCTTGATAATTTTGAAGGGTCCCGGTGTTCAGCATAGCACCTTTTGGGTTCGACTTTGTGTATTATTTAAAAAAAAATGAGAATTGAATATAGAATTGTAACGCTTGTTTTCACAATTTTTTGCTTTCTTGTAAACATGTGTCCCTCCCAAGCATCACTAGCGATCAGTTTTCCAAACCTGTTGGATTTGTTTTTCTGTGTCTTTTCGTTGCTCCAAAAATTAGATTTTAAAATTATGCAAATGAGATCTTTTGCTTCCCCACGGAATCTCTTATTTGCTTATTTGTTGTACCCAAACGTTCCCCGCAAAAATTGGGGTTTCCAAAATTGTGCTTTTTATTGTACGATTTGTAATTCTTGAAATAAAAGCGAAAATTTAGGAAATTTTTGCGTGATTTTTCGTAAAATCCGCGGAAAGGGGTGTGGCCTCTAGAAAGGAGGACGAATCCTATTGGTGGATTGGACCGAAAAGGGGGCGTGGTCTCTTTTCGAGCTGGGGGAAGCTTTTTCAGGGCTTTTTTCCATAAGGAATAATGCTGTATCAAGGGGGTCTTCAAAAATCGTCAAAAATTGAGAGCCTCGCCCCTTTCCCTGTTCCCAACTCCCCTGCTCGGTTTCCCATTCCCGATATTCGAGCTCGTGATGCCGAAGCATCACAATTTCGGATAGGGGCATATAGGAACCTTGCCGGGAAGGCATAAGGTACAGAGAAAGGAAGCCATTCAATATTTCGTTTTTCGACAAATTAAAGTGACTCGACCGGGTTTCGAACCGAGAACCTCTCGTTCCATAGGCTTGCGCCTTATCCACTCGGTTATAAGCTTATGTTAAAAATACGTTGAAACTTCTATAAATACAACATATGAGCAAAGTTGGTGTACGTGGGTAGGAGTCATCTTCTGTTCGATTTATAAAAATGTGATGGTTTGCCTATAGCCATACCTAATAGTATCTAGAGGTTTGCATTATATCGTATTATCGTATAACTGAGGGGTTCTCAAACTTTTTCGTTCACACTAACAGTATCCCCCAATTCGCCGCGGATTAAGATCAACCTTATAGCATCAAGAAATGGAGGAGATAATTTGTGTGGTGTTCTCAGATACTGTATTATACAAAAAGTTGAACCAGTGCAAAAAAAACGCTCAGATATTATCTTGTATTTCACCTGTTATCAAAAGGCATTTTTCCTTACTCGACAATTACATTAACGACGACTATTTAAGGTGACCAAAAAAGGATAGCCAAACTAATCGCTTGCACACATTCTCATTCTCTCACTTTTTAAAATTTACGGGTAACTGAATTATACCACCAAATTTTACCGGTTTCGTAGTTCGCTCACTAAAGAAGCACCGACACTAATGCCAAAACTCCGATAAAGGCAGTAGATGCGCGGGCCCAAGAAACAGCAGCACCTCGTGCGTTGTTCGAATTGACAACGTTGATTTTCCAGCCAAGCCCATTATGCGTATAACACTACAAGCCAAAAACTTGTTACGAAAAACCGAACAAAGTGAAACTTACAAAAAAAAAGCTACGTACTTGATAATAAAGAGTTTTGGGTGCATCCATGGGGACAGTCCAAGTCAAATTAGCTGATTTGCTATCGTCGCATTCTAGCCGCAAAGATTGTCTGTAATCTGCAAACGTTTCAGATTTTTCCCAAGCATCGGTACTCTGGTGTTTATATTCGCATAATCGCCCAGCTAGAACGAATAAAATCATACCATGTAATCTACTCGAATGCACCAAAATACGCTACGCATATTTTTTTTTATCTTGTGCTTACCAGCGGTTGGGTAAGGGAATCCAGTGCTGTCATAAGCTACGCCAGCATATACTTTCTGTCGGCGCTGTTGCTCGGCTGTCTTTTGACCAAACCCTCCCTCGAGACTATCCGTAATGTAAAGTGGGTGGTAGCTGGCACTCTTTGTGGGATCATTACCTAAACAAGCCTGGTTTAACCGACTTTCCTCTCTTTAATAAAATATGTAAAGAATACCTCCTTCAACAATAAAGGTATAAGTTTGACCACGCTCTACTTCGATTTCAGGAATGAGTATATCATTGATATACCATGCAATCCCCCATGAAGGTTCACCTACAGAAAACGTCATACATGAATAAATAAACTCCAAATCTAAATCTTTTTTTCCTAAAAATCAGTTCTCACCAGTGATGGCAGTGTAACCTTTCTTATCTCCACTGGGTCCAATGCGTGCGCCAAACGTTTTGGTACCACGAACAACGGTCCGGTCCCATGGCTTGTAAACCGTATTTGAATGCCCGTGATCGTGATCGTGGTCAACGTGCGTCGGAGGATGCGGTGCACTATGTGTGTCATGAGGCGCCAAAAATACTGGGCAGTTTTTCACATTACGATCCATAAAGTCGATACGGATATCATCTACAATACAGAATTATGACTGAGTTCTGATAACAAAAAAATTTTGTTTTCATTTTACCAGAAGTTCGGCTTGCTCCATGGTAATTAGCTTGCTTGTTATTGTTCAAGGGTCCGATAGCCGCAATGACATTGACTTTGCCGACAGTGGGAATAGTTCGGTCGAATCGTTCAGGATTACTACCGCTGTGTAATGACCTCCTAAAGACGACAGTGGTGACTCCGTTTTTGCGTTCCCCTGATAGGAATGCGATGTCGTTGTTTCCGCCCACACGGGTATCCGGACACACTCCGTTAGAGCCGTCACACTGGACAATTTCCAAAGAAAAATGAGAAAAACAAAAACAGGTTGCAGTTTTTTTCTCTCTTTCTTGCCTTTTTTTATATCATAAAACCCAAGCCAAGGGGAAAAACTAGATTATAAGAAAAACAGCGCACAAAACTTACTTGCGACTTAGCGCCCAAAAAGTAGTCTTCCGCATGGAAAGTGTTGTCATCTCGGTTGTAGTAAGCTACCGCGACATCGCCTCCCACCATTTGAGCTCTTCCATCGGCCCCACTAATGCCAAACGCCATGTAGTCGGATTCAGTCATGCGAGCCGATAAGCGAATCAAGACGCCATCTACATCCGCTTCCCATTGTACCTGCAAGTTACCCCCAAGGAGTTCCATGCAAGAATCCAACTCATGGGAGTGGTCATGATGATCGTTGTTCATATCCTTGTCACGAGAGGGCGACGGGGTCTGGAGACAAACAAACCTCGATCAGTAATCAAAACGGTCCCCAAAACAAACGCAGATGAGCGAATGCAATATCGAGAATGGAAAGGTAATCACGGCATATGAGAACAGTATAGCAAAGATACACACACTGATGTTCCTACACAAACAGAAGTCCGTACACACGACACATAAAACCAATGGCATGCAGACCGGCGCTTACCGGATGGTACCACCATGCTGGCTGCATAACCAATAGAACAAAACATGTTTTTTTCAGTTTAAAAATTCCGCCAAATCCTTAATATGCGATTCTTATGCAATTTAAATAATTCATAGGATAAATGAGCTTTAGAAAAAACAATCTCAGGCTATGAGATTTTTCCGAAATTCCCAGTGACTTACCGTAAGTTTATTTTGACCCAACGCTGGCGGGACCTCAAGATCTTTAGGAATCACGACATGGCCAAAGTTTTCTCGGACTGGGCTACTCCAAACGGCCAGCCAATCGATGTCATAAATTGTAAGATCACCGGGTAGTTGGATTTCAATGTCTTGTCCTTGATATGCCTTCAATGAATCCATACTGCGGAGGAAGAGAAACAACACACCATTAATCGAAACATTGCCGAGAAGAACAAAGCACCGCAAATAACGCAGGATTTTATATTTACCTGCCAATCTCGTTAGCTACTTTGATTCCCTGTGAATTAGGCTCTGCGCCATTGCCAACCCAGAAGAAAACATCCGAGCCAGTTCCATCATAGTGCAAATTAGGAATGTACAGCGTTTTAGCGTCCAAGATCGTGATGTTGCCTGATCGGAGTCCATGGGCCATCCGCTTCAACTCTGGAAGAACCCGCGTGCGGGGAGGATCCAAATTGCCAGGAAAGATCACAGATCCAAAATCCACCTGTATTTCAAAAGCAAAATACCCCCCCAAAAAAATCAAATAAGAACATTTCTATACTTAACGATTTCCGTACAGGAATTTCAAAATAACAAACGGGGAAAGGGTAAGGGAGCCAAATTTTTAGGCCCTGGCCGGCACTTCTTAACCTTAGTTTAAAAGCTCCGGCCTCTCTTATGGACAGTTGGTATAGCAAGGAAAGCAAGAAAGAGGGGTCTGCCAGCTTTATCTCTCTCGCTCCAGCGCCCTGGAAAGCATCCAATGCTTTGCACACATAACAGGGGCTTGGGAGACATAAAACGGTTGCGATGTTGTAGCAAATATGCGACGTGGGCTAAATTGTCTTTTTTCTTCTACTTCTTCTTCTTTTCCCTTATTTATTCCTCACTTTCCTAAACTCTTTTTTCAGTTTTTGGCTTTTGCCTGCCGAGGACCCATGTTCAACCTTATGATGTCTTTGCCCAATCGAACTGGAAAAGAGCGACGAAAAGAGGCCATGTTTCAACCCTGACACCGCTTTTAACCTCATGCCATGGGAAACCGACCTCTTCATCTTGCTTTGCCACTCCGATGAGCAGCATCAATGTCCCAAACCACGCCTCTTAGCAGGTTTTGTCTCGGCACCGGGAAGCAGAACGCACAAGAAATGGATAAAGACTGTCTTGTGTATTTCATGTGTACCATAAAAAATTTCCCCGTGCCAACAAAAGTATGACTCGTATTTCCTATGAAACCTGCTTTTTGTTGTTGTTTTTTTTGGGGGGGAGGGGGAAGAATGGAGACATTCTTGGGTCAATGTAGCCGAACTAATGTGATTATCTCGGCCTTGCTTCGCTTCGCGCTACGGGACAAGGCCAGGACAAGCACCGAAATTCTTGTTAGGCGCTATTTAAAGTAAGTTAAAATAAAAAAAAATAAAAAAAAAAACTTTCGTGGCAGAGCTAGGCAGTTCCTCGAGCATGACACATACACACCAAAAGTGAAAACTCTAAAAGCGCTAAGAATATGATTATTCTTGATGGATGGGGGCTCTTATTCAAGTAGCATATAGAAAGGAATATCAGAACACATACACAGTTCTGGAAGTAACATCATCAATAAAATTTGAGCCGTGCCGAGTTTCAAAATTATCTCCAAACCCCCCATCCCAATACGCTAATAATTCGGATTACGTCTATTGATTGACAGTAATAAGCAGTAAGTCCGGGAAGCCGAAATAGGGATCATTTACTGAAAACTAAAATCGCTATGGCAACCCTAAATGCTGGGATAATGTAGGAAATTCCTTATACAAGTATTGCAACCCTCGGTTATTAATGGTTCATATTTCCAGAAAACACGCGTTTCTTAATTCCTAACCTCAACTTTCCATTTCTTCTCCTCCCCCTGCCCTAAACCCCCGAAATAATGCTATAGAGCTTCCTTTCCTTTTTCAATACTGACGTTCGTTTCGTTAAAAAAATGCGGGTTATAAGAGCTCAATAAAAGGTCCCTTTCTCCCTTTTCAAATTGACCAGACAAGACAGCTATATGAAAGGGAGAAGACGGGTACATACAGGATCTCTAATAGAACCGAGCGTGCAAAAGGCATACGCAGATATCCCCCCGGGGAATTGCTATAGACATCCATATCCTCCTTTTAATATGAACCTGAAATACTGCGACCAAACAAAAAAGGAGCATTAGAACTTGCTACCCAACCTTCCTGGTTTATTCTCCTCATTATTTGAAGTCTTAACAAGACCTTCAGACTCTAAATAGTCCAATTGTTGCGTTAGTTGTAAAACCTATATTTCTTTGCCGGCCTACTAGCATTCTCCGATCAAAGTTATTCCCTTTTTTTCCTTTTTATGGCTATTATACGCGAACCAATTCCAAAATCTCTTCGCCGTAGATCGCCTTATATTCCCGCAAAGCCTTCTCCGAAAACGAGCAAGTCCGCCCGCCGTAAGCTGTTTGATACGGGATAAAAGACCCATCCTCCACTAGTCTTGCCCGCGGAACTTCTTCTTCTTCTTATGAAGCTTCCAACCCAGGAATTGAGCCATCTTTGTTCCGCAACTCTACTCGCTTTCCCCCTTATCCCGTACAACCAAAATCAGAGAAAAGGATGTTTTCATAGCTGTGACGCCATCTTTTACGATTACGAAAAGTTGAAAAAAAAAAAGTTGAAAAAAACGTCCATCGCATCTGCAGCTTATACGTACTGAACGTTGTAACTAAATTCAAAGCGCTTTAAGAGCACATGGATTTATTTTTTATTTTAACTTTCTTTAGAGATCCCAAAAAGTGCATTACAATGGCGTGATTTTTCGCCAGCGTTGGGAGAAAGACATATGGAAAACGAAGGTGAAGACGGCAATACGGTGTGAGGATTGCTTTCACAAAAGTCGAAATAAAACTAGGAGGCGGGACAAAAAAGACAGGGGGGAGAGAAGGGAGGAGTGAAGGCGAGGTGCTTAAGTTTTATGGGCTGTGAGCTTTTTAAGCCGAGAGGAAAGCTTGCTTCCTCACTTCTATAAAGACGCATGTCTCTTAACTGAGATGGATTTGATTCGGAAACGCAGGGACTTGTTTTTATGGCCACTGCTGCTCACGGAAGAGAAATAGAGTTAAAGTTCTCTGGCGCGGCGTGAAACGGGAAACTAAAACAAAAAGTCCCAAAATGAGCCGTGCGAAGGGAGGGTAGCTTTGCATAGAATAGAATCAAACGGGTAATATTATTGAACAAGCGTTCGCCTTTCCTCTCCCCTTTGGATCCAGAAAACCCCTCCCCATCATCGCTAAAAGGACTTTGACAAGTGGTCATGAAATGAAAAACGTGCAACTTACAGTAAAACGGCGGCACCAGACCGAAAGCCATTTGATGTCACGGATTTTGAGACCATTGGGCAGTTTGAGGACTACATCTTGGCGATCGAACTTCTTCAGGACAGGAGCTTCTCTATAACAATGTTAAAAAAAAAAGAAAATGTAGTTTCTCATACAAAAAAGTGGAGTTTTTAAAAAACGGTGAGGTAGGCATTTTACATGAGTTTTATTCTATTTTTTCTTTAGTTGGAAAATGACCAAATATCCGAGAGAAAGGAGCACCCCTTTACAAGAAAGAGGTAGAGAAGTTTCTTTTGGTTTGGTTACTAACGCGAAGCTATTCCGCTTATTCAGAAAGCAATTACGGACGAGAAGAAATGAGTCAAAAAGCTCCCATGCCAGTGCAATACCGGCTACCGGGGGAGTTCATCAACCAAAAGAGAACTTACTAACTGCAGTTCGGGAAGAGGGGAAATACATGGAAAGAAATGAGGGAAGGAGGGGAACGGAAAGAAAGTACGTATAGAAACGTATAGATATATACAGGCAGGCAGCCTCCGGGAAGGATGAACTTTTCCCATCGAAGAAAACTGTCAGAAATGAAGGGAAGGATCAACAGGACCAGACAATTTTCTTCGGATTCCTCTTCCGGCCAGAAGAACCCGGAGAGCATCCTGACAGGGCTGGACGTACAATACTCCATAACAGATTTCTACGTTAAAGAAGCCAAGAAGGCATCCTAAACGTGAGGAAAAAACATACAAAAAAGAGCGCAAAAATACCTATATTTTTTTTTTGGAGAGAAAGATTCCAACTTGGCAATTGGGTAGATAATAGAAAAGAAGGACCATTCTAATAGCTTCGTCAGTACGAATCAAACAATAGAAAGCCAAGCCACGTGCTTGTGGAACTTTGGATGGACAAAACCCTTTGTAAGAAAAAGTGGGGAAAAAATAAAAATAATAAAAAAATTGTGAAGTTGGAGAGAACTGCGCCAGCAACTCCACGTTCCGCCCTGCAAGGTGATCATGAATGCACAGCTATTCGATTCAGCAAGATTGGAGAGGAGCCATCATGCTGAGTCGCAATGACCTGCGACCTGTCCTTTCTATAGACCGGATGATAGTCTTCTTTCCTCCCCTATCGTTTTTGCTCCTTTAAGAAACCACATGGACGATCTTCTAAGTCATGTAGGTCTCCATGGGAAATGTTCTCTCGCTCTCCGATAGAGGGAGGGAGGGAGAGAGAGAACTTTCTCTCTTCGTTTTCACCATAACAAAGACTAAAAAAGGCATAACAAGAGTTAAAAAGGCTTTCTTATAGTACCTGCCGTCGAAATCCGAAGGATATGGAACGAGAACTCCTGTAGGCGTTGGACGGGTAGAATTACCCACCCAGAAATACGCGTCTAAGCAACAAAATAAGTAGTTAAACAACCAGAATAATACAAAGAACTGAAAGAAATCTTTGACAGAAGGTTATAGTTTACCTGGTCCGCTTCCTTCATAATTAAAACCTTTGATAAACAGTACGTCATCACTAACAGCGTAGACAGTGCCTCCGGTTCCGTGAGACAGATTGCTTAATTCCCCGATAAGCACGCCATATTGTGATCCGCGTCGTTGGGCGAAAACTGGAACGTAATTGGAACATTTAATTAGTTAATCCACACTTTATAGAACAGATTCTGAGTTAATTAATAAGACAACTTATAACCTCAAAAAGAGGAATGCTTTGAATTCAATACTACTTGAAATAGAGAATAAGTGCTCCCCAAAAATTTGAGTTGGGTGAATTGCTTGACGCGTTCAACGCGTTATACGTTAAACGCCCTGTCGGCAAACCCAATCTTAAAAGTAGAGTTGGATAGCGATTGAAAAATCAATCTCGGTTGTTGGGTATCAAGGAAGGAGGAGGAGAGGCACACCTCTTTTACTCCTTTTTTTCTGGGAGATGTGCTGCGCTACCGTCAAAGCAATGCCGGAGCACACTGCATTGCGAGTATAGCAGCAGCAATGCATTCCGTCTCGACAGCTCTGCTGCTATGCAAATAGCAAGCACTAGCAAAAGGTTGAGCTGCTAAAGCTTTCAGAAACTCCGGGAGCGTGATGAAGAGTATAGCAGAGCTTAGCTATGCAACGGGAACGAAACTCTACAAAAACTTGGTTTTGTTTTATTCCTAGTTTTTCTTGGGGCTCCTATGTTGAAATCCTCTTGTATTGCTTATTTTGACGGTCTGTCGTCGTTTCCCTAGTTTCTTTAAACAGAGGAGTGAGACGAATAAGCTAATATCACCAGAGCAACGACGACGGACACAAAACTCTCAACCAAATAGTACAGTATATACACTCCAGCACGACGACGCTCCCTTCGACCCTCTTTTGCTTTGACTGTTGCTACATGCTTTACTGAACTCACAGATATACAAACCACGTGACTTTCTTCATGGTTATAGTCCCAATAATGAACTCCTCTTTGAAAAGCTATACAAATCAAGGTGTAGTTACGCAGAGAAAAAGGGCCGCTTCATTTGTTCGCTGTGCTTGTCGACCAAATCCCCGCGTCCAATCAACGCCCAACAAAAGCCGGCAATTCGTAACTGTACACAAGGAACGGTATGTTTGGCTTTTGTCAACCCTCTTATCGGAGATGCGTTTGCTCATCTTTTTGTTGAACTGACCACAGTTTGACAATAATTAGTTTTCCAGAAAACAAAAAAAGAGCTCTGAGAAAAAATAAAAAAATCAAGAATTTGTTTCCTTTAAATTGCGATAGAAAAGAAACTTGCGTTTCTTATTCCTTTTCGTTGTCTTATTCTCTAAATCTGGAAACAAGTGAAAAACTGTGTAGAAATTGTGTCAGTATGCTTAAGTAAGCGCTTTCTTTCGATGTTTTGGAAACGTGTCTGCAAGTTGCTTCCCGGATTAAGGCGAGGACGTGTGCGTCGTGGTGTGAATCTGTCTATGAATCCCCGGAAGCACGGGATTGTGCTTTGATCGCAAGTCGTAAGCAAACAATGGTTGGAAAATGTCACGTCAAATAGTCGTATAATGTCGACTATCGTATTCCAAAACACGTTTAGGACTAAATTCCGCTTATTTATTTATCTTTTAATTATTTTAAACAGTGAAAAAACTATTTCATGTATTTTACCTATACGCGACACAGTCACGTCCTCATAGTTTTTTTTTAACATGAAATGCATACAGTCGCCGAAAACCAGTCAGTTTGTTTCTACCCATTAGTTCTTAACAAGACGACCGTAAAAATAAATGAGGAACTCGGAAAAGCCAAGTGGCCCATATTATTTCTAGGCACGACTGTGACCTCAACTTCCGCAAACCCAACAAAGCCTTAAGTATATACAAACGACCCTTTGGAAGGACCCCAAAAGGCTACTGTTAATTAAAGAAACCTTTCTAATCACTGAGAACCTCAACGATAGCGACTTGATTGTCGTGTCAATTACAAATTAACGATAGCTACAGTTGCGTTGGCGTTAAATGTTACGAGCGTCGAACCCCAAACGTGAGGAAAGAGGATGGCAACAATTGCTTTCTCATCTCTTTTCAGGTCAACAATTGCTTCCGCGTGTAGCTTAGCTCATTACACCCAACCTACCACAAGGTGGCGCGCAGTGTTTTGCATGGGTCTACATGAACGCGCATTGCTTCTGCGCATTCAGCGGCAACCAGGGCAACGTTCTAACCACGTACTCAATTTGCACCAAAGTTTTCTTTAAAAATACAATAAAATAACGGCTAGGAGTGACAGTTTCCAAATTTGCTTTTTTCCCATTGGTTTAAAATAATTTGGCCTTTTTTAAAATTAGTTAAGGTAAAAATAAAGAAAGTAAAACTGTTCTGCCCTCCGAATTGGTATGCACCTACATTACTGTCAAGAATTTTTGCAAAAATTGCATGTTTTTCTTAACGTAAGAGTATTTCCCCGTGCGCAAACATTGTTTGGGGGCTCATAATAAAGATAAAATAAATAAATGAATCGTTTGCAATGCGAATCGCTTGTGCAAACACTAAGCTCCTTACACTCGACGGCCTTTGCAATCAGTAGAAGTAAAGCTGTTGCCTTTTGTTGCGTGTTTGGGGGGAAAAGGAAAGGAAAAAGAAAATTAAAACAAAATACAAGAAAATCAGCCAAGGACAGACCGATGTCGGCCAGATTCAACTCTACAACTCATTAGAAATTATAATGCAATTATCTAGCCGCCTGGATCACAGCAACCCATGTTGCGACAAATACTAAGCAGGAAACAGTTTCTCATAAGAAATGCAAGTCAGGCAAGCGACATGCTAGCGAATGACCACAGTCATTTTCCTGTCTCCTCAAGGAACTTGCTATTTTTCTGCCAAATACAGTCATTAAAATGCAAGGACAACTATAACCTTCAACGAATGGTATTATTATTACTAAAGCATTTTTATCTTTCCAGCCACAACTCGGAATGCCACGAAACTTTCTAAAATTCCTTTTAATCCAGTTTCTTGGGAATTTCTTGGTAACAAAACCTAGCGATTCAATGATTAAATATGTAATTCTACTCTCTTTAACCTTGAATATACTTTCTATTCTTGAAAGCTTATGTTTCTTAAGCGTAAATTGCCATTTTTTGCAGAAGATACATTTTCCCAACATAAAGGGTTTCACTTTGTGACTTTGAGTTGACTATTGTGCTAGGTGCAAAACATTAGGGTCATGGTAAGAAAAACTACCGTTCTGGTACCGAATTTGCTACTTTTTTAATAACGAGTAAAGGAACCCTAAGAATGGCGTCCTTCTTACCGTGCATTCTATGGAATCCACGCTTTTCGTGCGAGGTCTGGGATGGATGTAGAAACGCACCTGGCAATGGCAGTACAAACCCATTCTACCGCAATAAACTTATATGGCAGACACATTTTTTTTTGCCCTCTACATCTACCAGTCAAAGTGCTCTTCCCAAGCTCTTTTGCTCCCTGAAAATTGTGAGAAGCTAATCTAAAAACTTCTCAGATATCTGGAGCATTGAACCGTCACGATCTAACGGGATAGGTAATTTCCGTTAAGTATAGTGAGTATAGCAGAATAAAAGACGCCAAACCAAATTGGTTCTACACTATTATTGAACTATTACCTGTTATTTAGACAAACCGGCCAACAACCTCCCTAAACCGGCTAAGGTAATAAAAAATCCTTACCCAACACACGCAAGTTCTATACGAAAAATTGGTCAAGGTCTTCGGATATGTTCGGCAGGCACATGAATTCGTAAGACCACGTCTTCAAAAACCGTAGAAAGTTCCATCTATATACACTGCACTAACGAAGGCCCTGCTAATAACAACAGTCCTGCGACAGCCTTACTAAAGTTCAAACCCCGAGTCATGAGCTAACCAGGAATCCCACGTCCCGCAGGCAGCTAAACTACTGTACATGTATATTCAAAGCCGATCCTTGTTCCAGTTTTCTGTTGCACCTCAACTCAGATTCAAAAATAATATTACAAACAAAAAAACTTTCTCTTTCACGGCAAGGTAGAGAAAGTTTTACGCTAAATCTGGACCGGAATAGGTCACTTAAGCATAATCAAAATGTCGTTGGAACCGCAAGTAAAAGATCCAAATTTTTATGTTTCGGAACTTAAAATGTTTGGAGGCATCGTTATTATTTTTACAATTAGCCTTTGCAGAAACATACAAAAATTTTGAAGGGTCACTGTTTACCTGTAACGAACAGAATTGACCAGCAGGCCAACCTTGCGAAGCCGGTACCATCCATGTTAACAAGGAAATGGGTGTCTCTCTGGTCAGGGTGTGTCTATCGTGTGCACTAACCACTTTTGGAACTCGGGAAGTCTCGGTAGTAATTAAACACGTTTTGGCGACCAGAAGCGGACAGTTCGCTGGGATACTCGTTGGCAAACACTCGACAAACACCTTCTTTTAACAAGATGTGCACTGTTGGGTGACTCTTGCTGTAAATCGCAAAGGTCCCAACAACGCTGAAATGATTCGAAAACAAGGTGCGGCTGCTGGATCCGAAAGCGTCCCTTTGCTGGACGCAACTTTGCAAGAATGCGCTACGTTGCCGTTGCTGGCGGACCTTGACTTGCTTGTATGAATAGGGACACTGAGTAGGCTACAGGTAAGAAACTTGGGACTTGGGAGTCCAAAAAGTTGCCGAGCACCTCCGGCGTGAGAGCGTATATAGTGGAATGCAATAAAGTTACGCTATACACCAACTCTATAATGCACAACAGGTAGGACGCCTGGAGGTTAGATAGTGCCGGGCGTTTTTCGAAAACAACTCCCTTTCCTTTCTTGAGTTTTTCCAAAACACAGCTTTGAGAGGTCTTTCCCAGGGGGGAATTTTCGGTAGAGTTTCGTTCCGTTGTTTAGTCATTCGTCCTCGAGTTCGCTTTCGTAATGACTCGTACGGCGTTGATACACAAATTCAGACCCACATCTGAGTCACGGTTTCCGGTGGAACTCCTGGGTACAGTTATCGACACATACCCATAATGCAATCACTTCATTGCAATAAAAAGTTAAAGGTTGACGAGGAAAAAACTTGGAAAATCCCCAAAGCAAAAGGAACGCTTGACGCAAAGCTAAAGGGACTCTTTTGGTCGAGATCGTAAACGTTTGAAAGTCAATGAAGCAGCAATAGCCACTTTAAGGAGTTTTCTTCGTCGTCGGCAGCACAAACCCCTCCCGTTCTCCCCAGCGAAAAGATGTACGACGCCAAGAAGAGGCTGGGATGCTGCGAAGTCCGTGATCGATGCTTCTGGGGTGGCCTAAACGGCAACTCTGACGTTTAGTTTCTAACCAGCTTGCCGTTCATGGACTTCTTCAATCACTTTAACAGTTGAATAGCGTCGAACTTGCTATAGCTATAGAAGCCAATATCCCGTGAAGTAATAAAGGTTGATTCTTGTTTCCAATGTATATACTCACGGCAAGTTTTCGGACGGCTCGGGAAATGGGAACGCTGTCGGCTTGTTTAATATCCTGTCTTTTTTTATTTATATTTTTCTTCACAAAAAATATTAAACAGGCAATCCATACGCTGAGCAAATCGAGGAAAGTTACTTGAATCCCTCTAAAACGTTCTAAGCTTGCATTGTACGGTTGATTGTCGTAGGGAATACCTTCTGAGCTGTTCGGAAAAATCTAGAAATGTTTGGTAAATATTGTTGTAAAAAGCCATACAAAGCTGCACTTTTTTTTCTTGAGCTTCCTTTTACCTTCGCTTCCGGGAATGCAATAAGGTAATTTAGGCCAGTGGTTCGGACCCTAAAAGGGTTGAGATCATTGAGTCGTGGTCCCCCCAAAGGGATTCCCAGATTCCATAAATGACTGTCAGCATACAAGGGTGAGATGCTGGCGTGGGGGGAGGGTGCAGGAGTAAGTCACGCACGGCAGCCGAGACACACACGGGCAAACTCGTCACCCGTTTTCATCCGAAGACTTAGAGCCAGCTCTTAAGCTTGTCTTCACACTCCACTTCACACCTCATCGATGTCGTCCTCGCCAAATGGGCCCAGAAAGGGAGCACAAAAGCTGGCCGATCCAACACGGTCGAGGTTTTGCTTCGGGGATTTGTAACGTTCTTTGCCTCCGTCCCGAGAAAATCTCGTAGTTTTTAGAATTCGCTGGTCTTGTTCGCTCTCCTTGACTTCGTCCGTCTTTAAACCTGTGCAGGATTTCTTAGATGGGTACTGCGTTAGCAGAAAGAGATTTTTTTTGTTTGTAGGACGTGAAAAATAAACCAGGCAATTAATTCATTAATAACAGTATCCTTCCTGTTGCCAGGCACAGTATTCAACGCGAAGTTCTGCAGAATGGTTATCTTTAGCGCTGCTTTGTGTTCAAAGCTTGAAGATGGGGTAAATCAGCACCGGTCTCAATCACTTCCCTTTCTGTTTACCACGGCGCCGTGTTGCCCGTTAACTCAACTAAGCGTTCAGCAAAATACTTTAAATTAGAATGAACAGTGAAGTGGAGCTGCTGCGGCCGAGTTCCTTTGCGAACTGCAAAACTTCCCTTCTCGGTATCCCGGGTGGAACTGCTTTGGAAGTTGAAGCTGCTGTGTGGCTCATGGGCCTTGCATGGGGGACACTACTGCAGACTGCCAAGGACTTATCCGATTGAAAAGGATCTTGTTCTGCCAATGATTCACTAATTACAACGCCCAAATTGAACGTGACAGCTTGAACAATAAACGCAAAGTTCATGGAAGGCCGATTTTTACTTTTGCTGGCTTTTGGGCAGCTAATGGGGTTCTTGGAGCTAATCACTCCCACCACTTTCACGGAAGCAGTGTACTGGCCACCGCTCAGATCGGGCTAGAAGACCCAGGGCTTTGACAACAGAGCTTCCTCTATCCGAATAAAAAAGCCCTACCAAGAAGGGTACAGGGTACAGCTGCGCACAGCACATGAACCTGCACATGTGACCTGGCTTTTGGCACAGAAATTAACCATATTGTTAACAAAATAAAGCTTCATTCAAAACTCCAGTTAAACTCCACTAAATCTTTTCAATTCCAGCAACGGTTCTGAATATGTTCAAGGTAAAATGCAGAATTTTTAGTTTTTCGTTTTTTTAGCCTTTGTTCAAGAAATTAAATTATGAAAGATACGCAAAAACGTCATCAATATTTAATTAATATCCGCTTCTAAATACAAAGCTCATGTCATTCATTATGATAATTTCGTTAAAGTGTATAAGTATTTATATTTGACACTTATATTCTAACCTAAAATGGGTTAACTGGGTTAAGTAAGACTTTTGGTTACTGTTAACTTCGGAGCGAAGTCTTATTTTGAGAAAACCTGAACTAGATTATCTATCATTTTCAAGATTTTTCTTTGACGTTTCATGTCCATGTTGAGGTGATTGTCAATAAAAGCATTGAATACTCTTCCTGAAATTGATAGGCTAATTTTAAATTAGGTTAACTTTCCTAGAACTGACTACAAAAAAATTGTTTGCAAACCTGGCGTATTCATCTAATAAACTCCAAGCTTTTGAATGTAAATAAAAACGAAAACTAGATAAATATAAATTTCAAACACTAAACAAAACAAAAGCGAGACGTTTGAAACCTCTTCCTTGCTTTGCATAAGGAAACGTGGCACTTTTTCAACGCCAAGAGTGAGACAAGAGTTGCATATAGCAGCCCAAAAGGAGAAAAAGCAATATTCCATCACCCCAAACACAGTCCATGCTTTTCGGCCATGATCCCCAGGAAAGGCTTGGCGGAATCCATGCTGCGGGGATTGAAGTATCGGCGGGGACGGAGTGTTCGGCTTGGGCCAAGCCGGGCAAAAACACCAACAGATAGCTTTTTGAGACGAAATTGCCAAACCTTCTGCATGTGTGGAAGTCGTGAGCCTTTGGGCACCGGAAAATGGGTTCTTATTCCTAGTGCCACACACACCCATAACATTATCTAATATTCTTTCGACTCCCTTCACCCTCTTCACCTTGTCGAATGAAAAAAAGGCAGCCCAGTCCGTTCCTAAATGAGGTTCACTTTTGAGTTCATTTTCTATCTAAAAGCCATGTCACGGTCCTGCTTCCCTTTCCACGAGCTTGTCATATTCCTTCATCCATCAAGTTCTGTTCTTGCCTTCAAATACTGGCCGGCCATCCTCCTCCCTTTCAACCCCACATCTTTCCAAACTCGATTACAATCTTCCCCTCTCTATATTACGATTTGACGCTTCACTAGTCTCAGTAACCAGAAACTCATGAAACTCAACCCTCCATATCCACCTTAACAAAGATTCCCTCCCTCATGTAAGCAATTGTACAACATGTTCCCGAGTCGGTCATTAGACACCTCCAAACATAGCGGCAGAATGAGGAACTAGGAAGATATAAGCCATCTTTACTAGCAACTGCAGCAGTTTCTGGCTTTGGGATGTTTTACCAACATTAACCAGCGACCACATGCCCCTCTAATAAAGTTCAATCCAATTATTGAGTTGCTGCCGGTACAAGAAGCAGACCTCCAAGACGGGCGGCAATGCCTCGAACCTTAACGAAAAGGAATATTAAAGGAGTTAAGGAAAAAGTTATATAAATGTTAGTTGTAATTCGATTTTGACTGCCAAAAACAAGGAAGAGAGGGGCGTGGGCGTGGAGAGACCTTATCGGAGCTATAATGTTGAACGTGTTTGTGTGTGCAGCTTGGAGTTGCAGTTATTGTCAAGTGAGAGTGTCAGGTGTCAGGTGGTAAGGAAGCTTAGCAAAGGCTTAATGTCCCTGCGGCGCCCGTGTGACAGACGACGCTCGTCTCTTGATTGCCGACACTAATTAAACGGCCATCAAACGTCGCAAAGGCTTCCTTAACTTTCAATCTCTTCTTCTCTTACTAAAAGACAAGTCGGAATTCCCCCCACGCACACACACATAACTTGGAAATCCTGTCAAATGAATAGAAGGGAGACGGTTTGTTTTTTAATGACTTCCTTCAATTCATATGGACTCGAGTTCATAATGCGATTTTTTCCCCCTTTTTTCTTTATTTCATTTTTGGGTGGACTGTTTCTCAATTTTAAGTCCTTATATCTCACTACCCTTATATGTCCCTAAGAAAAAGAAAAGATGGAAAATGGCTGAAATAATATTAGCTGACATGGTGTAAGTCATCTGAGGTCAGTACAGCAGCTCATCTTTCCCCCAACTCTATTTCCGGTACCGTCCCGTGATCTGCCTTCGAAGAAGAAGACGCCGAGATTGGTATCGTGGAAAAGACCGTAAGAAGACGAAAAAAGGGGAAGGGATGCTGAATCCTCCCTGCTCTATGGAAGGCGAGGGAGGAAGAAAGGGGTGTTTGGTTGCGGAACCCAAATCCCACCCCCACGTCTATTCCCCCCCATTGATCGGAGCTTGATTGCCTGACGTCAGTCCCACAATACAATGGAAAAGCACAAGATGGGATGCACAGAGGGGGTTGAAGAAGTTGCTGGTGGCTGACGGGCCGACACATGCAAAACGAGCAATTAGCTAAAGGGAAAAGGCACAACGGAGGAAAAGGAGAGACGCTAGTCGAGTCTCAGTAAAGGGCTATTAAATGTTCAGCCATTGTTCTTCGAACGTCCTGCGACGTGGTGAGCAGACCCATCCCCGCATTAGCGCCCAATAAGAATGACATCAATATAAAGTGTCTCTATAAGCGAAAAACACCCAAAGAGGTATATCTGCTGATACCTCAGCGTACTGAACTGTTGTTTAGGAAGGGGAGAGAGGGGTTGCTGTTAAAAAAAAAAAGTTTTATGGTGTGTCCTTTCGTGTCAACTAAACCTTAACGAGTCCCTAGGTGCCGCTATATGACCTATTATCGAGATGGGTTAATGCATCATATTGTGGTAACCTCCAGGGACATGTCAATTCGTGACGGGGAAAGAGGGTAACGGGAGAGGGGAGGAGGATTTTGTTTTTCGCAGCTTTGTTTAGGCTGGCGTTCCTATATGTCATCGATCTAACAAGCGAGCATCAGAGGTAATGAGATATCCAGCCTTTATACCAGTTGAACAATGTCAATCATAATGTGATTGCTAAAAAGCCCAGCTACACAGTTGGAAGCCGTCACCGAAACTTGAAAAGGCCTCAAGGTAAGAAATATCAAGGATATTGTCATAGAAACCGCCCGGACTTGATGTACAATACACGAAGCATTTGGTCAATATGTGAAATTTAACGCCTCAACAAATGTTATTGGACATGCGTACGGTGACTTGCAATTGACCAAAATAATGCTTCCGTATAACATTATGAAAAAGATTTTGTTTTTACTTAAGCAACCTCAGGGCATTTCTTCAGCCTTTATTTGCAATGGCGCCCAGAAATAATAGACTTTCTTTCTGTTTGCTACATCCAGTGCCATCTTGCTGTAAACAAACCAACGTCTCTTTCATAACGTCACAACTTTTGAATTACGTTGGTCGAGTTGCCTTGCTTAGGAACTTAGGATCAAGTTACTTATGAATGTAATGAAGAGAAGTTAACAACCAATAACCTTTGCAAAAGCGGATGGCAACAATGAATCAACATCCACTTAGTGCGTTTATTTGAAAAACTACTGCAAACGTAAAGTGAAACATATTAAACAAAACATAGTGAAGCAATTCTAGGGAAAGCGTAAAATCCCTTGAGCATTTAGGAAGAGAAATTCTCTTCTGAGGCATTTTGATGCAGGAAGTAATTCTAGGGTGCTAGACGCGGTGCGAAGTCTTATTTTGAGAAAACCCCAAACTAGATAATTTTCAAGATTTTATGAAAAAGACTTTTTTCCTAAACAACCTCAGGGCATTTCTTCAGCCTTTGTTTTGCATTGGCGTCCAGAAATAACAGACTTTCTTGCTGTTTACTACATACGGAGCCATCTTGTGATAAACAAAGAAATGTCTTTCTGACAACTTTTGAATGACGTCGTCGAATTGCAGTAATAAGTTACTTAGGAATGTAGAGAAGTAAATAACCTTTGTTAAAGCGGTTGGCAACAACGAATCAAGCCATTTAGTGCGTTTCTTTGAAAGCTACTTCGTAGCGAAACAAATTAAACAGAATATAGTGAAACGATTCTGGGGAAAGCGTAAAATTCTTGAGCATGTTATGTACAAAGAGATATTTTGATGCTAGACGCAAACCGGATTTTTTTCCAGGGGTTTCCCATACCAAAATTAGCTAGGAAGGTGGGAACCCTTAGGCAGTATAAAGGCTTACATATATGATAACAAGGGTATATTCCAATGTATTGGTTTTGGACCGACTTTCTCAGTCGCAAGAGCAGATTCGGGTTGAAGGCCCGAATATCAAAAGGTACATTCGCACAACCTCTCAGTGTTGTTCAAAAAAGGTAACGACGGTTTGCACAGGGCAATGTCGGTCAGTCCAAGGTCCAAAACCCGCACAAGTACCCGAGAGAAAGGCCGGCAGTTCGCCTTCTGTTCTCTTGCCATGCCAACCCTTTTTCTAATAGATTTGGAATGCCTACTTTACGGGGGCATGGGAAGTCTGTGAATCCATCCCTCGTAAGTTCAAAACCTTTACATGGGAAGATACCCTTGTTATCCTACTATATAAACTTATATACTGTGCCCCTAGGCTTAGTGAAAAAAATTACCTGATACTTTAAATGTCATTACATAATTATAAAATAGAGACTAGATAGTAATATTACAATACAAGTGCAACAGTTGCAGTCAATTTACTAGTTAAATTATAAAATTAAAAACTTAATTATTAGGTTTTTAATGTTATAATTTCACTACTAGATTAACAGTATTAAGTTATTATCGTAAAAGGCATTATTAAGTATTATATTTCTACAAAATCTCCTATATCTACCGCACGCAAAGTTAATTGCAGAAACCCGTTAGTTGCAAGCAAAACACAGAAAACTGGTTTAATAACGGGAACTGCAAAACTAGGTTTGCATAATCTGAATACCTGAATATAAACACAAGGTCGAGACCGAGTGACCTAGCTGCCTTTCTATTTTATGGGGCTAAAAATGACCTTTCACCTAGTTTTGTATCTCCTCCCACCCGTCCCAAACCTCCCCTGCTTTGCTTCCACGGGTTTAAGCCCCAACTTTCTTTTGCAGGTAAAACCAGACCAAGTTTATAAAACAGGCCTGTCTGGCCTGTAGAGAAAGCAGTCAAGTCAGTCAGTCAGTTGAATCGTCGGTTACGCAACTTATATCTCACATTCGTAGAAAACCTAGTGCGATACACATTTGTGTTTGCTTTTAGAATTTGACAAGAATGGCTTCAGGAGTGTATCAAGTAACCTATCATCTGGATATGGCGACAGACGGAGCTACCAAACTGGTGAACACATTATTTCCTATTTTATTTCCTTATCGCTTCGTATTTCCAGCTGAAAGTAAGCTTATATCTTGTCGTGTATAGGTATGCACCGAAAAAAACGTGGTGGCTTCGCCCGTATCAGAAAAGGGGCTAAACATTCCTCCAGATCTTTCTTCGCTTATGGAACTCGTCATCCGCCAAGAACATAAACGACGTCTACACGCCCAAGTAAAACTTCCACAGCCTTATTGCTGGCTTACTTAATGTACTCCTGGCTAACCCATTCTTTACTTAGAACCCATTGCCTCATACCAACGTGAACGACTTTATGGCGGATGATGTGCCAACTCTGCAAGCTCGCATCGCCATTCTGGAAAGCGAACTGAGCAGCGTGCGCTGTAAAGCGGCTCGAGTTGAAGGAGAAAATAAATTCATGCGCGCCAAAAGTAAAGATCTACTCTAAAAAAAATCGATAGACGCTTTAAATGTTATTTTTTTCCCTCAGTTGCCGAACTCCAAGCTGGTACCCAACGCAAGTCTAAACCGCCTCGCCCTCCACCATTACCAGGACAAGACCACGAACAGCAAAATCATGCGAATCCATTGGCTGCGCTTGTATCTCTTCTTCGAGTTAAGAAATCCTTCAAATCGCGCAAGCCCAAAGGTACCCATGGTAATTTTGACGCTTTCTCTTACATATTTCCCCCTTATTTCCGTATCCTAAACACACCCTTTTTACGCAAAATTTCCCCTTGTAGAAGGTAATGAGTCCCAGCAAGCTGCCATGCGAGATACCATAGAACGTTTGAAGAAGGGCAAAATTACCTTACGTCACGTCGAACAACCGGAACCGCAAGTAAGCCTATTGATGTGCCTTTCACATTTTGTTGGTCGTTGACTCAACGAAAAAGCTATATATTAATTGACGCTCAATTAAGGTCAATGCGGATGTACCTGCCCCTTCTGCTTTCGCCCAAGAGCTCCAAGCAGCATTGGACAAGCTGAGGGTAAAAAAAGAAAGCTTGGAACGTCCTCATCTGACCTCAGATTTCCACGAACTTGAAGCAACGGCAGAGGAAATCGTTGCCGAATCGTCTTCTATTCCTGTCCATAGACCGGATGTCCACGTCGAGCCTTTCCCTCTCCTAAACCGTTCTTCCTCGATCAAACCAACGCTGCCTGCAATCGAAGAAGTAGGCGAATCACTCGATTTGACCCCGAAGTCTGTTACCGCTCCGACTCCAGAACCGAACAACTTCCCAGAAACGCAGTTCCCAGGAGAAGCAGAAGAAGAGGATGTGGAAGAGTTCGAGTTTGGGACACCTTCCCCCGTTTCGCTTTCTCCGATGGCAGATTTGACACCCTCGACTTCGCCCGTCATTCCCGAACTTTTTAATTGCAATGTTGCCAACCAAGTTGAATCCGGCTTCGAGTCCGATTCGTCCACTCTGACGGCCGACAGCTTGGAAGGCAATTTGGGTAAATTCGCCAAGCTCAAAATCCAAAAATCGCACTCGGTTCCCCGACTGAATTCACAATGGACCAAATTGAAGACGATCTTAGCTCAAGTACGTCAGTCGCATACCCATGCCATTAGGCAGCACAAGCAATCTGCTTGTGCCAGCAGCCAGGAAGACTTGTCCATTTCCAAGTTGGATTCTGCCAAAAAACAAGTCCGCTTCGCACAGAGTTCGACGGACGTCTCCGTCTCTGCCTTTCTCTAAAATTAATTTTTCCTCCTAAGAAAAGAATCCTTTTTTTCCCTTTTCGTCTTTTTTAAAGAAAAAAAATGTCTGGGGGGATTCTTGGATCGATCTATTGTTTTATACTTTTTTTTATCCCTTTTCTTATGAGCTTGCCCTATTTAAAATTTATATCATAATAAAGTTATTGTGTGGACAACGGTAATAAACTCGAAAAAGCATGTCGAATGAATTGAATAAATACAGTATTCTTAAGCACACACGGGCTCTTTCCCCTCGATCCACAATTCTTCTCTGACGAAAAACGAGAATTTCTTAAAAATAATGCTAAATGGTTGCTAAACCACTATTAAATTAATTTAAAAATATTTAAAATGTTGCAACTCGAACCCAATTTATTTCCTTCATTCCCGTCTGGCACGGAATTGGCAAACCACCAGCACGATAGATTCAAAATTACCTTACAAAATTCTCAGCTTATTTTATTCTTTATCTCTTTTTCCATCCGTCTCTTTCTTTCCTTCTTTCTGTGGATATCTTTTTCCTTTCTCCTTTATCGTTGCATTTTCGGGTCTGATTACTACGCACGAAATAAGGAGGAAAAAAACTAACGAGATTTTTCAGTCGTCTCCCCCAAAATCCTCACTCCCCAAAAAGGGGCGGGGTATAAGGAATAAGGGCAATGCGCAGATAAAATTTTTGGAAGTAGGAAAGAGGGGAAATGAAAAACTCGGGAGCCAGGGAAGGAGAGAGAGAGAAAATACAAAAGCTCTTCCAAAAAAAAGTCTATTATCCAAAAAAAGGGGGCCGCCCTGAACCAAAAATAAAAAGGGAGAGATAAAAACGAGTTTTTTTACGCTTTTTTGGGTGGGGTAGGGAAAACGGGGAGGAAAAAGAGGAGACAACCAACGCGGGCATTTGGTTGGTTCCATTTTGGATTGAACCACTGGAGCTAAAGGCACGCCGGAAAAGTGCAGGTGAGCTTATAAGCTAGAGCACAGACACACAAACTTTTCGAACGGTTTCGGAAAGAACCACTCCACCCCCCTCCTTTTCCTGCGGATTTTGGGTTTTCCAAAACGGTTTCCGGTTTCCCAAAAATCCGCCAGAAACGAGCAAGTCCCACCGGCAAAATTTTCCTCCCGCATTTTCGGGCTAGTTCTCGCTTTGAATGTGTGCATGTGTGAGCCCAGTGTGTGTTTTTCGTACGAAACGCGTCACACATTCGCGTCAGCTTTCCAAAATCTAGGTAAAGTAGTTTACTCTAGCTAACCCAAATAGAAATACTTTCCCAAATGCAGAGTTTTGCAATTCAGTGTTTGAAAACTCGAGCAAGTGTTACTGTTATTGTCGTGGAAAGGAGTAGGAGAATTTCTGCATTTAAGCCTGTTGCTCATATCACACATCAAACCGGTTGACGTAGTAACACCCAATTTGCGCGAATAGTGGACAAAGAAAAGCATGTGTTTATTAGCAGTAACCTTGGGGCGTTTATAAGTGTTGTGGCTGGAATAGTTTTAGGTTGTCAAAGTTTCCCTGCGTCTGTTTCGTTTTTGTTGTGTTTTCTTGGCGCCATTTGCATTGGGAGAGCATGAACATGAATTCTTTGTGACGGACTTTTTTCAAGGGATTTGGGAGAAGACGCCAGAACTTGAAAATTCCATGTCTGGTTTCAATATACAGAAGGGCTTATTAAAAAATAGTGGGTGGGAAGGTGGGTTTAGGGAAGGGGACAATAAAAAAACTATAATTTTTTTTTTTTTGGGGGGGGAAGTTTTTGAATATAAATAAAATACCGCCTTAAACTTTTGACGCCTTCATGACCTCATAAAAAATTTATAATAATAGAACGAAAAGCCAAAATTTCCGGGGAGGAGGCAATCGATTGGCTTATGAATGTTGCCGTGACAACCCCTAAGGATTCATAATGTTTGATTTGAAAAACTCGCAAATTAAAAACGTCGTTCAAGCGGGGAGAGCGGAAAAGCGAACAAAAAAGAAAATGGAAAGAGTGGGGGGTGTTGACTAATTTTAGTTGAGGAAATCCAAATTTTTTTTTGTTTAGTTTAAAGCCCCTGGTGGCTTATATTTCCCCCTAAGGGGTATGGAAATTCTAGAATTTTTCCTAAGACCCTAAAATTTTGAAAGGACCAAAATTAAGCGCAGCTCAAGGCATTTTTATTGATTTTTCCGCTTCCCCCTTCCGTTTCTCCTTTCCTTTTTCGTTTTACGTACGTATCCCCTTTTCCAAAGTTTTGGCAGAGAAAAAGGAGGACGAAGAAAAAATAACAAAAAATATCCCACAGCAAATAAACGAGCTTCTCTCTGGGGTTTCTATTTTTCCCCCCTTTTTCTGTTTTCTTGTCAAGAAGACGCTATAAAAAATGAAAAAAAATCATAAAAAACTGAGAAAAAACTGGGGAAAATGAAATGGTTGGGAGCTATTTTCCGGAATTTTTTGGACAACTACAATTACCAAACAGCGTCAAATTATTTTAATTTGAGCGCAGTACCAAGTTATGTTATCTCTTTTTGGTCTACGTGTGATTTCGTTTTTTTCTTTAAAGAATAAAAAAAGTGTTTTCTGGAGCTGTTTTCAATGGCGTCAAAATTGCAATTCATTCTGTTGTAATTAATGCCACATTTTCTTCTTAATATTTACAAAACGACTGTTTTTAATTTGTTTAATACCAAGCAGAGAAATCTAATAATAATCTTTTAATTTGTCGCAGGAAGGGAAGAATCTTTTCCCGCCATGCAAAACCAACAGTTTTGCTTGAGATGGAACAACCATCAAAATAACATGCTGCGCGTGTTCGGCCGGCTTCTATCCAATGAAAGCTTAACGGACGTGACGCTATGTTGCGACGGCCGCAGCGTCCGGGTCCACAAAGTAATTTGACGACACTTTTCTGCCATTTTCCGCTAAAAACGCTTTTTTTTACAAATTAGATGGTCCTTTCCGCTTGCAGTACTTATTTCGAGCAACTGTTCCTAGAACACAATGAAGCTAGTCCCCTGTTGATCATCCTCCGAGATACACCTTTCTCTGACTTGAATTGCGTCATAGATTTCATGTACAAAGGCGAAGTCAACGTATCACAGGTAAAGAAGCATACTGTTGTTCCCCAATTAAATTTTAACCTTAAAAAACAACAAAAATGGGTGTCTTTTTAGGATAATTTGAATTCGCTGTTGAAAACCGCCGAGAGTTTACGAATCAAGGGCTTGTCAGACGTGGCGATGACTTCCCCAACACCTAATGAAGACTGGAAACGCAGCAATACTCCCGTGCAGGCCAACAGTGTTCACCAACCTAGCAGTTCGGTTCATTCAGTCCCCAGCAGCGCTTCAACGTCTGTCATAACCAAGCCAAGTGTTAACAATGGTTATACCAATGCCACATCTACACCTAACACTGCTTCTGGTAACACTCCGGTTCAGCTCAATGACACCGCAACAATAGCCGACTGGAATGCTGCCCTCTCACGCAAACGAGGACGTCCGCGGAAGAAACACTTGCTAGTCCCGCCTCCTTCCCACATTAACAACTCCGATCTGGAGCAGTCATTTCAACCTCGCATTGAAAACGTCATTAGCACTGCTGTAAGTCAAAAGTTCACGTATTTTTTTCTGTTGTCCTAGTCCCCCCTTAGAGGGCAGTAGCCACCAAGAAAAAAACAAAACAATTTTGTCTTAAAAATAGAGCAAAATATCTAGTTTCTGAGTTTCTTTGCATCGTACGGGAAGCAGTAATTAAGTTAAACATGAAAGAAATTTCGAAAATAAGATCACGTGGGTTTATGCCGTCACAAGCGTATCAGTGTCCATGAGCCGCGTGCGTTTTGCACCTTCGACTTAAACTTTCGACTAGCCAGACTTTTGCACCTTCGACTAGCCAGACTTCCTTGACTTGTATACGCTTAATTAAAGCGTTAATTTTAGCCTAAACTTTGAAAGTTCACAGAAGTCGACTTGGAAAGTCTCGAGTCCAAAACGAACGCTTATAAGCAAAAGTTTACAATTGCTCCACCCATGGGGCGGTGCTTGTAGAAAGTAAACAAAAGCAATATATGTATTGTTCGATATCGACTAAGGAGATAAATAAGCACGGGGCGGGGTTTAGTTTAAGTCCGGCCTCAAGAGTACTCGCTATAGACTTGCCTGACTTGAGATCAAAACTAGAAGTCGACTTTTAAAGTCCAAGTCGACTAGCTAAAGAACACGCTTATAAGCCCGAAGTCTATCTATTTCGAACGCTTATAAGCATAAAGTCTTGGTAGATTTTAAGTCGGCTTAAACTTTCTTTTCCAGCTGGACATAAATAATAACAACCATGGTAACAAGCGTCGTAAAGCCACGCCATGATGCGTCTATGACGTCATGACTAAACATGTACGTGCCAATGTTATTGCTGAGTTATTGGCAACAATTTCTGCAGGGCTAATTTAAAAAAAAAACGTTCGTAGGATAATGTAGACAAGCATTCATCGAAAAGCCAATATGTAACTCGTCGACTCAAATTAATATTGAAATGTATAGGATAACCCCAATTTCGACCCAGAAGACGAGGGTATGCTCATGGACCCTTCGGATGCCTTAGATCTGTCGGTATCTGAATCTCAGCAACCCTTAAAAGTAAACAAACAAAAAATAAGCTCCTTTATCACAAACTTATTCAAATCTCTACACTTAGATCGAGCAAAGCCGAAGTCCCGAAGCTGAAGTTGAAGCTGAATCCCAAAGTCCTGAAGCCCCGATTACTAACGGCTATTTCAGCCACACGTTAGCCCAAGCAGGTAATAATGTATCAACTTTATTGTTTTTTAAATAGCGGTAAAAGTGTTAAAGACTAAAAACTGTCTCTTTTTGTGGACGTACAATAGGAGAGGAACCCTCGGCGTTTTTCAAAGGATTGCCCGTTTATCGTTACGACTTTTACACGCTACGTGGTACACGTCAGCAGTTTTGGGAAGAGCCCTTTACTCATGCTGTAATGGCATCCGTGCATGAACGCGAAATGGATCTGAAGGAAGGCGCCAAGTTATTGGGCGTGTCCTATGGCACGTTGTACGGCCGGTACCGGGAGGGTTACGGCTACCTAAAGCATTCGTGGTGCAGTACCCGAGGCCGGAAAAGAGACAGTTTGGGACCCGCGAACGCCAGCGCAACCGATTTTTACTCTGGAAGACATGACGAAATGGAGAGTGGAGATGCCGAAGCTCCATACCGTGAGAACGATTCCAGCGCAGCGATCCCACCGAATCACCCTCCAATCGCCGCACCTGCTAGTACGGCTTCCACCCCTTCCAACTCCGCTTCAGCGTCCGAGCCTCCTAGACCCATCCAGCCCAAACCTACAGCAGCACTGCTCGCTCCTCTACAGGTCATCAAAATCGTCAAGAAAGAAAACAGTCCCGGCGAGCCAGACCAGCACTACGTCACTCCACAGTTTGACGCTTCCGCTCCGTTCAAGAAACTACGTAAGATTATGATCAAACCCATCGTCTCCAAATCGGAATAATAAAATTAATTAAAAAACGTATACATATACTAAAAAATAAATGAAAAAAGTCAAGCATCTCTTGTACAAACTAACGTTCCAAATGTGGAAAAAGTCGTTTTGTTTAAGATCCATCAAGATGTTCGTTGTGCCATTTCTTCCTTTCATTTCTTAAGCATTTGTACCCAAGTTTTAGTTCAGTTTCCCATGGTTTTGAACCTACCGTAAGCGTACTCCGGAGTACGTACGTGCCCCCTTTTGTTTCTGACTTGCCATCCTATGTGTACGAGATTTGTTAGCTTGGATAGAACCATACTGTCTTGTTTGCTGTGTATCGTCGGTGGTTTCCAGTGTCAAAGAGAAGTTGAAATAGAGAAAACTACGTACTTTTATCGCTACTTCGGGTCTACTCTTGTACCTTCTCCCCTTCTAAGAGAGACAAGGGTTTTGCTACTCTATACCTCTTCCACCCTGAACCGAAAATAAGACCAGAACCATACACTGAAAAAAGACTTGCGGCAGGTTGAATAGTCAGTTGCATTGGTTCGGTCGTAGGACTAGGAACATCTTTCCTTCCTTTTCTATCTCGCTTAGCTAAGCATCTCTTTTGCTTACCAGCGCCAATATTTAGTAATGTAACCAATTCCGTCGCTCCTGTACTCTTGAATATTCTCTTTTACTTCCCGTAAACATGTAAGTATTCTAGATTGACTGTCTTCATATTACATTAGATGCTGCTGCTTATTGTGATCACGTTTATCAAGTGAATATTGATTTTATTAAGCGGAGATTCTACTAACTGCAAATCGGAAACATGTACCTACATTTTTAAATTTAACTGGTATAAGTTTCACTGAGCCGTATCTTTTACATTTAAATCAACGCTTTTTTTGTTCGTCGCCATTTGTGTATAACCATAGTCTAAAACACAACTAACATCGAGTCTTTGAAGCCCGCTCCTACGCTTATAGGTAGGGTTGTCAACACGATATCCCGTCTAATTTTCCCAGTCAATGAAAGGAACTGGTCATTCAGTTGAATAACCTGCTCATTTATTTGACTGGAGTTTAGAAGGGATTCCCCCTAAGCGTAGTAGTAGGCTGGACAGGATTGGTCAAAACGACGTAAAAGCAATGTCATTGGTCAGTGTGCAAAGTCCATGTAGCGATCATTACTGTAGATTCGTTAATCTACGTGTGAAGATTCTTTTGAAATTGATGCTAATATCCGGAAGTGATTCTAATAATCGATTAAAATGCTATGAATTGTATCATTTTGAATCGGTCCTTTAAAAGTTGATTCCTATAAGCGGCTGATTCTTATAACCAGTTATCACTACAAGCGACGCCTATTGTATTATTATTTATATTATTATTATTATAAACTATATTATTTGTCCTTTTTAATGACACAAATGGGCTCTTTCTAGGGATGGTCAACTCCGAGCCCAGATAAATTTCAGGCAACTTTTCCCCGCGAACCCTAGCTTGGCGGAAGATTTGTGCCGCCTTTTCATGACCCATGAAATCCATTCCAATTCAATCAAAACACCTGTTGCTGCCGCAACCACGTGGCCTTATGTTGGTACTTTTACCGGCAAGGATATGAAAGCAACTTCAAGTGCTGCCATCAACGTACCTAGTACTAGTCCATTGCTAGAAGAATTTCGTAGCTTGGGGCGGGATTCCGAGTATTGTCCCGATTACCTCAACACTACGCAAAACAACACAGGACCAGGGCGTCCGATATTCAAAAAGAAGCCCAAGAAAGTCGGCATTAAAATCCTGGTATGTTCCAATTTCTATTATACAATCCCGTCCTAACGAAAAGATGCCGACGTTTCCCATCTCGGTTACCCCGGGACTCGTAGCTTTATTTCGGCCTGCTTACAAATGGAGCAAAAAAAACAGTTACCAATTGCCGAACAAATGTTTGCTCTTAAACCGGGACTCGTTGTGTTACTCCGGCTTCCTGTTGCTTCGCTCGGCAGCCTTTCCTTAGGGCAGAACAGGAGTATACCACTCCCTCCAAAAAGCTATCGAACAAATGTAACATCAAGCCGGGATAACGAGACAAGTCTCGGTTAGGAACGAAGACTCGCTCGGTTACATTTCATTATTCATTTTTGCGTCGACGGGTAGTGGTAAGGCAGACCGGACTAATGCTACGAGTCCCCGACTAACTTAATGGGATACATCGGTAGCCTCCATTTGGATTGATTAGTACGATTGTCTTAAAAACAGAATTTATATGTATTGACTCCCTCTTATTCTTCAGGAATGCGTTTTTTGCAAGAATAATGGCGAAACGCCGAATGTATACGCCAGCCATGTGCTCAAGGATGCTGAGACCCGGAAAATTTGCTGCCCGGTGTTACGTGCGTATACATGCCCGTTGTGCGGCGCCAAAGGCGACACTGCCCACACCATCAAATACTGCCCCCTCAACCAAGAGGAAAAGGATAGCGCGCTAATTCGGCCAGAGAAGTCTCTCTACGTCTTCAATTTGATCCGCAACTCGAACGGCCGTTGCCGCATCAAGTTCAATTGAAAGGCCAGTTTTTTTTTTCTTTTCTTTTGCAACATGTTGCTCAATATGTAATATTATTCGCCGCGCCCCAGCCACCCAATGATTGTAACCAAGGATCCAACTCTGTGGAAATGCTAATCCAAGAAAGTCTCTCCAGTCTTTTTGGGCCTTGTTTCCAAACCAAAAAGCCTTACTGGATAATTAATTACTGCATAAGTGGATAATTCCCTTATCCGGAAATCTCAATGAACAAGAGAAGGGATTAGTGATTTAAGTTCGCCTTACTACCTTAAAGGAAATGATTTTCCTTCTACACGTGTATAACCCAGTTCAGAAATTGTGAATACACATTACTTTTCTAAGAAAAGTATGAATCTCTAATCTCCTCCGTGTTAGCACTTTCTTCCGTCTTTCTAACTTTCGCAAGTCAATTTCCAGTTTTCTTTGACAGGAAAGATCGATTTGTCCAGCTTGTGCTCGGCTCAAAGTCAACAATGAACGTCCGAGGGTCACCCTATCTTCTTCTGCCAACATTGACTCGGAAACGACAAGCTTTCTTGCCGGGATAATGAAGAACTTTCAACGGAGATTTCAACGGACGACATTTCATCAGCGCAGCAAGGCAAACCCACGCGAGTTTTCCTTTCGTTCCTCTGTTTACTACAAGATGCCACGAGCAGCTCGGATTCACACTGTGGGGAGGGGAGGGATTCCAGGCCCAAGCGCGGATGGCATAACAATGTTGGAATTACAAAGCGGAGAAGTAGCCTTTACATTAAGGAAGTTCCAAATATGTCATTACTCACACCATAACAATTTGGACCGGTCGGTACCGCCGTACCACCAACTGTTACCATGTAGACCCAAATTAGCTCTCCTTTAGTCATTGGGACGGTCGTGGGGTTCTTTTAAGACTCCTGTACATTATCAAAGCTCTCTAACTTTTTTATTTTATTCTTGAATAGTCCGTACCGCCAGCATGCGAAAGATTTTACAAACGAAAACCCTTCTCTTCCTGCGAAAATTGTGCCGATGTCATGCCCAAAGATGCGCTGGTATATAGGTGGTACTTTCGGTACAAAAGACCCACTTTCAGAGAATGTCGATGCTTGTTAATGACTCGGCAAGAAATTGCATTACCCTAAACATTGTAATACTTTCCATCTCTTTCTAGTCTCGTAAAAAAAAAAAAAAAAAATGTCTACCGTAACGTACAGTATTTTTGAAATTCTGACCAAAGTTTGGACTCGAGTAATGTGTTTTCTTTGTGAGAGTTCACAGCACACACTTTTCGAGCAGCCACATTCAGCTATTCAAGTGCACAGTAAATATGTCGAAGGAATAAAAAGGCCTTAACTGAGACTCTATTCTTGAAAAGGAAACACATTTTACCTGGAAAGCTTGTTGCGAAGCTTCATTGCTGTAGCTATAACCTCACGTCTGGCAAGGCTGCGTGTGACAGACGCTTCTGGAACTGAAAACTCACTTTGAAGGAAGCTTTTAGGTCCGACTCCTTCTCCCCTAAATGTGACAGACCCATTAAGAAATCATAACTAGCGAACGAGAATAGTCTCGCTTAGACCCCATATATCGACCCTGTCCCAACACGGTGTCAGGTCAAAGGGGTCGAGAGGTCAACTTCCCCAACACCTGGCAGCCTGGCACTCATCTCTATTCCTATGGTTTGCGCTCTTAACGCCCTTGTAGTATAGTAGTTTTGTTTATGAAGCTTTCTAAACACATCCTCGACAGGGAATTTGCTTGTCAGAAACATGGGTTAAGGGAACCAACGAGAACCATATTGTTTATTTTGTTGTTTTTTTCTCTCTCTCTTCCCGTTGAAGCTTCTTCCCTATACGTCTTGGGAACGGAAAGACTTCCAAATGAAATTCCGGTTCGCTCGCCCAGAAATCCGTATGGGTGTGCGACTCTTCAATTATGGATTCTTAAGTAAGAAACATAAAAGGGGGTAGGTGGGAGGTCGCCATCAGGCGTTGTCATTAGCTAGCTTCCCCTTGCGGACAGTTATTAATGATGTGTAAGCCTTAAGGTGCTAGGCAAAAGGCAGACTAGGTCTTGCTACCTTTTAATCTACGTATGGGATCGATCTGCGTATGGATATACCCCGACTCCCCGACAGGACAGCCCTGACGAGCTTTATAGCAAGTAGCATACACATAGACACACAAGCAAAATTGCTGCAATGCACGCGATTCGTACCAAACTGGGGGTGGCATACCATGATACCACACAAATAACTCCATAGCATAGAAATGCCCAGAATTATGGATACCTTAAAGTCAACGGCGGAGAAGTCAAACCGCACGCCGGTATACTTTGGTCATAATCCCTGACCATTATAATGAACTTTCGTACCATTTTGAGCCAAACAGACATTCACAGACTTGGAAATTCCTAGTTTTGATTCGAATGAATTATTTTCTCAAAAAAGTTTTGAACAAGAATTATTCTGAAAACAAAATATTGAGTACCTAGACTTACAATGCATAGCGTCATTGAAATTTTAAAATTACATTTTATTATTAAATATTTAATTATATTAATTTTGTATTTATTTTTCGCTAGAGAGTTTCTGAATTGTAGCGTTAATACAATATTTTCTCTGTAAACTTAAAACGTTAATAATGAATTACGCTGTACACTGTAAATCAGAGTTGTCACAGTCAATATTAAAAATACTTCAGCATAAAAAGATCTTTTATGCCCATGAAATATTTGTAAAACTTAATAATAAGGAAGATCGCCAAAGTGTTTTCAACAAATCATGGAAATCTTTTCCACCACTATAAAAAAAATGTAAAAAATATTCTTGTACTATTTTTGCCCTTTTTGCCAAACTTGGTATTGACTTTACACGCGACCTGTATAATACTCTTATTTCCATGCTGCAACAAAATCCTTTTTATTCCTTTGGGGGGGGGGGGGGAGGGTGTTCGTGCAATGGCGATCCTATAAACGAACTCATATCTTACAATAAACCTATTATATTTGGCAATAAAATATCAGGGAAAAATTGGCGAATGAGTCATATTACTAAGCTATTAGAACTTGATTCCAATACACGGAATGTTCCTAATTACCTTGTCCCAATAAACCTTAGCGATCTGTTCTCCAAGTTTGGTGCTCGCTGGTTTTTCAAAAAATCTAAACTTTCCGTCAAGTTGGCAGAACTAGGACCTAACGAGCTCAAACAGCCAATCACTACTTCCTAGTCAGCCAAGTTTGAGACGCAATTGCTGCTCAACTTATCCTTCTCTTGAAAAAACGAAGCAATGGAACCAGCAACTTGTCTACTACGGAGTGGAGAAGTCGCTTTTATTTGAACATGGAGACCAAAGTGAAGCGTGCTGCAGGTCACGTGGCTCATTTCACGCTACAAAAAAGGTCACCAATTTCGTCATACATCCAGCTATTGTTGCTATGAATACTCAATAATGTACATCAAATCTAAGCCATGCGCTGTTCCTGGCAGTTGTTTGCTTTGCATTTTAATGACGTTTCCGTACACATCATTATACGTTCCATATAAAAAACAAAAAAAACTTTCCATATATTTAACCCAAAGCCTATACGGGCTCCCCTCTACATTTCTTTTTGGTTTTCGCTTTATATTCCCTCAAAAATAGTGCTTGTTAGGGAAAACGAGAGGAACCTATAACAAAATGCCTTAAATTGAATTTGAATCTTTAGGGAGGTATAATACGCTTTCGTGGAATTGCAAGTCCGTGAGCTGAGTGCTCGTATCACTGCATGCACCCAAGCTGATTCAGTTAGTTATGAGAAGCTTATGACGAAAGTCAAAATGTCCAAAGCAATGCTACCCTACTTGCTTTAAAGAAACTTCCTTTCCACATGATGACAAAGGCAACAATAAGGCAGTTAAGTCCTTTTCACACCTTCAATTCTCCTACTACTTGAGTTTAATGGAGTTTAAACTGGGTTCACACATCTTCCGGAGAATACTATAAATGAACGAAAGAAAGCGAGAGAGAAAGGGAGGAAAGGGAGAGAGTAGCTCATAACGAACGTCACATCCGTTGGAAGGTATATCGCCTATCGGCAAAGAGATTATGGATTGGGACGCAGAGCCCGAGCCACAACACATACGGAAGATACGGACCCAACTCCGGCCACCTACTCATGCTCACCCACCACTCATTTCGGGGGTAGTGGCGATCGGTCCTACGGCACAGTCAGTGTGAATTGGACGCTTCGCCGAGTAGGTCGCCTGTTCAGCGCGTAGGCCCTGGGAAATCGAACAAAATACCCGCGATGCGACCGTGCGGACTTTTAAACGTGCTCAAGCCATGCCAAAACTTTTCATAATAACAACTCATCAGTGAAATGAAAAATTTAGTACACGGGATACACACCAACTCGCTTTCTTTAAATTGAGCGTCCAAAACGTATGATTCAAACAAGTGTTTGCGTTACGCATCACGCGAGGAGGCACTAGAGTTTTTTTTAAAAAAAGCTTCGAGTTCTAAACAGTTTCCAATTCTATCCGACCGCATTGTTGTCACCTGATCCTCCGCTCGTGATTTGCCCATTTTCCACCGCATCACCCCAGATCAGCCAACAAAAGGTAAGCACGAACCACTCACTATACTTTAGCGCACGAAAGTGTTATATTTCGAAAGCATCCCAAAGAATTATCCAAAACAAAAGAAAAAAAATCTTAAGAAAAGCGCCGGTGATGCGTAATATCACAAGTGATTTCATCCATGGATCAACTGCTGTGGGAATATATATTCAATGTATTCAATCATCTCAAGTCCAGTCGATCTATCAAAAAAGCTGTCCATCGCAGGGGGAAGGGGTCACGTGACCTGCCACCGCAAGTGATCTCCTTCGACAGGATCATTTAGGCCTCTAAAGATTTGCATGAAATAGAGTAAGAATAGAGCTTATGCGTTTATCTTCCCCCACTGCACCCCCCCCACCTGGGGGGTTGCAGTTGCATAATGAACCATTGTGGGTGGGTATTGTTTTCCTCCTATTTCGGTCCATCAGCTGATATCCCGAGATACAGATCCTTTTTTGCACCCCTTCGCCATCATTGCTATGATGTCTATCTATCGCATAAAGAACCTTGATCTCGAAAGGCATACAACAAAACACTGATAAGCACATTGTCCAGGCCTGTGTGCGTTCGTTCGGCTGCAGACATAAGCCAACTGCCTTGTCTTCCCATTACACTTCTGCAGGATTAAAACCACGTGAAAAAGCTCTATCTCGACGGACTGATTAACTAACTTGAGTCGACATGACACCTTATGTGCCCCACCAATCATCACATCTTAAAACTCATTAACCACCACAGCCCGGTCTCGAGTGCATGTTTCTTTTTTGTTTTAGTTTTAATTTCGGATTCTACGTTGGTGGGGGGGAAAGGAGAAAAGGTCGATACTAGATAAGGTACGTTAACAATACTTGCACGATGAGAGCAATAAGCCGTTAGGAAACGGACCATTGAATCCGGAATGAGACATCAATCTGTCATCTTTCCAGCTCAAGACACTTCGGAAGCGATACCGAATGTGATCTTCGTAAAAGTAACCCCTACCCCTCTTAAATTTGCGCTTCATTGACCCTCCATCTGATTCTTCTAGTGTAACTAAACGCGAGGAGGTGCGAAATACGGAAGCGCGCTGTGCGCGGGACTAGAAGGGATCGCCGAATTCTTTTGTCACCAGCAATATAAGTTAGCGATAAAAGAGCAGGAAAGATCCCCGGCCCGTCTAGTCAAAAAGCAGAAGAATCTGTGACAAAAGGCGCCTTTTTCAACGAAATCTGTGCCCATAAAAGAGGCCATTATTAGGCTTAACTAAGAAAAGGTACAGTGTTGTCACTTCAATTTTAATTCGATACGGCATCAAAAGAGGAAAATGAAATCTGCAGCTTTCAACTTACGAAATTAGATTTCAAGCTTCTTTCCCTAAATAGGTTCTTTCTAGCTTGCTTTTTAGCCGTTTCGGGAAGACTGGAATCAAATTTTCCTCCTTTCTTCTCTTTAAAAAAATGAAAAGAAACTTATGAGAACTGAAGAGCAATTTGGTTGCTAAGTAAAACCAAGTACGGATATACCCTAACATGATTGACTTGTAATCTAGGCTATTATCAGTGCTCGTCTGCTTTGCTCTCTCCTCACTTCTCCCTCTCTTTTGCTCTAATCGCTCGCCCGTATCGCTCGTATACTTTAAGCTTCGGGGATAAAAAGGCTTGCTGAGTTTTTAAGTCAAGAAAAAATGTCAAACTAGTTTTTAGAGGCAAGAAAAAAAGTCTTGGTTTTATCCCTAACCTAATCTAAGTTTTATCACCAAAGTTTCTGAGAACTAAATTGTGACTAAAAATGAAGACGGAAAATTCGGAAGGAATTTTTTTTATTTAGAAAAGACAAATGAAATGGGTGTCTGGTTTTTGACTGCCGTTTCATGTTAGGCTGCAAAGCTACACAACATTGGCACTTTGTGATGGACATCATTATAAATTGCTTTCTGTTTCTGGGGGGAAAGAAACGCGTCTTGTCTTATCGGGGAAGTTAAAAGCATTATAAGAGTTTCGGGGGGGTTTGGGGAGCAACAACCATCATCATGCTGGAAAGTTTCGGGGGAAGACCAACAGCTATTTCATTTTCTGGCGGATTTACATCCCTGATGATGGATTTGGGGTACTTGGGGGCTTGTGGCCGGGCTGGTGCTACCTGATGTGATGCATTTTCCGATAAAACTGTCTTGACTCCACGTACACTTTGCTGTCCTGGACGTCTTAAAACTCCTCGCTCTCCCACGTCCCACCCAAAAACCGATAAACATCCCATGAGTTGGAAGACAACACAAGTCCAGCATAGCTTTTCAATAACATTTTCCTTCGGTCAGGTACTCTCTTTTCTCTGTCAAGGCTTGATCTTTCCCAATTAGGAATTCTCGATAAGTCCTACCTTACCCTGCTATTGCTTCCTAGGTCCGCCTGCGGATTACTAAAAAGCATGTTCAACCTTTCGTTACACATTTTTCTCAACTCCCCCTTGCCAATAAGGCACCCATTCTACTACACGTGATAATATCGAAGATTTGAAATAATGAACAACTGTGTTGAAAAGGTTTGTTTAGTCACAATAATGAATAATACATTCGTACTGCGCGGAAGTAACCGCTAAGTCACCTTACCATTTGGAATAATGAACAAGAAAGGGAATCGAACGAATTCAGCTAGCCTCGTAGCGTTACTTAGGGTTAGTCTTGTGTCACCGCATAGCTTCTCCAGGACTTCATTGATACTTGAACCGCGCAAGTAAACAAAAAGACATATGATTCCAAGAACGGGCGTCTAAATAATATCCCGCTTTTTAAAAAATACCAAAAAAATTGTGGATTCATGACGTCAGAATACCGTAGTTTTCTTTACTTTGAACATAAATATCCTGGATAATGCGCCCATTAGAAATAACTATCAATACACCAGCAAATTCGTGTTTAAACTCTTAACACTTTTTTTAAAAAATTGAATACAGCTTGTACTTGTAGGCTTAAGCCTGTTTCCGTCGTTTATTTCTTCATAAAAAGGGTTGGGTATAAAAACTAAAATTTGAAGAATACTAAGGTTCTAAGCCTCTAACACTAACTGACTTGATTTCAATGTTGCAAGTGTAATAGCCACCATAAAACAAATTTAAAAATAGAGCAAACAACTCTAGTTTCCAGCGATATAATGCTTTCATTTGCGCGCGCCATAGTAATTGAGTTATTGGAATAATAAGATTCAGAAAATTCGAATTCCATCTTGCCGCGGCGTTCTGTGACCTAAGCGTACGGACAAAATGACGGGACGTAGACAGAAAGACCACTCGACAATAGGACTACGGTGTACCCGACTTAAGGACTACGAACCCCGACTTAAGGACTGCAAACCCCTAACCTAACCTAGTCCTTAAGTCGGGGTTCATAGTCCTTATGTCGGGTTCATAATCAATATGTCGGGGTTCGTAGTCCTTATGTCGGGGTTCGTATCCTAAAGTCGGTTACACCGTAGAACTATTGTCGAGTCGTCCTTGAATCGCGTTGCCAAAACGACACCAACCAATGTAATAAGTCCTATACCAAATATGTATGTACCTTGAATTTTAAGCCAGCAAAGAGCAAATGCTCACGCTGGTTGTAAAAAATAATAATAAAAAAATGACACCAACGAAGCCAAGCAGCGCGCTTGGTCAAACCCTTGTCCACACTCTTACATCAGGGAAAATAGCAAAATTTACAGTTTAATAACTCGTAAACCGCTCTCCAGGAAAAAATTTAATGAACGTCATAATTCTTAAAAAAAATCTTAATCATAAGAATCAATCAATACTTAAAAATGTAATTTTGGTGACTATTGCCCCAATAAAGAATATGTTCGAAGTTAAAAACTTCCAACTCTTCACTTATTATAAAAAGCTCATATTGCAACTTTGCCTAGTAACGACGGTTGGCTTTTCGCATAACGTTCTAGTCGAGTGGATGCTATACGTTTCTGTTTGAACATGGTAATGTAAGCAAAAGCGAGTGTGATGTGGCATTAATGCGAGTTCCTAGGAGAGCAAGGGGCAACTATGGCAGTTCAGGTGTACCCAGCGTAGCAATTGTATGCAAAATAGGTTGAAACGTTTACCTTCCAACACGTTCTCGATGCTTTTATGAACCTCAACCAAAACAAAGCCTTTTCCTATAGGTTCTAAAAATTATTGACGGAGTCCATCCGGAACACGGAAAGTCAATCCATCTAAGGCAAGTCGCGACAGAATTCCCAAGGAAACCCTCTGCAATTCTCTTCCTACATTGAAAAATGGAAAAATTCTCAAGTCTTATTTGTTCGAAACGTGGCGACTGCATTTACGAATGTTGCTCTTGGAGTCCATCAATTTTTCATCGCTCGCCGTTTTTCTAAGGCGTTCCAGAACAAACAAACTCGTCCTCGAATTGGACATTGTGGTTAGATACAACATGGCACAAGTCTAAACAAATGGCACGTGCCTTGTATATGTTTATGGCTTGGCTCGATGAGAGAACCCCGGTAGGCAACATGTCACACACAGTATATAGGGCCGTTTTATACACGAACCAGACTGACAAAGTAATCGTCCACGCAAACTTGTACTTTATTATACCCCTCTTACAGCAGCTGGAGTTGATAAGTCCTTTTGAGTGCTTTGTTTATTTACTACTAACTCTCCCTAAATCTACTTCTAATTACCTTCGTAAACGACTCTTTACCCTTTTCCTACTTGGCCCTGCACTTAAATCTGAGCTCGTGCTGCAATTTCACGCGCATTTGCAAGCACTGTACACACGATAGACGCGTATCTAATGCGTATGTGGCGGTTCTATTAGTTGGGAGAAACCTGGCAAAGCCATTGCCATAAGAACCATAAGCAGGACACCGAGCAAAAGCCATTACAGTGCTTAAACTGCCAAGTAGAATAGCAACCACGTCAAAAGCCATTATCTCTCGACATCCCAAACGATATAGGATCTTGCGCTCAAGTATAAATGTTATATCTACGCAGGGGTGTTATTATTTGCCTACGCTTATGAAGAGCACACAACGAGGGAGAGAAAGACGAGAAAAAGCTCTTTCTTTTCATTCTTTTTGTCCAGAAAACACACACATATATATACAAATAGCAATCTAATACCATGTCAATATTTTTTTTCTTTTTAGACAAGTTTGCCTCGGCGCTCTTCCAACATTGGTGAATCTCCAAACTTTTCGCCAGATTGCTTTTTGCCTAGCAAAAGTCATGCACGGAGCCATTGTCAGCTACGTCATTGCCATCGGGATAATAAGTATTGTTGGCGTTGCCCGGGCAGACGCACCCGTCTATGACGGAGTTAAAGGTAATAAAGCGTGGAACCATTTCTTCAGCTTCTGAAAATGGGACCAAATTGTCGAATTAGGTCCACCTGAAGTGAAGCCAGGCATATCGACGAAAATTGTGGCTCGTGTTAGGGAAACTATCAAGATTGTTTGCCCCATTGTAGGAAACCCTGAGCCTTTATTGGAATGGTATAAGGTAACACCCTTCCCGCCAAAAAAAAGGGCGTGGCTGAGGAATTGACTCAATTTATTAAGAAATTCTCAGGCCCTCGCCGTGTATATAGATACACACAAATCTATACAGCTCCTGTCATTATCATCTAGGACGGGGACCCCATTAGTCAATGGTGGGATCATTATCGCGTCACCTCCCGTGGGACTGCGTTGAAAATTACGGACGTGAATGCAGAGGACGAAGGCACCTTCCTATGTCGCGGGATTAACGGGTTTGGAGTCCAAGAAGTCTCGATGCTGTTAGAGATACTGCGTAAGTCGAACACGCATTGTGTCTTTTCGTATCGTAAAGTGAAAATTCGGAGAATCATAATTTTGTTTTTTTGGTATTTATTTATGTTCTTCCGGGGATTTTGAATGTTCTTTTAATTGTCACGAGTTGACTATGGGAATAAAAAGTTGGTCTTAACTTTCTTGCAAAACTCATTAGTTTTTTTGTTTTGTTTTTTTTGTGAAGGGGAAAGCGAGAAGAGTCAAGAGAACTTCTATCCAGACACTTCTTGGACTAATTCAGAAAATGCTGATCACAATGAAAAAGATACAGATGAAGAGAGCCATAACCCAGTGACTTCATCGTCTTCCTTGCCCGAGTTAACTGAGGTTTTGCCGAATGATGAAGATTCCCATGTGATGCGGCCTGCTGGAGCAGCCCTACGCTTAAAGTGTATTGCTATTGGAGATCCTCTACCAGACTTCTTATGGCTCAAGGTAACACCCTTATCGACTCTTGTCACAAATTTATGACTAGTCGAAATTAATGACTTTTTTCTCGCACACACATTGGCGCTAATCACCCAATTCAACTTACAATAATGCTTACTTAGCTGTAATATGAAATAATGACATTAGGCTTTATGACCGTTAGTAAAGCTGTCAAAAGATCTTACAATGAAGGCCACGGTGTACTGCAAGTAGTTGATTGTTTTTGTCAAAAGATGGCATTTATCTCATACCCCTATATCATGAGAATGCAGAAATTACAAAAAAATGTAAACAAAAATTTCAAATAAATTTAACGATATAATTGAAAATTTCCTTGTTTGAAATATCGTAATAGAAATACCGTGGTAAGCTGCGTCAGAAGATTTAGATATATGATTTATTTACAATTTTCATAACTTGAATACCATGGAAAAAGTTTTATTAAAAGCAATACGAAAAAAAAACCCGCAGGTTTTATGGATCTATAGATCTCATGCATGACTGTCGCAATTCAATTTCACTGTATGGCACAGGGCAATGAAAATTAGTGAAGCAAATTTGCAACGCTGTAGCGCCATAAGGGGTTCCAGTATATTATACCGTGGCCTTAACCATATTAGATAATCCAGAGTTTCCAGAAGGCTTTTACAGAGGGACTGATCTGTTGTTAGGCCTAATGACTATCATAAGAACTGCCATAAAGACTGTCAAGAGTTGAAAAAATTTGGAAAAGTTCAAATCATTGATCTAAATTGATACAAGGACCACTCCACTCGGACGGTCCTGAGTAGGCTTTTGTTGCCACATTGAAGAGCCTTGCCAAACAGGATGTCTGAAATCAAAGATATGGGTATATCTCGTGTTCTGTTACCAGTCGATATCCGTATCAGTTTTGTCAGGACTTCTAAGTACGCAAACTGAGACAAATTGATTGCACTAGACAAACGAAAAGTGAAAAGTGTTTAGTACAGAGCCTCTAACTAATGGATCCGTCTTATCGTTATTAGCCGTAAGACATATGCGTTGAAGTGTTGTTATTAACTTCGACAATAGTCATCCTAATAACTTTTATAGCTGAATCAAAACTCGCGTAATCTGTAAACTATTCTTGTAATCTTGTAAATATCTAAAATATTCTCAAAAGAAGTCTCGAATTTCTAAGGAGCATCCAACTTCGTCTTTACAAAACAAAAGAAAAACGGTTGATGTGTTACTCGTATCACTGTAAGAAACCCAGAATTCTAAAGCTTAGGATTGTAACCTAATACTCTGATGACAGATTGAAGTTTGCCTTATCTCATCATGTATGTGTTGACAATAGGATGGTCAGCTTATACCTAAGCAAAACACGAAGGCTTTGAAAGTTCGGACTGATAACGCTGATAGTGGCGAAATGGGACTCGTCTCCCGTGCATTTCTGCAGATTGCCAAATTAACTGCCCATGACTCGGGCGTGTACTCCTGTCGAGCCCAAAACTCACTCGGCTACGTCGAAGCGTCTTTCAACGTCGAGGTTATCGGTAAGAAACCCAACCAGATAAACTGCCTCTGTCAAACGAGAACTCTCTTAAACCGTTTAAAAACGAAACCTCTTTTTTTTCAGATCGCGTCATTGACAAGCTAGAGCTGCACCCTGATTATCCTGCCAATACGTTAATCACCGTAGGCGAAACGGCTTATTTGCAATGCAAAGTCAAAGCCGAACTCCCACCCAGCACCCGATGGCTCAAACAGGTCGACACTGGAGATGACATCAATTGGCTGGATGTGAGCACTAATAATCCGGTTGTCGTCAACAAAACGATTCGAATGGACAATTCTTACTTCAAGGTACAAGCGAAAAAAAAAAGAAAAAAAAGAGTTGAGATTTGAGACTGGAGGATGACGTGAAATGATCGATTTTCTATGCAATAAGCTAAAAGAGCCTGAACCTGTTACATACAAGGGTGTCTCTTTAATTAGATTATCAGCACCGCGGAGGGTGTTCCCACCCTGGATGGGTACTATTTGTCAAAGTTGACAATTCCACGGAGTACTCTGGCGGATACGGGGCTCTACATGTGCTTAGCTATCAGCACAGCTGGATATGTGTACCGGGAAGTTGAACTTCAAGTTCTACCCAACGCTCTTAAAAGTAATTTTCACTCCTCTAATTCCACAATTCTCGTACTAACAAAATGTAATACTTTGTAAAAAAAAATGCAAATTATGTGGTTATATATTCTAACTCGCTCGAGGATAAGACAAAAATATAAATAATAATAAATATAATTAATAACAATAAATAATAAAAATATATAAAAAAATATGAAAGATAAATTCGCTGGAAGTAAAGACTAACGACTATTCGTTTATAGTTTCTAAAAATTTTTATTTAAAAAATGAGAAACTGTTTAATAAGTAATTAAATCTTATTTTACAGCGAATATAAATAATATAAAAAATATGAAAGATAAATTCGCTTGAAGTAAAGACTAACGACTATTTGTTTATAGTTTCTAAGAATTTTTTATTTAAAGAAATAAGAACTGTTTAAAAAGTAATTAAATCTTATTTTACAGCCGATTCCGGCTCATGGAGTCTGGGTCTGGGCAGCGATTTGACCCTTGCGTTGATTCTGGGTGTAACGGGAGCAGTAATTATCGTCAGCGTGACTCTGGCCTGTTACGTTCGTAGAAAACCTAATTCCAACAAGCCAAAGGCTAATCAAGTGGCGACTAATGTGAGCAAAAGTTTGCCTGTGACCGTCACGAACCATTTTAACTCCTCGACGGGCTCCTCCTGTCAAGTCACTCAGCCTACCGTCAAAAGCCATTACTCGGAGCCTTACGATGTGCAGCGACGTTTACTGCAGCCCAATAATTACGTGACCGTACATTACCCTAATCCCTCTTATCGCTCCCAACACCATAACGAACCTACTCGAGTTCCTATGAACAGTTTGGCTGACGATACCTTTGACTCGTGCCACACTGACTCTGGCTTTCATTTCACTAATTACCAACGGGATCCCCATTGCCGTATGTGCGCCGCTTCAACGACATCCACAGGACAGAGACATGTCGTCTGAAAACGTTAAAAAAGTGTGATAATCATCGTTCTACATCGTTTGTCTCCTACCATGTCCCCCTCTCTTTTCAACACTCCTCCTTTTTGATACAAAAACTCATTACATTAGTGCGGGTATTTATATATAGTGCGATTACAACCTACACCAAGTTTGCTTAATGCGAAATGAAGATAAGGCGACAGACAACAGTTTGGGCTTTATTATGGGAGAAAAAAAGAGCATAAATTATTACGTTGCATTGCGTCCACTCGACTTAATTGTTCCAGTGTTATATTTATTGCCAGTCCAGAATGATAACAGTATGCTGGATGTTGCTAGTCATAGCCAGCACGAAAGGCATTTTTTTAACAGAAATACTGTCGTTTATATGTAATCCAGGGTTTTATTACAAATATCCAAGGCTTTAATTAAAAATTATTGTACAAGTATTTCTTTATTTTATATGTTGGGTACCCAATTGGATCCATCTTCTGGCTGTAAACCACCAGTGACTAAGAGAATTATATCTACAATCCACCAAATGCCTAAACCTCCTAAAGTAAGTAATTTTCCTACTGCAGTTCCAGTATGACCTAAGCAAAATCGATCTAACCCTAAAAATCCTAGTAAGACACTATACAGGAGCGTCGTGACGAAGTAGTGGCCGTTGTACCTGCAAGAAAAGAGCCCGCTTAAGTTATGGAACTTTGGGACCCATAGGCTAGACGGGACAAGTTAATGACAATTTACTCATTCTACCTAATTTAACCTACTTAAGTGAGTCGTTTAGGAACAACTCCATTCAGGTTAACAAGCATTAACAGTTGATTGAGCTTTCCAATTCATGAGGTTGTTACAACTCTCTTAACTTAACGAAGATCAGCTAATTCCAATTATAAAGTTCCGTGTAGACACCTTAATGCTCATTTAGTAACGCGCAAGTTGACAAATAAGCATATTTCGTCACCTCGGAAAACGTTTTACCCAGATAAGTACAGTACGTCTGGAAAATAAACAACACGGATATGAAGGAAAGAATCCCTTTTCGCTTCAATAATTTTCTTTCTCCTTAAAATAAAACCAATGAGCGTTCCGGCAGAAGGGTACACTACTTCAAAAGTTTTTCCCTAAAACAATAACTTTTCAATATTTTTTCTCTTAAAAAAATTTCCACTGGCCAACCGTGCACGCAAAAACGTCCACCTTTGCCGTTGGAAAGAGTTTCTGACGGGAAAGTGCTTAACCGTGTGAAGGTGCTACACCTTCACACATACGCCTTAAGCGTGAATAATAAGAATTGGAAAGGTTTAAGCTTCATTAATATGAACCTTCAGTTTGTCGTCGGGACTCCCTCAACAATTCCCCGTTCTGGGCCTAGTCGAGCTCGACTAACATTTCATCGACGTTAGCGTCCCGTCTTGCCTAGGTAGTACAAGTGCAGAAATTGAAAAAAACGAGCTAGTGTACTTGACGCAAGGGACATCATCTCGCAGGAAACTTCGTTCACCGTAGCATTCGATTGAGGGCAATACTGTGCATTTGACTTTGGTCTTTTCTACGTCTTCATATCTCTGCCCGCCCATCTTGTAAAATATTACAGAGTTAATTTCACGCATAGAAAGACATAGACAATAGTCTTTAAATTATCTTTAAATGCCTTTAATTGTCTTTTTTTAAATTACGTAAAGTAGTAATTTACTTTGACGCAGCCATAGCCAAGTTCCTCTTGGGCTGTTTTGTTGCCTTTCAGGTCTAAAGGCTCTTCACAATCCAGAAAGTCCACAGGACTTGGTGCATTTAAATTAAAAGAGTCAATGGTAAGATTAGGATACGACTTACAAGAAAACAAATAGTACTGGCATAAGCAAAGCAAATGGCGGACTTACAGGAAATGACACTTGACGAAAGGACCCAAGGGATTGAATTTGGATGCATTCAATTCCGAGTAATCATCCACAGCAACAGCAGCAACACTGCATAGAGCACTAGCAACGCAAAAAATGCATATTGTGCTAAAGTGCCCCATTAGCTTGGATGTTAACTGATGAACTTCACTGAATTACTGTTCTTATTACGCGGTTGATTTAATTAATTGAAAATCACCAACGTAAGTTTGGGAAGGGAGAAATGGCGGCAATAACATTTGAAAGTATTGTATCGGTCGAAGAGAGAGATTGCTTTGGAGTAGGGAAAAATGAACAATACTGATTCCGGCTTCAGAAAATCGATACCAATCCATTCCCGCCATTTGAGAGCTTCTGTTTTTGTTTAGTTCGAGTTCTGAAATTAGCTATTTTGGGTTATTGTGCTGCATAATACGAGTGAATTCGTGCTAAAAAAAAGCTTCTGGGAGAAGCCAGAACTTTTATCATGTACATCAAACAGGTAATATTCAGTAGAAAATAGATTAAAAGCGTTCCGTTAATCTGACGCGTTGAACGGAACTTGTTTTTCACAGATTATCATTCAGGGCTTTAAAAGCTACAGGGAACAGACGGTCGTGGACGTATTTAGTCCAAGACATAACGTAGTGGTGGGTCGTAATGGCTCCGGAAAGAGTAACTTCTTCTATGGTAACAATCACAACATATCGAGTATTTTATTCCCCAAAATTAATAAGCTTATCTTCTTTAGCTATTCAATTCGTTCTTAGTGATGAATTTAATCATCTGCGCCCAGAACAACGCCAAGCCTTATTGCATGAAGGCACAGGGCCCCGTGTCATCTCTGCCTACGTAGAAATCATTTTTGATAATGCTGATGGCAGAATCCCAGTTAGTTATAACGGTTGATGCTTTGAGAAGTGAATTAACATTTTTATAATTTTTAGATTGATAAAAATGAAGTAACATTGCGGCGAGTTATTGGCTCGAAGAAAGATCAGTACTTTTTGAACAAAAAAATGGTTTCCAAAGGCGACGTTTTGAATCTGTTGGAGTCAGCCGGATTTTCGCGTTCCAATCCTTACTATATTGTCAAGCAGGGCAAAGTATAATTATAACGTGAAGTTATAACGTTGTATATTTATGAGAATATTCTCTAGATTAATCAAATGGCCACAGCCCCTGATTCGTATCGCTTAAAATTGCTGAAGGAAGTGGCTGGAACCCGCGTGTATGACGACCGACGCAAGGAATCCAAGCTCATTCTCAAAGGTAATCCAAAATACTGTAATTTGAAGCCGTTCTACTTGTGAACATTATTAGATACGGAAAGCAAACGCGATAAGATCAGCGAGTTTCTGCGCACCATTGAGGAGCGTTTGTCATCCTTGGAAGAGGAAAAGGAAGAGTTGAAAGAGTACCAGAAGTGGGACAAAATGCGCCGTGCTCTGGAATACGCATTACATGACAAAGAATTGAAAGAAACCCGCAAGAAACTCGAAGAAATTGAGAAAGTTCGCAAAGATTCCGGCTCGGTACAAGAAGAGTTGAAGAAAGACTTGAGTAAAGTGACCAGCGACAGCAAACTAGCCTCCAAAGAACTCAAGGAGATCAAGATCAAAGTTCACGCGTTACGTGAAGAACGAGACACTTTGTTGGCTGAAATAAACCAGTTTGTTAAAGAAAGGACTAAGTTGGAGCTCAACAAGAAAGATCTTGAAGAAGAAGTGAAAGTGGACAAGGGCTCCAAAGTATGGCTTCATCAATTATTAGACCTTTATCTGATGCTATTTTAATTTTATTTTACGTTCCAATTTAGGAACGCGCTGAAAAGGAGTTAGACAGGTTACGGGAGATTATCTCCCAGAAGGAGAAAGAACTGGAGGAAATCAAACCCAAATATGAAGAAAAGAAGCGCCAAGAAGAAGAATTAACCAGACAGTAATATTCCGGAAAATTATAATAATATAAAAATATTTTCTAAATCATTTTTAAATTTTGTCTAAAATTTATTTTCTAAATAATTTATTTATTTCTAATAGGTAATAATGTACTTTCTAAATATTATTTTATAAAATTTATTTTCTAAATTTTTGAAATAATATAAAAATATTTTCTAAATCAATTGTTTCGCTTTGCGTTATAGACTGGCTCGCTTGGAACAAGAGCGGAAAGAGTTGTACGCCAGGCAAGGGAGAAGCAGTCAATTTACTTCAAAAGAGCAGCGAGATACATGGATTAATGACGAATTGAAAGCCTTGAACAAGGCCATCCGGGATAAGAACGAGCAAATTGATAGACTAGCCCGTGATTTACAATCCGACGGGCAAAAAAAGAGCGAATATGACAAGCAAATTAATGTGAGTATTTAAAGAAGAATTTAAAAAACAGAATTTTAAATTAAAACGCAATGAATTTTCGTAGGAAATGACCGAAGAAATGGAATTACAGCGCTCAACTATTGAAACACTCACCAAAAGTCTTTACGAGCTCAAGAAGGATAAGGAGAAACATAATGGCGAACGGAAGTAAATAAGCTTTTAATTTATAGTCATGCTATATGGTTCTAAGATATAAAATGTTCTAAAATTCTAAAATTTTGGTTTTAAGTGAGCTTTGGCGGCAAGAAACGACCTTACAACAAACACTCTCTACTTTGAAAGACGAGTTATCCAGAGCTGATCAAGTCCTACGCTCTATGGCGGGCAAAGTAATTTGTTCCTTCTAGAAGAACCATTTTCATGTGAGTTTTTCTAATGAGTTTTGTACGTTTTAGCCCATTCTGAATGGCCGAGATTCAGTGCGCAAAGTACTGGACATATTCCGGGATGAAGTAGGCCCGCGCTCGAATATTGCCAACTTATACTACGGCCTGGTGATTGAGAATTTCTCCTGCGAGAAGCACATTTACACTGCCGTAGAAGTGACAGCTGGTAACCGCCTCTTTCACCACATTGTTGACTCCGATAAGGTAGGTACGGAGATCCTGAAGGAGATGAACCGACAACATTTGCCTGGAGAAGTCACGTTTATGCCTCTCAACCGTCTGAATGTGCGCCCTATGCAGTACCCCACTAGCCAAGTAAAGTATTTCTATTTGTAGTTAGAGTAAGTTTGAAAAGTTGGGGTTATTAGGATGCTATACCTATGGTCCACAAGCTGACCTTTGAAGACAAGTACAGTAAGGCGTACCACTACATATTTGGAAAAACACTCATTTGCCGAAGTCTGGAAGTGGCCACGGATTTGGCTAGGACCTCAGGATTGGATTGTGTCACTTTAGATGGGGACCAAGTGTCCTGCAAAGGCTCGTTGACTGGTGGCTACTTCAATACGAGTCGTTCACGTTTGGAAACACAGCAAACCAGAGCTTCTCTGTTGGAAAAGATCACTGCAACGGAAGCACAATTGTGTGCTCTGAAAGATAAGCTGAATGCCACAGATACGACGATCAACCAAATCGTATCCGAAATGCAGAAATTGGAAACGAAGCTTTCTAAAGCCAAGTAAGATATAGTGGGAGGGAATAATATGTGTATCTTTGTGTTACAATATTAATTTTTTGTTTATTTTTGTTTCTGTTTTGTTCAGGGATAGCTTTGATAAAGTCCAAGCAGATATTCGTCTAAAACGAGAGGAATTAAACAACATTGAGCGGTCAAAACAGCCTAAAGAGCGATCATTGGCACAGCTAAGGTCTTCGTTGGAAACCATGAATGGTACAGCTCAAGGCTTGCGAAATGAGCTTAACCAGGTCCAAAAAAAGCATAAGAGTAAATTAGTCTTTGTCTAATGATTTTTGTTTGTAGGATTTGATGACTCAGTTGTCCTCGCAAGATCAGCAAAAGATGGATAGTTTGAACGATGAAATTCGTAAGATTAATCAGCAAAATAAGGAGGCTTTTACGTCACGTGTGCGCCACGAAGCGGAGAAAAACAAGTTGGAGAATATGTTGACTAATAATCTGATCCGTCGGCGGGATGAATTGCAACAAGTAAATCACTCCTGCTTAAGAGGATTTTTTAAAGGATTTTTTTATTGTTAGGCGTTGCAAGAGATCAGCGTGGAAGATCGTAAGCGACATTTACTGCAGTATGAGTCTGAATTAGAAACTACTTGTGAGCGAATTACTCAAGCCAATAGTGAACTATCGAAAGCTGAGACGGAACTCAACGATAAAATGAAAAAGGTAGAATTCTTTTGTGGTGAAATTAGCTTCTGAAGTGCTGTTTCTTTTGGGTGGGTTTGTAGCAAAAAACCAAGCAATCCGAGTGCGAAAAACACAAAGCAAACGAACGGTTAATTCAGGAGAAAATGAATGAGGATTCCAAAGGTTTGGATCGTTTAGTGTCCAAACAAGCTGCCTTGCAACAGAAAGTTGAAGATTGCACCAAGAAGATCAACGATCTTGGCTCACTGCCATCCGATGCATTTGATCGTTATGCGACCATGAATTCTAAACAGGTTTGTGCTCTAACATACTTAGAATTTTTCATTTTTAATGAAATCCTGTGTGTAGTTATTTAAACAATTGGAAAAAGCCAATGCGGAGTTGAAGAAGTACAGCCACGTCAACAAGAAGGCGTTAGATCAGTTTGTTTCGTTTTCGGAACAGAAAGAGAAGCTGATGGCTCGTAAAGTAGAACTGGATTCAGGATATGAGAAAATTCGAGAACTCATGCAAGCATTGGAGCAGCATAAAGATGAAGCTTTGCAGTTTACGTTTAAGCAAGTGACGAGATATTTTGGGGAAGTTTTCCAAAAACTCGTACCAACTGGACATGGAACTTTGCACCTCAAAAACGCTGATGAAGATGGAGGACGACCACTAACGCCTGAGGTACATCTCGAGTGTGATAATTTATATGAATTTATTTTTAATTATTATATATTAGGTTGACGATGATGGAAGTACGGATAACTATTCTGGAGTCTCAATCAAAGTTTCCTTCACCGGAAATGTAGAGATGAAAGAAATGAATCAGCTTTCAGGAGGACAAAAGTCGTTGGTGGCTTTGGCGTTAATTTTCGCAATCCAAAAGTGTGACCCAGCGCCCTTTTACCTGTTCGATGAAATTGACCAAGTATATTTTGTTTCGAGTGCTAAAGTGTGAAAACTTATTGCGTTTCTTTTGTGTAGGCTTTAGACGCACAGCATAGGAAGGCTGTGGCCGATATGATTTGCGAATTAAAACAGGAAGCCCAGTTTATTACCACCACCTTCAGACCTGAATTGCTCGAGCATGCCGACAAGTTTTATGGAGTCAAGTTCAGGAATAAGGTTAGCCACATTGAATGTGTGACGATAGAAGAAGCGCGCGATTTCGTTGAAGATGATACTACTCATGGCTGATTTTCTTTCCTTCCATCCAGCTATTTTTTAATTGGATCTTTCTCGCAGGATACCATTGTGCAGCATCGTGCGTAAACCAATTTCATGTAAAATTCAATGTTTTAATAAATAATAGTCCCAAACAAAAGCCTGTTATCTATGCAGATTTTGAACATAGTGTCTGTTTTACTATTTTTTCATTAGGAATATGTAAAAATTTATACATTATTATAATTTATATTTTACAAATTTATAGATGTATACAATATGTGTAAATGAGTAGAACGGCAACGTTGCAAACAGTTGAAGAAAAATGGCGACAAATCTTCGAAGAGGTGGAATTCCCGGCTCCTCAGAAGGAAAAGACAAGCAAGACGAGTTTTTAGTGTTTGGATATGCTTGTAAAACATTTCGTGATGACGCGAAAGCAATATACATTGATCAGGGAAAGCATCTAATTCCATGGATGGGGGACGAGAACCTAAAGATTGACAGGTCTGTACTTTTTTCATTGTGTAAATACATTCACCTTTCTCCATTTCAAACCTTGCCCTGACTCCTACTTTAAACCAACTGGTTCCGTAGCCCCTATTCCCCGTGTTTGCCCAAATTTCCTAAAATAAAGTGTAGGTCAACAGTGGTTGATGATTGAAAAGCGCAGAAGCATGAGATGATGAGTCCAAGACTTTTCATCAGGATTTTCCCTGAATTCATGAGATGACTGTCAAGTCTCAAGAAACCCCCAAGATTTGTCAATATAAGGCGTTCTTTAACCGAAATGTTTTTCTTTATCTTGCCTGAATGATACATTGACATGTATTCATTGTAAGTATTCTACTATAATTAATTAATAAAACTTGCAGAGTTAAGGTTATCTTATGGCAGCTGGGATAAAAGCATTATGGAACTGTACCCATGAGTTCGATATCTTCAGCAAAATCGGGTCTGGATGAGCAACTTGCAGGTTTGCATTGCACCCATGGTTTTTATATTTCTTGCATTGTTCTGTTTTCCTTTTGATTCCGTACCTCCAGGAACTAATACTCACTTGATCTGCCTTTTTAGGTACGATGCCCGCGGCACTCTTCACAATTTACAACTGTATGAAGCCCCTCCAGGCGGTTATCATCGTTTCGAAGGTTTAACAGTTGAAGAAAGACGCATAGAAGAACTGTGTGATGAAGAGCGTTATGCCGCATTGTATAACGATGAGATAGAGCAAGAAGCGAAAAGAGGTAATTGGTCCCATTTATACTCGACAAAAAAGGATTATAACCCCCTAACCTTCTTTCATTCCTCTCAGAGGAGGAGATCAAAAGACTGCACCAAGAATTGAGCAGCGATGCATCGTATAAGCAAGTCGCCTTTTCGTACGATGACGACTCCAACAAACTACTTCACGGACCCGAGCCACCGCCTGTTGAAGAGGAAATAGTCGAACCGGAAACCCCCTTTATTCCCCCAGCAGCACTAGCCATTCCCCCAGACATAGACGTGGTACTTTCCTTAACTCTTAATCACAATTATCTTGGCAAAAGTTACATCATCCTTTTTTTTCTCTAGCCTCCTAACCAGAAATTGGCCCTAATTATCGCTCGTACAGCTCAATTTATCGTCAATCAAGGATCTCAGATGGAAGTTATTCTAAAGTTCAAGCAAGCCCACAATCCCAACTTTGGTTTCCTGTCTTTCGACCACGTCCTTCATCTGTATTATAAACACGTCATGCTAGCCATCAAGGAAGGCAGGTACACTCCTCCTAAAGAAGGCGAAGAAACTCCCCAAGATCAAGAAGAAGATTCAGAGGATGATGACAGCGACGGAGACCACTATTTACACCCTAGTTTAGCCGGTGGAGTTTCCTCGCAAGCGAGCCAAGTAAGAAATCTTCAGCCTCGTTCGTTTTTTAAAAGTCTACCCGTAAAGTCTTGGACTCGAGACTTTACAAGTCGACTTTCGTAGACTTTTATAGTTTAGGCTAAACCGAACGCTTATAAGCACAAGTCAATGAAGTTCGGCTAGTCTAAGTTTAAGTCGAAGGTGCAAAACGAAAGCGGCTTTTGTTTCTTTTGTCCTAGTCTAGTCCTAATCTTTTTTTCTTCTTTTTTTTAAAAAAAAAATCAGATATCCTCAGTGTTGTATAAACTGCCCGCGGACTCGGCTTATTTACGTCTAGCCGCTCAATTGAAAGAAAAGACAGCTGGGATAACCACAATGCTCCCTCAAGCCCCGCCTTTACCCCCAGCGACAGCTTCGAAGCAAGTTTTGGTCCCTCCCCCAACCGTAGAAGCGTTTATTGACAAAATGGCGTCTTATGTAGCTAAGAATGGTGAAGGCTTTGAGAAAATCGTGAAAGCCAAGGGCGATTCGCGCTTTGACTTTCTTGATCCAAGCTGTCCGCACCATGCGTATTACTTATACAAGTTGGAATCGTATGGCAAATCTGACGCGCAGTCCAAAACTTTGTTTGGCGTGGTTAGCTTTTCGATCAAGGGCAAAGGAGAAACAGCCAAAGCGTTGGATAAGAGTGCTTTCCCGTCCGAAGAGAGCGATGAAGAGACGAGAACGAACAACAAAGAAGACGAAACCAGCGGAATTGAAGAATTGATAGAAAACTTGATGCATGACACCAGCGGCAAGGAAGCCGAAGAGGAAGAAGACATTGCTCCACCAGGGGATGATAACAGAGTATTGATGTCAGCATCGCCTGTACTTACACTTTCACCTTCCTTGTCTCGCAAAACACGGACAGAGGAGCCCACAACGGATGAACTGGAGAAGGTTACACTAGCCTCAGAATCACCGAAATTGGAAAAGGAAGCAGACGTGGTAGCTGATACGACTAATAATAACGAGGATAATAATAACTCTGATATTGAAATTGTGGGAGAAACCAAAAAGGCTGGGAAACGGGTGGAGACGAGAAATAAAGACAGGCCAAGAAGAGAGAAAGAGAGTTCCCGTAAGGAAAAGAAGAATAAGCACCATAAGCATAGCAAAAAGTCGCATAAACGGTACGAGGAATTAAATATTTTCATTATTATCTGTCAACTTGTTTTTATTATTGTCTGTATATATTGTGTATTAACTGTTCGTGTCACATTTTTTTGCTTCTGTAGGCGAAGTAGAAGTGGAAGCAGATCTCGAGGGAGGTCATTATCGCGTTCTTCATCTAGGGAAAGGAGGCATAAAAGGAAAAGAAGTGAAGAACGTATCCGAAGAGAGCGAGAAAGGTAATTTAAGATGTTTTGGATTGACCTTCTGAATGTAACGCATGTTTTCGTTCTGTTCTGTTAGATCGCAAGAAAGACGGCGTCGACGCCGAGAAGAACGCGAACGTGAAGAATTAGAAGAACGCGAACTGCAACGGCGTCTCAAAAAGCGTCGCCGGCATCGTTCAAGGTCAAAAGATCGAACAGATTCGCCTTCTAGGTCACCTAAGAAATCTCGCAAGTCTCGTCGCTACTCAAGTTCTGCGTCCAGATCACCTTCCGTGGATCCTGAACTACCTAATAAACGTGCTGCCATAGAAGCAAAGTGGGATATTTTGCGCAAAAAGGCTGAACAGAAGAAAGGAGAAGCTAGGTAAAAAAAAAAAAAAAAAAAACGTAAAAAATATCTTGCCATTTTACGAAGTAATGTGGAAAGTTTACCGAATAACTTGCTCTTGCTCTTTACCTTCTTGTAGGGTCCTGTCTAGCGAATCTCTAATCAGCTCACCGTTACCTCTGGCGACTTCGAATAGTAAAGTATTCCCAGACAGTTCTTCAGGCTCAAGAGAAAATTCTTTACCTCCTTCGTTACAACAACCCGTTGTTGCCAAGCTGGCTGAGGTAAATATTATTGTGACTTTCTCCAGTGCAAACAGGTTAGAAGGAAAGCGTGTAGTTATAACCTGCTTTGTTTTGGAAATCTTTACAGGGTTTATTGGCCAAAGTGCGAGCTAAAGTCTTCGGCTCAAACCCAACTTCTCCCATCCCTCCCAGTGTATCGAAATGACTGAATAAAAAGCAATATTTTTTTCCGTATTCTATGCCTTTCGTTTTAAGCCTTTGTTTGCCACTCAAATAATTAGTTTCTCAAGGAAAGCTGGAAAACGAGTTTGTTTTCTCCTTCTTTCAGATTTCTCTACTGCGCCAGAGATGACCAGGCATGGAACGGACTTGGAACTTCAGACTAGTGGACTTGTTTTGCAGCTTCTTACATATAAAGGCAACAGTTTAGATGAGAGAACTTTTACTTGCGACGTAACTTTCATTGGTTGCAGTGCTGAAAACTCGCTCTTTGACATTACACGTGTGACCCAGCAATCAAAGTTCGTGACCTGTTGTGGACCCTGTTTTTCAAACCTGCACTATGCGAGTACTACAACGGAAAACGCCTCCCAATTTGACATTGGACGGCGGTCAACTCGCTCGGGTCAGTCAATCCAGTGACCCCGACAAAGAAGGAAACGGCGATAATCGTGGAGTGAACATGAGTGCCACAGGACTTTTTGAGGTAAACTTTCAACTAAGGTTGTATATTCTGAAAACGTAATCTTATTATAATTCCTTTCTAGATTGGGAACAATCAAGTGGCCTACATAGACCCATCGCTACTGCTCCGTCCAGAGGCGATCTTTGCTAATAAGCCTATCGAAGCGTTCCGCGATTACTCGTGCGATGATGACGATCCCATCAAAGCTCGCGTCCGGCGCACTTACCTGGATATGCATACTTACCAAACGACGGACTTTGTTAAGCGAAAGGTGAGGGAAATCAAGGAATCTGGATTATTTTAAAGAATAAGACATCTGTTGTTTGCAGATGGCAGAATGGCTCAAGTTCGATAAGTTCGAATCTACGATCCTGGAAGCGCTAGGTCGCTTAAATTCACTGGTTGATGAATCGGATCCAGACGTAGACATGCCCAACTCGATTCACGCCTTCCAAACAGCCGAACGATTACGGAAAGCCCATCCTGACCTGGATTGGCTGCATCTAACAGGTCTTATTCACGATTTGGGCAAAGTATGCACATAAAGTGATTCAGGACTTGTAATTAAAATTTTAAACGTTTAAAGGTTATGGCGTTCTATGAACCTCAGTGGGCGGTCGTTGGAGATACTTTTCCCTTGGGATGTTCCTTTGCTCCTTCTATTGTCTATCGCGAGAGTAGTTTCCAGGCCAATCCAGATTTAACCAACCCCAACTACAAGTAACAGATAAAAGGTGCGGAATTCCCCACCGCAGAATCATAACTATGTTTTTTTGCACAGCACCAAATTTGGCGTGTACGAAGCTAATTGCGGACTGGAAAAAGTTACGATGTCCTGGGGCCATGATGAGTACCTCTACCGTCTGTTACTCAACCAGAAAGCGAGTTTGCCTGAAGAAGCTTTGTACATCATCCGGTAATTGTTAACTTCGACCGACATGCTAATGACTTGTATATTATGTGTTTTGGCTCACGTTTCTCCTCATGGCAGATTCCATTCGTTCTATCCGTGGCATTCTGGGGGTGATTATATGCATCTTTGCAACGAAAAGGACATGCGAATGTTGGCATGGGTTCGTCTATTCAAGTAAATACTACAGCATAGCGTTTATACAGCGTTATATTCTTTGCACATAATATTGTCTAATGTGGTACAAAAGAAATGAGTTTAATTAACTTTTATATGCATTTTCATAGTCCTTTTGATTTGTACACGAAGTCGGACGAATCGCCCGATGTGGAAGCTTTAGTTCCCTATTACCAGTCGCTTATTGATAAGTACATTCCTGGGTTGGTCCGTTTCTAATTTGTAAAACGTTTTTTGGGATAAAACAAGATTGATTGTAAACATTAGTACTGCCGTATAACAGTTCGCAAGCCATGAAATGGTAATATGCTTATATATAAACACTCGCGCACTTCTACACGGGAAAACGTATTTGGAGTTATTTTGTCTAACTTTTCCATATTCAGAATTTTCTACCCTGAATTATCTTGGGATTTTGAAAAGTGAGGTACAAGAAAAGGAGCCTTAGCTCGTCAGTTTATAGCCTAATCGTTTGATAACGTCGCGACAAACGTATTCGGTATCTTTGATCTTCGCTGGGGTCAATTTCTGCTGCCAGAGGTTTACTCGCTCCGAGGATTTGCGAGTAATACTCCAAGGTTGATCTTCGTTCCGGGAAGTATGCTTGTCCACCATTTCTTGAAGCTGGTGTGTGAAATGTAATCCAGCAAAACCGAAAACAGCTTTGAAAGCGCGTTGAGGAATCGTAGCTAAAGTTTCGTACTTAATCAAGGCCACGCGTCCAGGAAACTGCAGCGCAAATCTTTCGAATGCATCTAAGTCGCTGGCGATGTCTTCGCATAGTCTTGAGGCTTGAATACAATCCGCAGACTGGGTACACCACTTCACCGAGTTGGAACGCGAATTTAAAGTGCCTCGTGGATCTCGTACCAGGTACATAATTTTTAAACGAGGCAATTTAAGGAGAGGTTCGGTAAGATTCAAACGGAGACGAACCAGTTTCATGGTTTGATAAGGAAAGGTTTTACACGCTTGATCAAGGAAAGTGGCATTGGCGCACGTTAAACGATTTGGACCAGCCAAACAGGACTCCCAAACATGGGCATTGTGGCCCACCATATCGCCCACGTTCTGGGCAACTTGCTGTAGGTATTTACTATGCGTGTATCTATGCAAAAAAAACACGAGCAAATTAGTGTTACCCGGATTGACAAATTTCCAGCGTTGTGCTAATACTTGCACTGGGTAAGTTGTGTAATCAACTGTAATGAATCGTCGACTTCAGGTCCGTGACGAACTTGCTTAATTCCCATGTGCATGAGAGGCTCGTAGTGGTTGAACACACCTGGATGGCTTGTTAAAATATGACCCAAAAATGTAGAACCTGATCTCCAAGTGGTCACGATCAAGAGAACTGTGGGTTCTTTGCTACTCCACGAAAATTGTGGGACTTCAGACTTAAGCTGCCATCGGCTGTCATTCAGGCGTCGACTCAAAATACCCAAGGTTCGCCTGTGGAAATAAAGAAATATTCTTTTGAATGGGTCGGCTTATCAACACACGCAATCCGGTTCTACTTGATGTCGTCTTTAGTTACGGTGCGGTTCATCTGTTGTGTCAAGGTAGTCGCATTTGCCGGTACTAATGTCGCAGACCCGACTACGAAGCCAAAGGACTGCATCTGTACTTTCAACGATTCACGCTTTTGGTCTAGTAATTGCTCGGGGGAAAGTAAAACTTTCGTAGAAGTTAAGCTCAAGGATTTTTGCAACTGTGGCAAAGCTCTAGTGCTCGTATTACGGCTGTAGGTCGTAGAGGATGGATTCGGTGGCGGTGGCGAAACACTCGAAGTGGTTGATGATGCAGGAACTTTGGTGGGGTCGGGAAGCGATTTGGAAGTGGACGGACCTAAGGAAGTTTGCTGAGATCCATCCTGAGCCCATACTATAAAGATTTTGGAGGAAGAGCTGCTCGCTGGTTTGGCGATCGGTTCGCTTTTGGGGGTTGAATTGACAAAAGCCAAGCGTTGCGTAGTGGTGGTCAGTAATCGAGGCGGGGTGGGAAAGGATTGACTGACTACCTTCTGTTTATGTTCATTTTCCTGGGAATCCGACTGGAGGAGGCTATTTGACCTAGGTTCTCCCGGTTGATTCAACTTATTGGGCATTGCGGATATTTTGCGACCTGACCAAAATTCCAGCTGCTCCTGCTGGCTTGGATCATGGCGAAAAGTGAGAGTGCCGTAAAACAGGAATAGGAAGGTCATTGAGGAACTGAGGACGAACAGCCAACGAGTCCATGATAAACTAAGAAAAACGAGAGAGAGTTTCGCATAAAAGATAAAAAGAAATGAGCAAGAAATATGAGTGCTCCGTTTCGTAAAATTGGCGCAAGCGCCCTATGTTCGAAGCAGAACTTTCGATTTCGACGACGTCGGCGCTTCATACCTTACCGACATGGACCCATAAAACGCACAGCCATGTCCCTACCATATCATTCGCCCTACTTCTGAACTTCTATTTCTCGTGTAATGTAATGTTTTGGCCGATGGCGCCACTGTGATTGCTTTAGAATTTTACTCAATTTTTGTGATAATTTCCTATTATTAACTACTGTGGACGTTTAATTCCGCCAAGACTGTGTTCAGTGGATGAGACTTGAGAGAGACTGACATTACTGAGGCGAAGGAAGTAAGCATTTTTAGATTACTGCTTAATTGTTTCATGTTTATTATCCGGTCTATCAATATAATAACACGAATTACTTCGACGTTTCGACCCACTTACCTTGTATGAAATCTGCGAGGGAACATTGTATGCCAAGGTCCAACAGAAGGATGGTAAAAGAATTTCCACTGTAGATTCTTCGGCACACTTGTTTGCTAGCAACTCACATGGATAGAGTAACAGGATGGCAGTTAAAATAACAAGTAGTCTAAGGTGGAATATCTGGGCAGCCTTGGGAGGATTAAAACAGCAACTGGAAATTTTGGGAATTTTGAAGGGTTAAACAGGTTGCCTTTACAAGTACGTTTTCTAGTCTAAATCCACATCTTTATTACACATTCAGCTTTTCCAACCTTAGGAGATACATAACACGACGAGTCACATTGTTAAACTGCACAACTTGACTGCGTATCGCTGTTTGGTAAAATCTAGATAAAATAACACAGCAGTCCTCTAACAGGCTTTCATTTAAACTGGACAAGGAAACACTGGCTGGCTTCGAGCTGTACTAAGTTCGCAAGTCCTGGGCGGACAGGTTTCTGGAAGAATTAGCAAGACTTCGCGAACGTAACCACACTGTACCCAAACTACCACTGTTTTTGTGAACGTCGTGTAGCTTTTTCAGGCGAATATTAAGACGAGGTAGTCCTGGGCAAGGCTGCAGGCACACATGCCTTTCAAACTGGTTTTAGCACTTCTTTTTGGCTATTTTTTTGCTCCTTTTTATTTTCCGTTCATGCTTTGTGCAGGTCACGTGAAAGTAACAAGTAAACGCGAGGGGGATACCCAACGTTTTCTTACTCCCTAGTTTTAACACCATCGATTTACTGTACCCTGTATGACGTATCATTGATTTTCACATCATCTCTCTTTCGCGTGGCCCAGTGAACACTAGTTGAAAGTCGACAGTGAAGCAGACAAGTCCTGCGAGGCAGTCCGACTTTTACAGATATACAATTCCGCAATTTTCTCTCAAGGTGTTTCCTGGAGTTTTTCGTTCAGATGTTAGGAAGTCATAAAACAATAAAACTTCAAACTCAAAAAACCTCAAGCCATATTGCTCATGATGTCATATCGCTACTCTACTATGTCGGTCATTAGGCGAATGAATCGAATGCAAGGAAACGCCTGGGAAAAATCCAGGGCAATCTTCAAGTCTTATAAGATTATATGGACAAAGATGTTTCCTTCTTCGAGGACTTTAAAGCCATATGGTCATTCAACCATATGGTTTTAGTACTGTCCTCTTTTCATTACCCGGAGATGAAAATGTGCTCTTAATAGCATAGAAAGCACATCCAAAAATCTACAAGCTTAATTAGCGTTTCTGGGCCAAGGGAGCAAGGTGTTAATAATTTAGGGCAAAGATTTGTTTCTTTCCAAAATTGATTCATGCATGTTTTGAAAATTATTTAAACATAGAAAATTGAGCTCATAATAGTCTTAAACCATATATAAACCTATAATACACTGTGAGTGAGCTATTCGAAGAAATGAAATTTAGAGGAGCGTTGATGAATCTGGCAATTTTGCATTTCGCCTGCCGGCTTGCATGATTTTATTACGCCACATTAAGCCAGCGAGCATCGAAGTTTGGAAGTTATAATAAGTTGACAGAGGTAAAACTTGGAAATAATTAATCCAAAGATTGGTGTGGAAGTGAGTGTTTTAATTGAAGCCACGTTTTAGAAGATGAAAAGGGGATAGGGAACGTTCTCATCATAAACCAGTGTCAGGGAAAATCGTATGCCACATTATATAAGTTTGCTTTCAATGTAAAGGTTTTGGGACCGGCTTTCGCGATGTGCGGGTTACAAAGGAACATAGCAAGGATGGATTCACAGGCTGGGCCCATCGTACCCCCCAAGGAAGCATTCCTAATCTACTAGAAAAAGGGTTCGAGAAGAGAACAAAACATTCTCAAAACGGGGTACTCGCGGCCCTTCTTTCGGGTACTCAGGGAGTTTTAGATTGCCGTAAGGTCTGACCTGTATTGCTCTTTGTAAACCTTTTTTGAACAGCACTCGGGAAGTTTAAGAATATAACCCTTTGAGATTCTGGCCTTTTGCCTGAATCTACCCTTGGGACTGCGCAAGTCGGTCCAAAACCTAAAACCTTTACATTGGAAGATACCCTTGTGGCTGTGGTCACACTGTCCAAAAACCAGAATTGGAATACAGTACATTCCCTTCATTGAAACGCAAAAAAAGAACAAGTTTCTCAAACAATCGATGCTGTAGTCGAAAAATTTTTCGAGAGAGAAGAGGCGTTCTACCAAAGGGAAAACGAGATTTTGGCGTCGATCGAAAGGAGGCACAAAGAAGAATGCGAGCTGCGAAGAACTCAATCCAGAATGGATGAAAGAACAAAAAATTCTTGAAGGTGAAAGAAGTGCTCAGTTTCTAAGTTTGATGAAGCAGTTTTTGGAATCACCCTCAAAGAAAAAAAAGAGTAACATAAAATTTTTTTAATTCAATGCCGAATACAATAAACAGTTCTCAAAAATTGATTTTCTCCTTTACGGTCGTGGTGCAATACATTGCCATTATTTTTCCCCTTCAGAATTTTGTGTAAAGTACATAAATTTGGCGTTTAATTTAATAGACGGAAATTTTCAAAAATTGCATTTCTTATTTCTTCAACGTAAGCACGTGGTTCATCTTCAATTGCGTCTTCAATATCTTCTCGCTCTTGAAAACCCAGGGTCCAGGAATCGTCTAATGTATCCTTTTGCTTTTGCGGAAACCCTCTTATGGGTATAATACTAGTTTTTTTTTCAGGGTTGGCTATTCTCATGAAATCCTAATTCCCCATTGATTTACCTAATGTGACCATCAGAAAGGGGTAATTTTTCCGAACATGCATGTGAGTTTTTCCTGTGTGACCTCCCTAGCAATTCCCAGGGAAAAACAGAAAACATTTGCTTGTGACCAAGGCCATCATAACGTACCGCCTTCGCGCGATTTTCGGATAAATGAAAGAGAGAAATGACAAAAAATAACAAAATATGATAAATATAGAAAATTTAGAGCATATTTAGCATAACCTAAAAATCTACCATCGACAGCTCCAACATTAACATAATAAAATCACAAAATCGTGAATTTATCTGAAAAGATAGCATACCGAGTTCAAACTGATGGAAGTTAGCGCTCAGTATCGATATGTCGAGATTATCGACTTATGGGCGATAACCTTGGGGGATTAGACAGATGTGACCTGCTGGATTTATTCCCAGACTCCAAATCCCTTTTCCCCTATACCCAGGGCCATAGTTCCCGAACAGTGTACCCACAGTTTAGCTACTTTGTATTAGTTTCGAACGTAGGTGATACGTTTGCATTGTTAAACATAACGTTATCAGTATACGCATTCTGGTTGTTCATATCAAAACCGAATTAATGGTTTTCTGTTTATGGTAAGTTTAGTTGTATTTATTAAAGTTAGTGTGGTTCTAAGTACACTTATAAGAAAAACTATGGCTACGACATCTAGCAGGGAAGGAATAAATCTTATGTAATTATTAATTTATTATGGTATATAACATTGAAGTAATTATTACAAGCAAATAAGAAATATATTAGTTTTGTATAACTTATAAATTTATGGTATTAGCGTTTTCTTTCCTTAGCAGCGGATTGTATGGTGTATAAGCTCGTGTGGTAATGTGTTATATAAGCTCGTAAGCTGGAGAAAAAAAGCGTGGGAGAGTTCTCATACTTGCGATTGCTTTTCATACGATACTTTAGGGTGGGGGGTAAAGAGTTTCAGGGGCACGTAATTTTAAACAGAAGATGTATTGTGTGTGGTAGCAAGAGATAAGAATGCCAGGAAAGAAATAAACACATGTTATTCTTCTCGCCTGGGTGACCGGTACACAGTGGGCCCTCGCCGAACTAAATGAGAGCCATAAATTACTCCCCTTGGCTTTCTATGAAGCTACTCAAGTATATTATTACACTTGTGTCATAAGAGGAAAGGGGCCGCAATTTATTGTCCCTTCGAAAATGAAACGAATTTGCGCCAAAAAAACGTATTTTGGGTTTTCCTAGCGTATTTACCCAGGGCCAAATTTTCTCTTTTGGAGTACTTGTTACAGTTGTTGCAATATGAGATACTTTTCATTAATTAAACAAGTGTACGCAGCTGCGTCTTTCTGCCAGCTGCAGGCGACGACGGGAAGCTAACGTAATAAAAAAAGCATTGTAGATAAACTGACTTTGACCAATTTCGTAAGTACTTACGTGTCTTCGTTTTTTCTTCCTTGAAGGCTTCCCCAGCCCAGGTTTATACAGATAGGTGCGAGTCCATAATTGTGTATAACTGAGCCGGCTGAAGCCACGAAGTGATCTCGCACGCAGTCAGGAACTAGTATTGTGTGGATTTTGATCTTTGGACCACGGCCTAGATGGAATTGGTTTCCATATTTCATAGTGAGGAAAAGTATTTCCGCGTTCCACGCGCCCTGTAATATCTTGTTGACCTTCACAACACCATAGGTATGTCCTCACGAATTGATTTTTAAGGATGGATTTATGATTGCGTAAAATGATTCCGACTAGCTCCCGTTATCTTACTTTAACGTTAGCTATAGTTGTGAAAAATATATAGTTTAGACTAAAACCTTTCAATGCGTTATTTACATTAAATATTATTCCTTCATTAAAGGTAGAACCGCGGATTTTTTAAACCGGAAAGCGACAAGGCGAGGAAATTCCAACGTATTTTGTAGTTAGAACAGTTGTACGGAAAAAGGCACAGAATCTCAGACGTTAACATGCCCCTGACCACACCGTTGCTGGAGCATATGGAGCTCCAGGCGATGGAGGATGATAACCGATCTTTACGAGCAAGACTGACCGCACCGACATTGACCAACGGGGAGGAATCGCCGAATTCGTCTTCTTCGCCCCAATCTCCCTGCAGTAAGGCTTTCGCTGGCTGCTTCTTACCGCACTTGGGCATCATTTTCGCCATCTTGTCCAGTCTGTTTTTCTCGCTGAGTTCTTTGATCGTCAAATTAGTACCCAACGTACACCCGATCGCTTTGGCCACCTACCGCTTTGCCGGGATCTTACTACCCAGCATCCCGATCGTGATCTACAAGGAAGCGGACCCTTTCCCACATGGCAAACGCTGGTTACTCCTCTTGCGCGCCTTTTTGGGCGCCACAAGTTTAATGAGCCAGTTTTATGCCATCCGACACATGCCCTTGGCGGACGCGTCGGTCATCATCTTCAGCGTACCAGTCTTCGTGGCCATTTTTGCTCGCATTTTCCTTAAAGAAGACTGCGGTTTGTTCCACGTCTGCACCATTTGCTTCACCTTGATGGGCTGCGTTCTCATTGCCCGGCCACCTTTTCTCTTCGGCCATCCGGATGTGGAAGATTCCGTTTATGACAATGCCTTCTGGGGCGCTACTGCTGCTTTGTGTGGCACATTGTTTGCGGCCAATGTGTACGTCGTGATTCGCGCCCTCAAAGGCCTCCACTTTTCGGTCATCATGGTCACTTTCGGTGCTTTCGCCATCGGACAAACGTTTCTAACGACTTGGAGCTTGGGAGAACTCTGTCTACCGGCCTGTGGCAGGGATCGATTCCTTATGATACTCCTCGCTATCTTTTCTTTCGCGGGACAAATCCTCTTAACGATGGCTCTGCAACGAGAGCAGGCGGGACCCGTCGCTATTGCTCGTTCGGCGGATATCGTCTTCGCCTTCATTTGGCAAGTGGTCTTTTTTAATGAGATCCCAGGGCTCCTATCTCTTATAGGGGCTTTACTTGTCACGTGCTCGGTATTATTAACTGGACTTAAAAAATGGGTAGTCGGCTTGCCTCCGAACTCACCTGTTGCCAAGCGATTGTGGTTTTTGCAAAAATGAGCTCCTTTTCATTCGACCTTTAGCTCAAGTTTCTGGAGTTTATAGCTGCTCTATATACCCATTGAAAGGCAGGACAAGATCTTTTCAGGCGCCATTGCGTTTCGCTCGATACGCTACTTTTTCTTTTTGCGCTTTTGAATTTTAACTGGAGGAACGAGTTTTGTATTTTGTAAGATTGTAAACAATTTAAGAAAGGGACGAAAAGCGAGAAAATGAAGCTGAGGCCTTGCCATTTATGTGTGAAACTGAAAGGTTCTTGCCAAAATTTGCGTCATGTGATGAAAAAATTCTAGTTGTTAAAGTATTCAGGACTTCGGCATTTTAAGAGAAGGCTTCTGTTCGTGACGATACGGATTTAGTTCACTTTTTGTCTTATTAGAGTGACGTGTTTTCTACCCCTTATCCTGGACGTTTGCTATCATCCATGCAGCTTGTGTCGTTTCTAGTTTGCTACACGAGAGCGCGCCAGAGTCTCAATTTTATCCCACTTTGCTCCGTCCGTTTTGTGTTTGTTGTGGAGGCAGAAAAGGCGCCAAAGTTTGTTTGTATGTTGAATTCACGTAATTGTACCTTTTTGGTTGTGTGAAAGTCGGTGAAACTCGGTAAAAATTGTCTATCTAATCTAAAGTATTACTTTACATCTCGGGACCGCATTGACTTTACTCTATTAGAGCAATTTTAGCGATGGCATTTTAGCTAGATTTACAATTGTTGTTTTTTTCCCTTTTTTTAAAGACCACCAAAGAAGAATCATGTTCAGGGTGTGGTCAGTGAACTTGGCACGCAAAAGTATTTCTCGAGCGCTGGTGTGAGTGAACACACTTGTAGGTGTAATTAAATTGTTCTCTTTATGCGTCGTATGTGGGAACATTATACAGCCATTCGATGATCGTCTAAAATGACCAACTTAATTTCCTACAATCCTAGCAATGTCATATCTTATTACTTAACACCTCCACTTCCTTCGCAAGCTTTTATTAACATCACACTAATGAAATTTTATTTCTTTACGTTTAGATTGCTTGGTTTTGCTCATTACAAATTTGCACATTTATCCTAAGTTAGCATGTGGTTGCCATTCGCACGGTTCTCTAGAAGGAAAAGGTACTAAGCTCTTTATTTAATTTCCACCAATCATTTTTTCCACCTTTTTCTTGTACGCAGCGCGTGTCGTGTGGTCATAGATGTTGTACGAGTGTCTTCCCGCATAGTCTCGGGCAGGGCGCCACCTTGTCTGCCAAGACTTACCATAATCCATGGGGCTATTCTCGCAACTGTTGCCAAAAAAAACTCGCATTAACTAGCTCTCATTCCCTTTCGCACGACAACGAAACCTGAAGAGTGGAATGCCCTCTTTCCCCTGGTTATTTGCATGATTGGAAAACTTGTCCTTTGCATTATCAGTTTCCTTCGTCATGTTTCCAGGCTTGTTCGGCTTGCCCTACGAACTTGGAAGTCTTCGTCCCAAGCGAACGGATCGTCTTTGTACAGTACACCGCTTTCAGTAAGTCAAAACTAGCCATATACCTACTTAATACTCCTTTTTTTGTCTCCTCCATGTATGTCCAGAATTGACACCTTGACATATTTTGCCTGGTCATGTTTAACTCACGTCCCATGACAAATGATAAGCTTTACTAAGCAGATAACTCAGCGTGCTCTTCGGCAGCAGGGTACATTTCATAGAAATAGTAATAATTTGTCCACCCGCCAAAAAAAGCAAAGTTTGTGCAAGCTTCGTCGAACAGTTCGTGAGCGACGATAACAGCTCTGTTGATTATGCTTTTTAAAGCTCAAGGACTCTTCCGGGGTGGTGTTAGCAGATGTGTGTATCATGCTGATAGCTCTTGGCGATACTATTGAAAATTTCACTGCATTTATATTAAGGCCCTTGGGCATAAAGGCAAGGCACCTTGGACTCGGCTGTCGCAAACTACGAAACATCCCTTTAGCGATTTAAAATGAGCTATATATTAATATATTGCGTTCTGGTTAGAAGCTGAAAACTGGTTTGGCTTTTCGTTTCACCTGTGCGAATAGCGGACACCTCAATTAAAAACATTTTGACCAAGTTTAAAATGGTGAAAAAAGAATCTTGAAGGTATTTCGAAAGTTTTAATTAAGCTAATGTGATATTTTTTTAGCTATTTTCTTACAGCGAATTCTTGACCATAAGCCATTCAAAGTATAATTCTTTCACTATACTTTTTGGCGAGGTATTTTAGCAATCCAAGAGTGTTACGATCTTATTGCACAACGGTAAGGACTGCGATTGCGCATGCAAGTGCAATCTGAAGTAACGCAACTTTACTGGCCAAAGCAATTTTTTTCTTATTTAGGACTAAGGATTTTGTTGAACTTAAGACTTAATTTAACTTTCATTCTTTTGATGCTATATTTACCTTTTCTGGCCCTTTTTAATTTAGTGTTGTTGTTTTTTTCTTGAGAATAGAATGAACCCTCATTATTATTATTATTATTTTTTTTTTTACCGTAAATGTAAAGGTTCCCTCTAAGCCTCTTTTCCTGACTTGGAGAGGAAATTTTTTGTTTGAGTTTTGGGATTTCTCTGCCTAAAATTATAACTGGAACAGGTCCCTAAAAGTGAAGCTGTTCTGTAAAGTGGCGTTTGATTGGGTTCTCCTCATGAGGCTGCGGAAACTTTCCCTGCGCTGCAACATGTGTAACATCTTATCCCTGCAACAGTATCATTTAAAAGATCAGCTTGAGAACAGCGATAGCGAACCAGAATGACTTGGGCCTTTTCTTTATGGCATTTTTCTATCTCCCGTCAGGTCTCTCTTCCATATTAGCTGCTTCTCTATATGAGCTTCCAAACTCCGATTGTCGAAGAGCTTTTACATTCTGATGTTCCGTTCCCAGTATAGAGTCCAAACTGGAAATGCATATGTATATTTATGAATGGCCAGAGTTTTTAGAACCCACCTCCGTTTTGGATGCATTTTTATCTATTTAACTTCATAATAGAGCTCAGATTCGGCCAGAGTTCCCCTCTACAGTTTTTTTCCGGCAAGTATATCTGTGTGTATAATATAAGGAAGTCCTTTTTGCCAGCCTCAAGGAGTGCTCGTCGTATAGGCAATTTATTATGTAGAGTTTTAAAATACGATCAAAGAAGAAAAGAAAAAAACTGCGCCCACTCCATAACGAACCGCACACGTTGAGAGTAGACCTTTGTAATAGTTCTCCAACGTGACGTGTTTTTTGGCTAGGTAACTTAGGAACAACTATTAAACCGTTGTGGCCAAGAAACAACTGACTGGGATTCACTTGCGTATAGTTGCATAATTGCAGAGCAAAACCGCTTTGTTATTTATTTTATTTCTCTTCCTTTGTTGCCAAGACTGCGAACACGTGCAAAACCCACATAATAAGCAGGATCTCTTCAATGTGTTTAAAGAAAGGACGATATGGGCATATATCCACACACGTTTCAGGTCATTCGTCATTGTCGTAAGGTCTTCCAAGGCATCACGCGGCTGTCAAACTCCGCGTGAACGTTCGAATAAAGGAAAATGGGTCCCAAACTTGTACGACGAGTCGTCGGTTTATAATTAATTTTCTGGAGCATAATCATATCGTAAGCATAAATAACTTTATTTAAAAAATCAAGTTATTTCGAATGAAGGGATTTTCCAAGTTTTGCTTCTGGCCAACTCTTTTTGCCTGTATGGGTGCGTGAAGTGGCTTTTTTTGGAGAGTTTTCTCGCGTGAGAAAGGAGAGAAGGGGCAACAAGGGCGAGGTGTTGTAGATTAGGAGTTTTTCACGTATGGGTGGCCGTCTTGGTTCTTTGGGCTTGGTAGCATACCAATGAGCACTTCGAGACCTTTTTACACAGGCTCGGTATACACATAATATACTCTTCCTTGCGCTTTGCCACTATGTTGAGCGAAGGCTAGCAATTTGAGCAGGAAGAGATGGCCGTAGATCACCTCTGACTAGCCCAAATACATGTAGGGACTGAAAAGGTTGTTTGCCCTTGTGGCGTAAGGGTTTTTCCTCCTAGTGCTCTTATTAGTGGAAGATTTCCCAAACGGATCCATTTTTTCTATGGATGCAAGACCTAGTATATCCCGTGCTCTCCAGTAGGTTATCGCCATGGTGATCTTTCTATACGATATATGAATAGAAAAGGTTTGAAAGTGTGGGTGGAAAAAACAAAACAGTTTTTGACCTTGCGCAGAGAGAGGATAATGAGCAGAGAACTTGGTTTTTTGGCAGTAGAAAGGTTAAAGAAAAAATATGAAGGCTGTAAACCTCCCAAAATCCAAATTTCGAGGACAAAGAGGTTAAAATAACTAGGCGAAAGGTGAGACAGAGTTGATTAGAAGAGGCTGGTTAGGCTCCCGGTTCAGTTTTTTTACCTGAAAAATCTGGAAAGTGTGTGAACCACACAAAATAGGCTAAGTTAATAGAACAGGAAAAGAGGCATATGTGAGCGCTTATGTAAAAAAATGAAGTAGAAGGAAAAGACGAGGTGAGAATGTTAAGATCCTTTTTGATTATCGCGATGACGTGAAACATGAAGGATTTTATTTTTAGAATATCTTCCTTTTATGTTGAGCGTTTTTAATATCGGTTTCATTAATTTTTCCGTAGTGTTCAAGTTGTGAAAATTTTAAATAAATAATTAATCAAAATCTAAAGCCGCAGGTAAAGTAGATTCTGTTATTAAGATATTTTTAGAAAATGAAATGTTCAATTATCTCTTTCGGTTTCTTTGAATTTCTTGTTTAAAGTTTATGAAAAATGAGAAATGGTATGACATCAGTGCCATCTTTTGACAAAAAATTGTCAACTACTTACAGCACACCGTCTCACGCGTCTTGCGAGATTATTCGAAAAGATGGTAAACATCATTCGAAAAATCATAACTTCGGACAAAATTTCCTTTCCAAATGAAGTAGGCATTGAAAAAAGTGATTCTCTACGGAAGTTAGTGTTAAACCGCTGTTTCTGGATTTAATAAGAAAATCTGCCGTTTTTCTAAACAGAATTCAGAAGTTTATTTACTTCTCGAAAAATGTGAAAGAACAGTTAAAAGAAAGCCATTGTAATAGGCGGAAGAACAGTTTGAAACTTCCTAGTTCAAAGTTCATTTCAGACTTAACGAAAGTACTCAATAACCTCCAGCAAAGAGGATACAATAAAGACGTGAAGAAATTTGTTCGATCTGAAATTCTGGGGAGTTGATGTATTGCTAACGCTTTTCAAATGCCAAGTTATGATTAAGGGGGGGAATGATGAAATAGGTTTAGAATGAATACTGAGGCGGCCCTTTGAGCAACGCAATACAACACAGCCGTAAATGAACCGAGACAAGTTTTTCCTCCAAACCACTTGATGGAATACTTTGAATCTAATGTACAAATCGTGCGCTTCGACAAATTAGGTATCTCGACATAAATTAGGTAACACGTTCTTACCCCGTGAAATAAGATCAGATCTCGTGATTTTAGAAAAAGAAAAGGTGGGGGTCACAACGTTTTGGCAGCAAATATAACTATATACCGTACATATGGGGGGGGGGGTGGAGAAAGAACACAAGACCGGGTGGGAATCAGGTGGAATTCAAAAGCGTTTACACGGGGGCCTCGTCCCAGGTCCGATCTCGCAACCGACGTGGTGGAGTTCGGAGCTGGTGGAGACCCGGCCATTGTCGTCACAAGCTCACATCGCTATCCGCCGTCACGCTCGGTGACGTGCAACTAGAAAACGAGGAGCGGGAGTTTTCACCGGACACCATTAGTAATTCCAAGGCGTGCGCCACCGGGAGCGAACTACAGCTACGCGATGGTGAGGAAGTTTTATCACCGCTCCGACTGTGCCAAAAGCTTTTTGCTTTGTTGACGATCCGGATTAGCTTTGGGGACGATTCTTCGACGCGTAACCGTGGTGGAACGGCTGACGCAGGGCCGGCTAAAGCCGCCAAGAGTTCCTCAGGCGTGAGCGCCATACCGGTACGGAACATGGTCGACGTCGGTCGCCGCTGCATGGGCGACTGTCGATGGCGACTGAGCATCTTTCGGGTGTCTTTCGTGTGTTTGCTGGGCATGCCGAACAAGCGCCGTACCTCGCGTTGGACTCGGCGGGAACGGTAGGCGTAGAGAAAAGGCGACAGAAGCGAATTCAACAAAATGGCAACAAAGGCAAGATCGTTGACGTAGGTGGGTAGGGTGACCGTCCCTTGCGGGAACGCATGAAGGACAAGCATGACGTGGTAGGGTAACCAACAGACGAGAAGCGCCACGAGAACCAGGACCGAGATCCGGGCGGCGCGAGCCTCTTCCCGGTACAGGAACAAACTTGCGTTAGAGATGCGATAGCGTAACTGGTGCACAATTTGACTTGACGTCGAGCGCAGCGACGGAGTGCGCGAGGGCGCACGAGAAGCGGGTCCCTCACTGCCGCTCATTTTGTCCATGTTGTTGCCCACACTCGGGTGCAGGTGGTTACCCCAATGGGTAGTCGTGATCAAGGCAGCTCCAGCGGCGCCTAAACCTTGAACCACAAGTTCACTCGCGCTGTGAGTCAGACTATTTCGGCGGGTGCGTTCACTATTGCTGCGGGCGGCACTGTAGATGCGGACGTACATCCACGTCAGCAGGACTAAGGGTACAATGTACAACAACGTGGAGAGTATCAAGAAGGCCAACGTCCAGACGTCCAATCCGACTAACATTTCAGTACTCGTGATCTCGCTGGTCACGTTTACGATCGACTCGCTAACGACCTCAACTTCGGTCGTACCCAGGGTCTCGAATTCCCCTTCGCTCAAAGGTGTATCGGTAGTGTAGTAAGGGAATTCGAACGTAACGGCCACCGCCTCTGGTAGAACGAAGTTGGCGGCTCGCGTTTGGGAATAGCAGTTCCGCCACAGATGTCGCCCGGCCCGATCTTGAATGCTGAGACCGGCCATGAAAATCGCAACCGCCCACTGGACCGCCAACATCATGCCAGCGCGGACCTTGGTCACGAGCCGGTGGTAGTGCAGCGGACTCATGACGGCGCAGAACTGGTCCGCCGCTATGAGCACGGCGGCGCCTATGGACGCACTCGTCACAAAACTCGTTACGCCGTGGCCCAACGGACACAGGATATCCGAAGTGTCCCACGTCTCTTCCGCGCCCTGGTGATCCAACAAACCGTCCAAAAGGACCAACGGGAGTAGCGTACAAGTGGCTAGGAGGTTCACGACTAATAGTGACATAACAAATCTGCGAAAACAATAAAGATACAGCGAAATTAGGTCAATGTCCAGTAACTGTAATCATATATCTTTCGAAACACTACAACAATCGACCTAATTCCATTTCTTTGAAGTGAAACTTGCAGTAAGAAACATGTTTGAATTCAACGAACAATTCCAACTCCCAATTCCAGGAGTTGTGTTATAGGAAGTGTAAGAAGTAGTTCTATTCAGAACTATAATAGGGAGGCAAGAGGGAAAATGAGGAGTGTCCATGACTCCAGGATATGTAATACCCGTTTATCCTTTCAGTAAGCGATAGAATCGAAAGAGAACTGTGCTTTCCATCACTGAAAAGCCGCTTACCAACGAGTAGCCCAGGCAAACGGTCGGTCGTTTGGAAATTAGGAAGTGATTGCGATTTAATTGCCAAATAAAAAATTTTGACACAATGGCGATCGTGACTAGCAACGTCTCTGCTGACAGCTCCTTGGATTCCAAAGGAGGAAATTTATTTGTTCACGCACAACAAAGCAACCGGTTGCAAGAAAACCCCTTCTACCCGCCGTGTTCTGCCTGTCTGTCCAGCGTAGACTCCCTGACTCGACCCAGCGTCTGACTCATGTTTGGGCCTCTCTGGCCGAAGCCTCTTATCGTAAATCACCTAACCCGGTGGAAGGAAGCTAAGGGTTCTGTCTAGGGTTGGTATGTTGTACCATGACCTCCATAGAACACACACGACTTTCTCTTTCGCCCCAACTGCGTTTTTTGTTTTAAGACAAAACTACTGTTAGGAACTAATGTCTGCCTACTTTTGGGCAAAAGTTGAAGATATGGTGTTTACTCGAGGGGCCTTGTAGGATGCATATAAGGAAAGATAATCTTGTAAACCCCTATGAACGGGAGATTCCGTTGGGCTCTTATTTATGTTTTGAAAGGTAGAGTGGAAATACCGTTTTTATCGGTGAGTTATAAATAGGTGGGCCTAACCAGGGTCTAACGGACTTTTTGTGTTTTGTGTGTTTTGGGATAATAGGAAACCGACTTGACGTAGGGTTAAGCAATAAAGGATTTCACAAAGGGTTTAGAAAGACGTGTTTACGGGAAACGCTTATAAGGCTTGTATAGAGAAGGAAAGAGGCAGTTAGCAACAGAAGCACAAGTCCAAGAGCCCACCCGTTTGGAAATACTGCCAAAAAAGAACAGCCCATGCCTGTTCCTGGTGTCTGAAGTTGGCTTAGGAATATACTGGCTTTGCCAACGGCTCTCCTCGTGAGTTGAATTAACAGAATAGCTTGAGCTGAGGCTATTACATAAACTTCATCTAGTTGGAGCTAACCAATCTGGAGTTATACCAAGCTCCATGTAAATTCCAGTTAAAAGCTTATGTCTCAACTTTGCGAACGCTAGAATCGCTAATCTTAACGCAGTTTGTTCCAGAAAACTGCAATGTTAGAAAATCCAGGAAGTGAGAGTCATTGGTCTACGCTAGGTTAACCCCGCTAAGCACAACTTTCATTGTTGCTGAGACGGGCTCTGGTTCCTTTTCGCCTTCGTATTTTAAGCTCCGTATTCAGACGCAAGTACAACTAAAATATAAGCCGCGTTCGTTTTGTACGTTCGATTTAAACTTAGATTAGCGAAACTTCCTTAATTTACGCTTATAAGCGTTCGTTTTAGTCTAAACTTTGAAAGTTAACGAAAGTCGACTTGGAAAGTCTCGAGTTCAAATCGAACGTTTATAAGCACAAGTTTACGATTGCTCCATCCATTGGGCGGTGCTTGTCGAAAGTAAACAACACACGAATTGTTCGTTTTTCGAGTAGTGGTATCAATAGCAAAGTTAAACTAGCAAACTTCCTTGACTTACGCTTATAAGCGTTCGTTTTAGTCTAAGCTTTGAAAGTTTACGAAAGTCCCGAGTCCAAATCGAACGGTTCTAAGCATAAGTTTACGATTGCTCCACCCATGGGGCGGTGCTTGTCGAAAGTAAACAATACACGAATTGTTCGTTTTCCGAGTGCGGATTTCAGTAGCAAATTATTGTTTTGTTCTGTGGGGCAGTTAATGTCTTCCACTCTTGAATCAGTTTTAAAACTGTCCGGACAATTGAAGATCTGGCTGAGGAAGATGTTGACGGGATAATTGACTCCGATTTGATTCCTTTCCCCTTCGTATTTTAGCTTCGTACTTGTAGGCAAGTAGAACTATATTTAGCAAAGCCTAAACAATGTAAACGTTCTAGTTTCTATAACTAAAAACGTTAACAAAACTTAGGTACTCCGGCACGAAACCGCTTCTATACCCTACCACAGTAGAGCACAAGCTCAAAATGGGTGAAAAGCTCTTACGTAGTCTTGTATTGTTACGATAAGTTTAACTGTTACAATCTCCGTAGCATAACACAGTTTACAATACCTTCTTGGCATAGAAGGTACCAGGTTCTTTTGCAATCTATAGCCCAATCTTTTGGTTTCTCTTCAAATTTTGGAAGTACATGTACTGTAATAAACTATAGAATTGGTTAAAAGTCCTGCTGTGTTGCTGTTTTTTTAACTTTCGGGGAAAAAAATTCTGGCACGATTTCGACGCTGTGGGTCAAACGAGCTCCTTTATGAAAGGCGAAGCGAAATTTTGATGAAAATACTGTCACTTGGATGACCCAATCTGGGTACGATTACACGGTCTGTCGCCTTGAGTTGGGTACAACCATACGATCTTAGTTTCTTTTCTCTACGTTCCTTTTTTAAACCCTTTTTCAATTTGATTCTGTCTGGTGTAATCTTAGTTGACTCGAGATGACTGACGCTTGGCAAAGGCTGCTGGCATGCTTCATAGAGGATCTTGACACGTGAAATTTTTGTCAAGAACTCCTGAAAAAAAAAGCAAATGCCCTAGCGGCTATCTTCTCTCTTACCCCCAGAACTATTCCTAATGGCAGCTGGGACTACCTGTATACGCAGCTTCCTTGATCTGGATGAGAGTGCGAGACGACGCTCTAAGGTGATATGAAGTATAGGAACAACTTTTTTCTACCCATGTTTTTTTTATTATTATTTCTCTGGTAAAATACCATCCCTTTTCATTTCTCGGAGATTCTCAGCTCTGAGATTTTCACTAAAAGGGCCTCTAGGGTTTCTCGTCCATGGTGATTATAAGGATGGAGAGAACTAACAGCAGGAGGTCGGCGGCAAGCTGTCTCGCCCAGGTGTGTGTGTTGCCCATCAGTTTTTGTGCGTGTTTTTTTTTTGCATTCTTTTCCTATCAGATTCTTTTTTAGATCTTAAGATCTTCGTGGGATGCTTTTTGGTGGATCTATTGCACCTTGGCAACTGTTTCCCAAAAAGTCTTAAAGGTAACTGTTGATGATGAAAGCCTTCCGGGGGTAGTTGTCGTTTGGTATAGCGTGCAGGAGCGCCCCCTTGAGCGGTTAATTTGCATAACTGCTGCCGCCGAGTGCTATCTACCCATCATTCGATCATCTGCTACAACAATGCGAATGCCAGGCCCAGGCGATATACAAAAAATCCCCTTTTCTTTCCGCAGACGGTATTTCGGGAAGATTGGGCCACTTTTTTATGATTGTTATTAGTATTATTTATTACTGTTCCTGTTTTTAGTTATAACGAATATTTTTTTACAAACTCCTATCCTCTCCGCAGATGTTGCGTTTTTTGGATTTGATATTTTTTAGGTAAATTATATGCATACGTTTTGACCCCTTCTTATTCGGGAGTTATTATTTATTACTATTCCTGTTTTAGTTATAACGAATATTTTTTACAAACTCCTGTCCTATCCCCAGATGTTGGGTTTTTTGGATATGATATTTTTTAAGTAAATTATATGCATAGGTTTTAACCCCTTCTTGTTCGGGAGGGGGGAATTGCCAGGGCTGTAGGCGATTTTAATGTTTCTAACATTCATCAAGTGCTATTGAACTGTTGGGGAGAGCTAAGCTCTCTGGCTCAAAGCGGTACATGAATGTCCTGCCCAGGTTTCTTGCATCTGCGTTATGTGCAGACACTAAGACGAGATCACTTTTTACCATTTTTTTATGTGCATTGTCGTGAGGGCAAATTCTTACTCTCGAGATTAAAGATATGTGCCCGACGAAGGAATTCCTTTCCTTAATGCATAAACCTTTCTCCAGAGAACAAAACACGAATGACGTATCATCGCCCAAATTGATTTCGTGTAAATGTTTGGATAGAAAACGAGCCAACATGGGTTTTTTGTTTTAGTTTTTCAAAATTGTATCATACCTGTTTGAAAGTGTCCTTAATGCAGGTCGGCGCAGGAAAATAATCAATCCCAGTAAGTTGACGGCCGTGCCCACGATGAAAACGAGGATTAAGCTCGCTTGCATCACCGCACTCACTCCGGCTTCCATTTCCATAGTCTCTGGGACTCTAGATTTCGGCTAGGAAAAACAAAACTGTCCTACAAAAGGAAAGATGAAAAGACAGGGAATTGAGAGTGCGAAACATTTTGACTATTTATTAAAGAAAATATCGACGAATGGCATTAATGTAGTAACCATATCTGTTGCCCTTAATATCTCCCTCGAGAAATTAGGTCTTGGCAATTTTTTAATTGTTCTGATATCCGATAATTGATGATAATTGGACATTATGCCTTGGTACCGTTATTAATATATATGCATATAATTGTCCCTTACGGAGAGCAAAACTTGGACCAGTTCAGGAATAGCATGTTATTACAAACATACATATTTCTTTATTTTTTTTATTAGAGGAAAAGGTCTGGGAACGGTTTAGGTCAGCGTTTGAAGATGGTGACACAGCAGGAAATGTCTTGTTGTGATTTCTCTATTCTTGCATTGGAGTGGGCACTTTTTGTTGTTCTAGAGCGTTTCTTGTCTTGGGTTGTCTACACGTAATTTGAAAGCATGTAGTCCAAGGCCATAATGGAACGAGACTTCTCACAGCTGACATCGTCGGAAGTCAAGTAGAAGTCGGTATGTGATTTACAAGTTAATGAAGCGAAAGGTGATTCAGAGGGTCTCCCAAGGGTGCGAAATGGTACAAGCGAGAGCGCAGGGAGCACGATTTGAGATTCTTGGAAACGCATTGTTTGGACTCGGGTGTAATTGATTGGGAGCTGGGAATTGTTGACTTGGAACCAGCGTGGTTTTATAGACTAAAAAGAGACTCGCAATAAAAGGCAAGCAGTATACAGTTTTACGCCTAATAAGGAATCTTTAAAACAGTTAAAGTTGTCCACACTGTTTTGAACTAACAAGACCAAATGAGGGGTTTTTACCTCCGGGAACCGTTTCTATGCCAGTGTAACCGAAAGTTTACGGTAGATTCCGTTTGGTGTCATGCGAAAATGGCAATGACAGCGATGGATAGTCAAGTCATGCAGCGCAAGGATACCAGCATTTGCTTAGCTAATCAATTAAGATGACTCCTTTTCGTCTGAGCACATGAGGAAGGTCAGTTATAAAACAAGGTTGCCTGTTTTAGGAGTTCCTCTGTTTTACTAAACTTGGAGAGAAAAATCAAATACATTTGGTTTTTATTTTAAGATAAATTTAGTGATTATTTAACTATTTGTTTTTAGATAAATTCTTTAATTTTCTTCAGATTTCACGGAAAGAAATGCCGAAACTATACTTTCACTGAACAAGTACGATAAATACTCATTTGTGTGTCCGTTTGTTGTGCAAGGAAATGCGGTTCTGCTTCACCTGCAAAGCGCCAGTAGATTTTTCGAAATTCGAAAAATTTTCAAGATCTTTCGAGACTTCAAAATTTTATGGATGAGCAGTATTTGGTAAGAAAACACCCTATTTAGTTACTAGAGCATTCAAGCTAACTACTGGAGTGAAAATAACATTTTAAGTAAAAACCCAATAAGAAGAAAAGTCGCGGACAAGATTTGAGGGTCTCGTTTCAGATCCACGGCAAGCTTCGAGCAAACATTTTACGATTTAATTGCCAAACTAATTCTCACGCAAATCGAGTACGAGATTACCCTGTGTTTTTAGACTTTCACACCCTCCTCAATTTCATTGATAATGCCCACAATTAAATTAAAAACGGAATTGAATTTTTCAAAAAATTGAACAATATCCGAACAGCAAATATTAATTTAGGGTGAAATCGAGATTCTTTCTACAAGCTAAAAAATGGCTTGCGTGACAGTCAAGGACTTGAAATCCGACAATGTTTCAATCAAAGAAGACCAGACGAGATTTGTTAATTACTCGATTTCAAGGAACGACGAGGGTACCAGAAAGTCTGCTCCTTCCATAAAATCTTCGAATGATTTACGAATTCCTAAGCATTTTGTTTTCTTGGTAGGCTATCATTAGAATATGGAAGATAATTTATTCTATATCTGTTGTCTTTCCAACTTCCCAAAAAAGGTAATCTGTCAAAGGCGAAAGATAGGGAGCTATATAAGCAAGTTTATAAATGACATAAACCCGACTGGTTAGGGGCCCCAAAGTTGCCTCGTTTCCTAAGGACAATATGGGGTTTAAAGCACGATACAGTTCAAAGTTGGCGACTAATAAGGTAACTTGTCCCCGACCTACATTGAGGAACATATAGTCCAAGTCCAACCAAGGGATGTCCTTTCCCCCAGCAAGTCGCGCCTCTTATGAAACTAGCGTCCTTTTCCTTCCCATCTCCATCCACTTCTTGAGTCGGAAACTGCAATCCAACCGTGTCGCGCTGCATAGTAAACAGATTGGAGGGACTGGTTTGCATAACAGCGGTAGAAACAAAGACCTCATCGTGCCCGTAACGAACAAAATACACACACAAAACCATCGCATGGCACATTTTTGTGCTTAGCGCTTGTCTCGTATATATACCTGATATGCGCTTTTGAAAAATATTTTGTTATGTTTTTTTAAGGAGGAAGGAATCTTTAGAAAAGGTAGAAGGCGAAAGCTGATATTGTAGTTCCAAAGGTTTTTAGGCGGATCTTTTCTGGATGAGTGGTTTGTTCCAAGTCTGTCTATGTCGGCGTGGCAAGTTATGAATTATCCGTTTGAGGGAATCGTGAGTTTCGGAATACGCGTGTCAAAGTGGTGCTGAGCGAGAACTCGTTAAAACGCTTAAGTAGCTCCCCTAAAATAAGTTTTATCTGTAAAGCACTGTCATTCATCGGGAGACTTGATGCGATTGGAGGCTGCCACGCCAACCCACAATCAAGGTATTCGAACCTGTTGTTGAAAAGGCCACTAAACTTATGCTATCACCGTAAAATCCACCAGAGCCACCAAGCACACCTGTGGCGAGTACCCAATTGACGTGACGTGACGCAATTGCGTATAGACACAATTAATGGCTACGTCCTTTATTCTCTTATTCAAGTACATGTAGTTTCAACCATTAAACCACTTTAAAACTGCACCAGTGCCAACCCTGTTCTCGCGGCAATTCTATTAATAAGCTGTATTTTTATTCTATTAATCTGCTGTATTTTTATCCTATTAATCTGCTGTATTTTTATTTCAAAAATACGCGATTTCGTTAAGTACCTAATGTTTAAGTTGTTTTCAATAGTCGAAAATAACTTTCTAATGCATTCAGATTCAATTCAAGCAACTAGCAGCTTTTCCAAAGTCATACATCACACTTGTGACGGCACTCAGTTCAACTTTGAACATTTTGTAAACCAATTTGTACTAAACTGGTATTTTTCGACTAGATTTCAAGCTAATCTGCTGTCTTTTATAATTAGCATTTCTAAACTTCTATAAGAACCAGTTTATTGCCTTTTTCGCAGGCAGGTAAAGTAGAACTGGTTATATAGTTTTAGATTCAGGCAAGTACAGAGGATATGATTGATGCGCTTATGAACCCATCACACTGTTTCTATTTATAACACTTCTGAATAACCCAGTTCGCTTACACTGCTTTTTGGCAAGCTTAGTTTTGGAGTGATGTCATTGCAGCTGTTTGCTTTGCGTAAAAAAAAGAAGAAAAAACGTTAAGTTGGTACATGAGTGTTCTCTTCGCAGCGGTGATCTTTCCTGCGCTCATGCTTTGATGAATTGGGACGAAATAATCCACTGAAGGTCTTTGTTAGCCTATCGCCAACGAAACCACAGAAAGGTTTTTAGCCAACGTCTTAGCTGAAAGCTGTCCAAAAAATCCCCCCAAGATTGCAGGCAATCAGACCCACCCGTGAAGCTGCGAAGCAAAGAAGACCCGAAAATCTCGGGAAGTTTTGTTTACAGGGTGGCAACAGCTTTCGCCCCTCCCCAGTTGGTATTTGAAACTGCCGAAAAGCAGGTCAACTGCCAAGTTTTCAATTTGAAAAACGTGCTCAAATACTCTTCTTCAGTCAAAGTAACAGTTTCACGCGGTTTCGTTCTATATCATTGGCTCGTACGTGAAATATCGGTCACCAAGCGTGCCATATGGCTATCCGCAAACGCATCCCGGCCAAGTTGGGATAAAAAATAAAAAATTTTAGGGTTTTATCACTATTCAAGTCCGGATTTTGTATACATTTTCTTCGTATGGCCTGAACCCACCTTTTTTTTTTTTTAAGGAACAAGAATCAATTTCCCCTTCTCTTAAAGAGTGGAACGCAAGGCAGCACGTCCCCAGAAAAATCTGCTCCTTTTTATTAGACGTTAACACATCTGTGGCTCATTTCTCATTAAACCTTAATCGACAGACCCGACTTTCTTCTCCACACGCCGTCTGATAGAAGGTGAAGATATTTCGCACACCATTCACTGGGCAAATTGATTATCCTTGTCGCGTTTGTCGTTCGCAGACCGCCAAAAGTTTGAAAAAGTTCATCACAGGTCGTCATCTTTTGACAAGAGCGACTTTAGGGCGATCCAGATATGCTGATTTTCCATGCAGGGGTCCCCTGGCTTGGTTTCTGACGTCAGAATCTTGGGCCAATTTTATTTTTTTATTTTTTTTATTTGTGTTCTACAGTTAGTCAGCGTTCTGCGCGTCACCTTCGAACTCCCGCGTTAGTGCCACGCAATCGGTTTTCACCAAGAAAGAATGCAAGGCTATCGTAAGTATTTAGGCCACATAACGTATCCAAAAAAAGCGAAAGACTAAAAAATGGAAGTCTAAGACTTAACAAAGAATACAGTTTGGGGATCAGGAGGATCTCCCGGCAATGTCGTTTGGCTCCTTGACAGAGCACGGAACCAGAAAACGGTTAGTTTGAACTCCTATGAGGCAGTGTCTTTTGCCTTCACTTTTTGCAATACCACGCTTGGAACGTGATTAACGTCGATGATTAGCCTCTTAGCACTACAAGAGCCTTGTTTTAGGGCCAGAAACGTGTGTAATAGTATACATGGCAACAGGGAAAAAGGAAAGCTTAATTTTAAACGAACTTAATCTCTTGATCGCGGATCCTCGTGGTTTTGTAAAGCAATTTGGGGTGTCGTCAGCTTACTTTGACACTATTGCACACGTTTTCCTTTTTTCTTTAAATTTGAAACAGACGGGAGGCTCAAAGTTATCCGTTGAACCTGTCGTCGTAGATGAGCTTGGCAACGTACGAGTGACATCCGACATCCGACTGTTGATCTTCTATTTCGGGATAGAAGTCATTCGGATTTTTTCCTTACTTTTCAGTCTTTTTTTAAGAAAACAAGAGAAAAAAAATTTGAGGAAGACAAACGGAACTAAGTCGTACGGTTCCTGTGACGTCCGTTCGGAAAATAAGTAGTGGCTTAGGCGTGGAAGGTTGCTTTTGTTCACTTTTGTTTCACGGTTGGAGTGCCGAAATGGCCCTAATTTGTTTTTTGTCACGCAAAGTCGATGGTTGAAAGGCTTTTGAAGAGTCACGTGGTACCTTGGCACACTGTAGGTAAGTGTTCAGAGGCATCCAAAAACAATAAAGACCCGTGACGGGGTAAAGAATAAAAGTTTCCCGGTAATGTTAACTTAATAATCGTACAGGGAGTGGTTTCCTCGTCCGTTTGCATTGGGAGATGAATGGGCCGCTCGAGTCGCCGCCAAACGCTTTTTCAAGCAACTTTTCATTCATGCGTTATCTCCATTAACGTACTTGAACGTCATCTCCCAGTATTTGTTGTGGATACGAGGTACATATACGGGCTCCATGTGTGGATATAAGTCCGGAGACAAATATTGCCTCGAATTTCTTTTCATTGCTAAAATTTTATTTTTTAAACCTTGGTCCGTATGCAATACTTCGAGAACCTAAAGTCTTTATACTGCTAGCAAACTGTACTACCCATATAACTGAGAAAGTGAAACTCATAAAGGGAAAATTGCTACCTAAAATCACGTGTTGAGATTGCTATAGATTCTCAGAGTATACATTATTCAGAGAAACGATGCAATTTGCTCCAAATTGTTTTAAACAGCCCTTTAATAGTTACTGACTTGTAATCTTTGGTTTGTGACTCAATCACGTCATGGACGTGTCATGGCATGTCTGGTTATTACTGTTCATTTCTTTGCCTAAAATATTTTTATTTTATTTTTCTAAATACAAAAGAAAGCGCGCGAGAATCACGGATACATCTCTGATGTCAGAAAGTCACGTGAACCTATTTCTGGAAATGTGCTTTCGCTAATAGCTTACAGGGTGGAAAGAAACATACGACTAAAAACGATTTCACGCCCTATTTTTTAAGACATTTTTTGGATGACTATTACCCTTTAAATAGGAAATGGCGTACAGTACACTGCGCAGGATGTGTAATCATAATCCCTATTGCAAACTTTTCAACTAAATTGAGGTTAGAAAACAGTCTTGAAGTACAGAAAATGTTCTAAATAATTCAGCCGAACTTTTGGAAGCAAATTGCAAGTTTCAGGAAGTATGGCAGAAATGGCGAGCAATAATTCCGCCGAGTTGAACCACACCCACCACCTCATAAAAACGACATTCTAGGTTTCTAGCGTAAGAGAGAGTAAAGAGCCATATAATTTTTAGTGGGAGCAATTCGCAAGTTGGAGCTGCCTTTCTCAAGTGCTCCGAGAAGTTAATCAACTGGTTGCTTTCATGCTTTTATTCTCTTCTGTTGTATATGGCCTTGGCCATGGCGCCCATTTATGAAGTTCCTCAGTGATGCTAATGACTCTAAAAAATTTTGAAATCCCTGTGAGCTTGGTTTCAAATTCTAAAGCCATGCTGTTATTTTTTCTAATACTAAAAAAAAACATAATATTAACTAAAATAAACAGATTTTTTTATTGAAATTACGCCGAAAGCGCCTTTTCTTTTCTTCAGCTTTTTTTTTGTTTTTTTGAAAAAAAATCTTGAAATGAAACCAAAAGCCAAACGATGTGGTTTCGAACATCTAGGAAAAGGCGAAGCCAGTTTCCTCGTTAACTTGTTGGGTTTAGGTTTTAGCAAGCGGACGTTTTAAAGCGTTTGAAGCACAGAAGGTAAAAGGGAGAGAAAGAGAAGGAGAAGAGAAAAATAGTCCTTAGATCTTTCGCGGTGAAGCTGTAAAGGGTTTCATATCTGCAGGAAAGGAAGATCCCCAGCAGCTGATAAGATCGCCAAGACAGGAGGAAGGACCCAGGCCTGATAATGGAGTCGAAAGACCGTATTGCTAGGACCATTTCTCACACAGCAGCAAGCCCGGACCTTCCAGGTGGCATTTTCGGTTGTGTATTAACTTACCGAATTCGTTAAACTGTTATTTTTGTTTTATTTTTTCTCCCTGTTGCGTGTGTATTTACCTCTTGGAAGTCTTCATTCTCAACTCGGTTATTTTCACGTGCTTAAAAAGGCCAAATCGAGTTCACCTTTTTTTCGCTCCTTATTTTTATTTATTTTGTGTGGGGGTCTGAGAACGAGTTGCGAACCTACAGAGGCCGTAACCGGTTGGCGTAAACCCATCTCGAACGCAAATTAATATGCAGAACGGGTTTTTGTCAACAAAGAACCAGATTAGAAGGAATTAAACAATAAAAGAAAAAAAACAGGGGGAGCATTGTATGGAGGCGTCAGGAGGTTTCAGATCTTGACGTTCGTCATTTTTTTAAGTTTATTTTTTGGCCTCGTAGGCAAGCCCCTTTGTAGTCTCATCCATCATTCAATCAATGAGCAAACCAAAGAGTCAGGAAGTGGAAAAGTTCGTTAGGCTTTGAAAAATTGCGGGATATATCCATTTTTTGGTCGAATTCCCAAGGCTGAGATGAACCCCAAAAGGTCCCAAAGTGAGGTTATTCATTCAGAATTCTAAACAATTCGTTGCAGTAATCCTCCGATAGGATGTACGTGCCCGTGATATTAAAGGGAGTGGCGGGCTGGGGTTTGGCGAACCACCACGCCCCCTTTTTTGGTGTGCCCTCATGCCCTCTCCTGAAACTGCCGCACACCTTTTTCTAGCCTTCTCTCCTAGACCTTGAATATTCTAGGACCCGCTCCACAGACAAGAACAAGACAGTTGAAACGGACCAAAAAGACTTCCTGAAGCGCGAGAGAAGAGAAGAGAAGATGAGAGACTTGGCCGTGTCTCTCTGTCTGTAAAAATATTAAAATATCTTTTCACCGTACAGTACGCTGTATACAGACGTACACGCAGACGTACCCTATCCCTTATAAAAATTACCATAGTTAAATTGGATCGACCCTTATTAAAAAGAAAAATCATTAGCTTTCCCTTTTTGGATTGGTTGGGGTGAAAAAAAAAATTATAACATAAAACAATAAATAATAAATCACCTAAATAATAAATCTTGTCGTGTACATAAATAATTGTTTCACAATTTAGAACACAAAGATCAAGGTTAATATTACGAACTGACAAACTGGGTGTTAATTCGTCATGAAAACGACCAAGTGGGTATAAGATTTATGTATCTGAAGACGTATGCCAGACTAAAGAGGCCCCGATTTGAAATGTTCACGCAAAACCTGAATTAGAAAGCCGCCTAGGATTTTAGAAAAAAATTGGGTGTGATGAGAAGGAGCTTCAGCTTACCTGTGGCCAGAGTCTGGAGTGCAAAACGAATGGGTCATAGGGGAAATCCGGTCCTTGGCTTTTGTTTCTAATCGAAAAGTCTCATAACTTCACCGATAGTTGACTCACTTTTGGAACGACTTTTTTGGATTCTTCTAGAAGTCTCTGACACCAAATTGTCCATTAGTGAGTCCACCTTTTCTTTTGCAACGTTTAGACAAAGTTTTGTACCCTTTTAGAAGGCACAAAGGTCTCAAAGGTTGGAGGGGTTGAAGTGATTCAAATGATTCAAAGGACTCGAGAAGTCGCGTAAAGAAGCACGTTTGGATTGCAACCAATCTTTCCACGTTGAACGTTTCCAATGCAAGGAGTGGTGTGTAACAAAGTGAAGCTAAAACGTTTTACATACGTTCAGTCTTCTCAGGTGAGATGTTGAGCGTGGACTGCTGCTGTCTTGGTCCCGTGTCCTGGCCTTTAAGCGACGTAGAGTCTTGGGCCAAGGTGTATATCGTTCCGACTTGGGGAAGAGAGCCCACATGCTACTGGCCAAGGGGGATACTGGGCTCTCGGGGGGAATGAAGGAAGAGAAGGTTTGGTGACTGCGGGTTCGTAAGAGGAGAGGGGCTTCTTCTTATATGTATATACACCTGTGGTTATAGAATTATAACCTGTCGCATATCGGGGATTTGGAAATGCAATCTTAAGAGGAAAAGCCTGCGAGTACTTGGGCGCTGGAAGCAGTCGAGAAGTTAAGGAAAAAGGTGTGCGTGTGTGTGTTGTGTGGAACTTTGAATTTTTGACACATTATCCAGCGTGGGAGCTTGGGCATTCGCCGAGTTTTTATTAAAAGGCACGTTGCCAGAATACTAATACAATTTACTCCCACATAAAGGAGTCCCGAGCACTCCTGCGATGTAATAAACACCTGATGGACGCTGATAATTACTAGTACGATAACTGCAACAGGAAAAGGCGGGCGTAATAGCTGCTTTTCTTTCAGTTTTTCTGTATTTACCTCCTTTGACACCCCCGACCCCACCCACAATAGATCTTTTGTAGCTTATTGAATCTTGACAGGTTCAATAAGCTAATAAGTAAAACAGCTATTGAACCTATCAAGGTTCAATAGCTGCTTTTCTTATTAGCTTATGTATACAGTAACTATTATAAAGATTTATATGGTAAGTTTAATGCTATGAAATATAATATAAAACAAAACCAAACTAAAAAGCTATTTCCTTTTGATCATGAACTCAATTTCAATTAAAAAATATTTTTAAAAAATTGAAAGCAGATTTTAAATTGAAATAAATTGAAATTTTTAAATTAAAAAATACATTATATCCGTAAATCTAATATTGTATTAATGAAAAAAAAAGAATGAAATATTAATCAATTTTTATTTTATTTTTGTTTTATTTTGTATCATATTTCATAGCATTAAAATTGCTATATAAATCTTTATAATAGTTAACTATATACTTATACAAAAAAGGGAAACTTCTGTTAAATATAGGGAATAAATTATCATGTATGTCCTTTGAAATAAGAAGAAATGAACGAAATAAATAAATATTGCGGCAATAGTTGTTTATTTGCTTCGGCGAATTGATATATTTAAAGAAAAACGTCTGATCTTCGCTTACTGAGTTCTGGAAAGGGATATTTTTCCGAAGAAGAGTCTTCTCCAGGTGCTGCAAAGAGAAAAGGTATATGTCTGAACCATTTGTCAGGGAGTTTCAACACAAGACGCGTTTTAATATAGGGCCACATATGTAAGGGAAGGGGGGGGGGGATAGGGTCAGCTGGTAAAAGTCGCAGCTTCTCCGAATGCTTATTTTTAGAAAGGTGTCGGAAGCCTTGGTCGAGGTGTAGAGTGCAAAAGGAAAATGTCTCGTCTGAGTTTTCGGCCAAAAAATACAGAAAACGAAACTGAAAATCTGGGCTTAAGTTTATTGAAAGGAAAAAAAGGGGCTTTTTGGCTCGCGCAGCGTTTTGTTAGTGATGCTTATATTTGTTTGAGGGGAAACATGACACAGCATCTCCGTTGACAAGATTTGAATAAGAGGATTTTGCACCGTTTTCCCGAGTTATGATTTGGTTATTATTGTGTGAACCCGTGACGGGTTTAAATACTTCCCCTCCTCCCTTGCATGTTTGTATGTCATTGAACAAGGTCATTAGGACACTTTACAAACGAAGCGGAACTTTTCTCTTTGAGAACTTAAAAGTCAGCTGATTAAGAATAAAAGAAAAAAAGCCGTAGCAGAGACGGTTTGATTTGAATAGTCGCGGGAAAGAGAAAGGGGGGTTCTCAAGTCGTTTCGCACGTTTTATGAGGCTTTTATAGGCTGCTATGTGAGGAAGCCACGAGCATAAATAGTTCTCGCGTGCTATATAGCGTGTACGTAGTTGATCTCGGTTTCAACTTTGTGCCTTGTGATATTGATAGCATGGATGTAGGTTGGTAAACGTGGGAGTGCCAAAAGGGATACATTAGGGTGAACTTGAGCTTTCATCTTAGGAAGCCCCCAAAGACTTGGCAATTAGGGAGATTCATAGTTCATTAGGGTAAAATGTCAGGGTCGCGGTTGAAGGTGGTGAGCGCTTAATTATGTAATTAGGTTTCGCTTGGCGTAATTCGAGCTTTAAAATTTGAACAGCTGATATTTGCATGTAAAAGGGACCCACCCACATTCGTGATGTCGGTTGCTATTTGGGACGAGTTTTGCCTTCTCAATATTGAATGAGTTGACTTTTGTGATAGGGATTCCGTGAAAGGTCATCTTGTATTGGGGATCAGGCGAGAATCAATACCCAAAGAGTAATATCGGTCATGCTACCTCGCATGACCCACGGTAACGTGATCTTGGCCTTATACGTCGTAGATAATCCACCATGGTATTCCTTTCTCCCTCTTCCTCTCAACCCCAACCTTTCTTATTATTAAAAAAAATCTAAATACGCCACAAGATATGTGGTCGATAAGCTTTCCATAATGGACCCTTACCGGTACAGAAAGTTGAGCGCCAAAAAAAATTTATTGTTTCATAGACTGGCGGTTTCTTAGAGAAACATGATCTCTTTCGTTTCCTTTTGTTAGATACAACCCACGTGCTCGCGGGTAATTCTGGCACATTGCTGTACCGAAAACGAAACGTAAACTGAAGAGAGGCCCCTCTTGAGACTTTCGTTAAAAGTGAACAGGTTCGAAAAACGATCCTGCATTTTCCCGTATCGACTGGATCTTTTTTTATTCTCTTTTTCTAAGCAATACCCGTGAACACAGAACTGGCACGTATTCAGAGACATTGACTGAGGTCAAGTGTAGGAAACTTGTCTAAAGAAGAACATGCACAGAGAAGATGCATAAAATATCCATATATATATATATATATATATATTTAAAAAACAAAAAAGGGAAAACGAAAAAGCGAAAAAAAATCCGTGGTGTTGTCAAGGAGGTGGATATCCTACCTTTTCCCCGTATAAAATCTTCGGGTCCAGGGTGTGTATAATAAAACTGCAGGTCCAGGTCAATTGCTTGGTTAGTTATGTAAATGATTTTTTGGACCAAGGGGAGAAGAGATCAAGACATTCCCAAAATGGGTCGTTGTTGTTAGCTACACCGATGCTTTATGCGTGCCATGTTTTGCCTTGACCGAGTGAAGGTGATGTTTGATGTGCAGGTTGGAAAACTCAAGTTTGAAACACGTGTATATTAAACACCTTCTCCTTTTTTAAAAAATAAAATAAAAAAACATCTAGTCAACTAGACTTTTACCTCACCTTCCAACAAACCACTTCCATTTTCATCCGTCTAAAGGCTATTGGGCACCTCTTTGACAAAGTGATATATACAGTTTTTTTTGTTTTTTTTTTGAGCTTTCGCTGAGGGGAAGTAGATAAGGGGGTAGGAGGGTATAGGAGGCCCCAAAATTCATGAGAAACCTCGAACGTTTATTCGGACCGAAAGGTAATCAGGTATTGTGTTGTCTTACAGGTTTGGCTGATTACTTTTTTAGGATGTACTGTACGGTATCAAAAAACTGCGACATCCTTGGTGGTCGCGTGCGGCTCAGAATTTATAATTTAGCTGTCTGGGTCGCGTTTTTGCCTTGATTATATGGAAATCGGAGGGGAAGCTGTGATCAGGTCTTGTATATATATGCAGACGCATAGCGGATAGCGTTGTATGGCTCGAGTATCCCCCGAAGAAGAACACAACATCCTTTCCTCTTTTCCTTCCTTCCTGTTTCAGGAGACACGGCTTTTCTGCTGCTGTTTTTGGGTAGTCTACGTTTATAACTCCTGACAGGTGAAGGTTTTCACTTATCGGAACCGGGGGGACATTGTTTACGCAAGAGGCGAAGACTAACGAGATTTTGAAATTTTCAAGGAAAACACGGTCGTAGCGATTGTCCTTTTAAAAAAGGGAAAAATAACCCTAAAAAAATTATTTTTTAAAAAAGCTTTTTCGTGGGGTCATTTCGTGCCATGGCGCTGTTTAGTACCATACGGTGCATGTTAAAAGTTGACTTTGTAAGCAGCTGACGGAAGGTTTAACAATAGAAGGTGTGGTTGCAAATTATAAGCAAATGAAAATGGAGATATGAAAATGGAGATGAAAGCGCAGAGTGATAGATGCGAAGCTGGCGCTGAAATCGCGTGAGTGTCGGTAGCTGAAAATGTTTTTTTTTTTTTTTTTGCTGGTACTTTTTTGTGGATTTTAGTTTGTGTTAACCGCCAGGAGCTACGGATATTTTTGTGCGTAGGTAGGTTCTATACGCGTACCTTGATGCCAGCGCAGATTTATCTTTTACCTTGATCGAGATTCCATCTCCGGAACCTTATTCTCACCTTGTGCCGTATGAAGACATCGGAATAGAAGCCGCAGCCTTTCGCTTTCATTAACCTCTTTTCGTTTTATGATTTCACGCGTCACTGCTGTGGAAAACCTCGTTTACTTTCCGTTTTCCGTTTTCTGCGTAATACTTTTGCATTTATTAGCGGTGGTTTCCAAGAATATTGATGACGCCATGCGTTGATGGCGAAAGATGTGTGATTAACAGGTGATATGTGGTCGAAAAAGAACCACAGAAGCCGCCGCTCTCATTAAACACCTTTAGGACATTGCGGTACGGGAATTTCCGGACTTTTATTTTGTTCTAGTTCCGCTTGCTGTGCTCCTGCATGTTGTTATAGCTTGGGTGGCGGACCTGGCGGACTTGGCGGACTTGGCGGTGAAGGTTTCGTCAGCAAGTCAAGAAAAGGCTGACTGAATTGGAAGTGCATTTCCGGTAGCCTGATTTGCATGCACCATGTCGAGCTCGTAGTTGCTCACTGTTCATTTTTTGTTCTTATTTCGCGGGCGCTATAGCTACCGGGGGTCTTCTTGGGTTTATATGTTTGCAGCCGTTGTGAGGTCTCTCTCTCTTACCTTCTGGTGTTAAAAGGAAAACCTGACCATGAAATTTGACGTCAGGTACGTAAACAGTTGCAAGAGCATATGGGGCAATCCCGGTCCCGTTTTGGGTCATTTTACGGTATAAAAGCCCCCAAATCAAGAAAATTCCTCGGAATGTGATGTAAATATTGGGAAACTTCAAGTGGAACCGCAGCAAGCCTCTTATTACCCGAGTTTTTCAACATGGCCTGGCCAAACCCAATGCTTTGAACACGATTAAGGGATACTGTCGTGAATTGATGCATAGAACGTCTGGATGGCCTTCACTCAGATTCCAAATTTAGTCAGGAATTAAGATTGAGGATGTTGACTGCATCCGCACAGTGCCATAGTTTCCTCTGGATGACCTCGGAAGCAACAATTGAACAGTTGTATATCCCCTTTATCCTACTTTAATTTGTCAAATGCCAACGAGCTGCGTGTTTTGCATTAGTATTGGCGATGGTGTCTACGGAAGCTAGTTTGGAATTCCTATTTAAAAATTAGGTGGCGTGTAGAGGATTGAAGGTTGTTATACAGGACTGCTCTCGGGGATTGTTAAGGATCCCTACCCTCCCTCCCCGTAAAATGTTGGAATTGTTTTAGAAGCGTTAAATTCAAATTTCAAGATACAAACGTAAAAAGCTGAAGTTAAGGAGAGGCCTAATGTTGCCTGGCCGCGTGCCTGTACACGCCATATCTCGTGGCAATGGTCCATATTATGCTGGTGCACTATCCTCTTTCACTCAAGTTCATTTGCATAAGCGATAAACACGAATTGATGCCCGCCAAAAGCGCCACGCCACCGGAAGTCCCTCGCTGCGGAGGGTTGATGCATAATTTCGCATGAAGAGAAAAAAAAACAGTACAGTATACAGCATCTCTCTTTTCGTTAATTGGCCGCTGTTTTCTGTATCTTAACAACCATTGCTGTCAGCATGTTTAAAGGCGCCTCTTGGTGAAAGTAAATAAATAAATTGTATTGACAAAGATCATGTTTTACAATAGTTAACTGACTCTTGTATTACCAACGCAGTTTGGTTCAGTTTCCCATGGAAATTTCTCAGGTGCTCGAGTAGTGTAGTAGTATTCATTCATTCAGTTACGGGATAGGCTAGTTGTGCGAAGAGCAATTTTCAATTGGGAAAGTTTTTTTTTTTTTTTGGTACCAGGTTTCCACCATTCATTCACGCGTTTCATTCATGGACGGGGAAGGTTTTTATCTTTACGGGGGTGCCCATGGAAGCCTGATGTGCGAATGTCTCGAGAAAGACACCTGAGCTCTCGGCTTCATGTAATAAATCCCAGGATGTCCTGACGTGCGTGGGACGCCCCGCCGTTTTTCACGGGGATACAAGATGCTGCGCATTTCCATAGACCGGCGAAGCAAGTTTGTAGCGGCATCACTTAGATACAGTCAGGGCATATACTCTAAGCTTGATTGGATACGCCAATGAGTTTTTTTTATTTATTTTTTTATTTACAGAATACGTTAGAGCCCCTTCTGAACCTTCTGGGCATTACAGTACCCTCATCTCCCACCCTTTTCTTTGTTGTGAATGCCAAGATTTCCTATTAGCATTTACTATACCAAACCCTTTGCCACGCTATTTTTTAATTCATTTAGGACTAGATAGAAGACATACGAGAAAGAGAGAGAGAGAGAGACCGTTCCTCGCGAGTTTCCAAGGTGCGGCTGATACTTGAAAACAATCACGTTCTCCTGTTTAGGTGGTCATCATAGCTTCTTGCATGCCATGGATTTAGGTTTTCGAAGCTTTTTATGCTCAGTGAAGGGGAGGAAGTGGACTGGACTTTTGGGGCTTTTAATGCCACAATTTCGAAGGAATTATTAGAGATGCATCTTCCCCTTTCGCATACCCTCAAACGCCTGTCTGAAATGTTCTAGCACGTCCAAGTCTTTACTTTCCGGCCACTCCTTCCTAATTTCTTACTGTTCACACACGTTTGCCAAGACCCTAGTGGCCTTTTTGGACTTCTTTTTATTTTGAAAAGAAGGTGTTGTGTGGTGAGGGGTCCCCACCCAAACCTTCTTTAACTGTTCATTTTCATTGCTGTTTCTTTTCTGGGAAGTTCACTTGTTCCGCTTTTTATAAGCTCTTAGCAACTTCTGGTTGAAGATTCGACCCGTCGTAACGGTCGTAAGCCATTTCGCTTATCGCAAGTTTCAAGGATCGGCTGCAAATCATTGTCATAACATCTTCATCCCGTAAGACTGAGGCAGCGGCTGACGAAATGGGAAGCAAAGACAGCACTCTAGATGAGAAAGGAAAACAAAAGAAAAAAGAAAACAATGTTAAATAGTTGATACTGGTTTGGGTAGTCCCAAAAATCCCCGAGTCATTCGTCTTGTGACAACCAAATGAAATTCGTTACCGAGATTGGACTACTCCGTCGAGGCAAAATGGGAAGAGATTTGTTTATATATGTACTAGGAAAATTGGGGAAATTGAGTAGGACTGAGTGTACTGAGCCATCATCCATCTTCCAACCTCCCTCTCCTCCCTCCCAGAACTAGTCAAGGTTACATCTTTCCGTCTTGTTATTATTTACGTCGAGTACGATTCAACTTTTGCCTACAACCACGAACTAGCCATAAGCTCCATGAATATCGGAACTTGTACTCCCAAGAAATCTCGTTTTTTTACTCGGTTATTAGCATACTTAGGCATGTAAATCCTCTGCATAGCGGTCCAGAACGAAGTAGGAGCAGAATAATCGGCTTTGCTTCTTACCTTTTGAACGTGCGCATCCGTATCACTCTGGAGGTCCTGCAATTTCTTTAAATATTCGTCTTGGCGAAACATCTGACGGAGTGGAGAACTTCCTCGCCGAGCCATGTAACCCAGCAATGTGCAACATCTTGCGCGGACGCCAGCTTGGCGATGATTTAACAGTCGCATTAGATCTACTCGTTTCCCACCTGGAATCGAAAATAAATGTTCTGTCAAATGTTTCAGTTTACAAGCTAAGTCGTTAACTTAGTCAAAAATACTGCATCATGCCTGGGTTCAAAGCCCTAAAATGTGACGAACTCCTAGTTAAAATCCCCTATTTGACATCTTATATTTGTCCTAGTTAACTTTAAACTCCAATTACTCTAATTTTATTTAAATAAAATTAAAATTATTGCTATAGTTTCCCAACCCAGATAAAGCGAACCAATATGTGGCGAAATATTTCATCACACGCATGTTTTAGAATTGTTTTTTAAAAATAAGGAATCTATATTGCGTAACTGATCTTGTGATTCGACCTAGATACTTAATCCACAAGCTAATCGAAGGTAGTGGGTGAGATTCAAACTTTCAGTAACCAAATCCCTTGAACCAAATCGACTCCACTTAGCGAAATCATAAGCGATTTCAGCGCCCCGGACTAGTAGCGACCGCGTTCAATAACTCCTTAGAATCACAGTGGCAGTTCCCTACTTGCTGAATTTACCTTTCAAGGCGCCAAAAAGACAGATAACAAATCGCCCAAGTTGCTGACTTTTATCCAAATATCATATACTGAATCATCTTTAAAATTACTTGAAATTGTAATTGCGTTACGAAAGTGGAATTTAATTTTGCCGTGTTTTCGTTGATCACGTTAATAGTGGTCTCTGACCTCCGACAGGCCTTGAAGAATACTTTCGTATGTAAGTATTTTTTTTAAATTCGACTGGCTAAAGTGAATCAATGCACTTCTTTATCTGGGGGATTTCCTGTATAGTAATGATTGCGCGAAAGAAAGGCATGCCTGTAGCGTTTTTAATTGAACTTAGTGGAGAAATTGATCTCCAAAACCTAATTTTGGCTGTACAACGGATACTATATAAAGCTAGTGAAGATTAGTGAAATAAGGATTAGCTAGTAAAGATTAGTGTTGACGCAGTTTTCAATCTTTCTTTTTTCCATTACATAAGCGAGGAAAACAAATGTTTTAAGACGTAGTTCTACGGAATGACCGATCCTTAAGTAGATGTAGATGTTTGTTGCACATGCGGAATAAATTGCGTTGCTCCCTTTCGCAATAGCTTTTACCTGTGCAATACCTCATCTTAAGACAACATTATTATGTGAGAGCCTAGGAAAGTTTCGAACCAAACCAACTGCGAGATTACCTTCGGGAAGTAGGACTTCTTGGACAACCGCTCCGTTATCAGGACAAGATCGGAGCACGTGGGCGAGCAAGGCTAGGATATCCATGACGAGCCGAACTTTCCTGCGATCTTGCGCCAGCAATCGCGACAGTAAAGGCCCCGCTCCCAGCACGCAAAGGGCGTCACAGAACTGGAGCAGAAAGTCGGCTCTTTGTGAGTGCACTAACCGGGTCAACAGCGCCAACAACATATCAAGGGCTTGTAACTCGTCGGCTGTTAATTCTGGCAAGGTGGGGCCGCCATTGTGATCCGCCATGTCGCCACTTTCTGACGATTGTTTACTCTCTGTTATTGGCTCCATGTCGCCTCCACTTTCTCCGCGCCGTCGCGCTAAAAGCTTGCTCGCATACAGCAAATTCGGTACCACCTTGTTGTCCAGGTACACCTGGTAGATCGGCTCTAACGTGTCATCGGAACTGGAGTCAGCGTTCGCAAAAGGTACCGACAACAAAACCGCGATGCGTTCCAACACGGCGGGTGCAGCTTGAGGATTTCTTAACGGACTGACTAAGACAGCCACCAAATTGCGCTGTTCTAGCATGCTCGGAGAGCTCTCCAACGCATCTTCTAACGTGGAATTAAGGAATTCGAGCCATTCGTCGTTCTCGAGGGGGTGGGAATCTGACGTGAGGCTATGCAGAGGAAAGGGACTTCGCATGGCTTCCGTGTCGTCAGGGACTGCTAAATTATCGCTCGGGTTTAATTGGAGCTGGCTGACGTCCACACCTGTGACTGTCATGTCCAATTCTTTGGGCGAAATTTCCGCGTGGGTGGAGGTAAGGACAGGAGCGGGTAACAGGTTGTCATACGTGGTTTTGGCGAACGGCAACGGGCCTTGTAAACTGATAGCCGTGGGATATTGCAACGGCCAAGCAGTAGGCGTGTCCGCATTTAGTTTTTGGACCTGGCCGTGGTATCTTGGCGCGGTTTGGGTAGGAGCACTGTTGCGACGTCGTTCATACTCTTCCAGCTTCTGCGCCGCGCGGGCAAACAACCTAGAATGAAACATGTATTACCTTCACTACCTTGATTTTCATACGATTCCCTTTTAGGTTAATTACAGGACCAAGATATGAGCCGCGTTCGTTTTGACCAAAGTTTAAGCCGACTTAAAAATCTACCCAAGACTTTACGCTTATAAGCGTTCGAGATAGGTAGACTTCGCCTGAGTTCGGACTTAAAAGCGTTTTCTTTAGCTAGTCGACTTAAACTTTGGAAGTGGACTTTTAGTTTTGGCCTCAAGTCAGGCAAGGCTATAGCGAGTACTCTTGTATCCAGACGTAAACTTAACCCCGCCCCTTCTTTATGTATCTCCTTTGTCGATATCGAACAATTCGAATATTGTTTTTGTTTATTTTCTATAAGCACCGCCCAATGGGTGGAGCAATTATAAACTTTTGCTTCTAAGCGTTCGTTTTGACTCAAGACTTTCCAAGTCGACTTCTGAAAACTTTCAAAGTTTAGGCTAAAACGAACGCTTATAAGCGTAAGCCAAGGAAGTCTGGCTAGTCTAAGTTTAAGTCGAAGGTGCAAAACGAACGCGGCTAAGGATTTGGCTCAAGATTGATGACAGCTTGCACTCGCCATAACTCTTTTTAAATAAAGGTATAAAATAAGGAATTTTCTTCATGCTAAAATTCCTATGCAAAAGCATTTAGGATGAAAAGATAGCCCGATGTAGGTGGAAAGTAGCGGAAATTCGGAACAACTTTTTGACTAGATTTCTCCAATTCATATTTGCAGATTAAGATGTTAGTCAGTGGAAATTCATATGCAACTACGTATAAGTTGACTAAAATCTTTAGTGCACTTCGCAAAGCAAAGAGAAAATGTATGCAAAAATCTCGGGACTCCTCGTTCCGAAGTTCATTCCAATTTAGCATGCTAAGCGCCTACGCTCGGGATCTTCAAGAATGCACTTTCAGCTTTTATAAGTATGACGCAGTAGAAGACAGTTATAAAATCTGGTATGAACGAGCTCGGTTAGCATAAGCAAGGTAACGTTTTCTTAGTCATTCGACGATGAAAACACCCTTCTTATTTGCATTTTGCTAGTGTTGTGACAGAAAGAGGCTTTACCTGGGTTGCGTGGGCAGTCTTTGGGCTATCTCTTGGCGTTGTAATTCTTTAGCCAGCTCTTCTGAAGCTGTTAGCATTCTGGTTAACGCTGGCATGGACATGGACTGGTCTGAGGTAAGGGATTTAAAAAAAATGCTAATCAAATAAATTTGCCCGGCCCCATAATTGATGAGTTTACCTGTCTGAGGCAATACGAGGACGTTGCCTGCAACAAAGGGATGCTCTAATAGGGCTGGCCAGGTTAGTCGTTTGCGACTGTCTTTTTCGAGTAAGCCCTAAGGTGAGCAATATCAGATTAATTCAGGTTTCTATCGTTCAGACTTTTAGGAAAGATTTTTATAAATACTTGTATCAAACTTAAGCAACTAGCGCTCGTGTCAACAGGCCAGTGGATTGCATCGTATCTGATTTTGCGAATGAGTTGGAGCAAGGAGGTGGTACAGAAGGGGGGAATACCCATCAGCAATTCATACAAGATGCATCCCAACGACCTAGATTATTTTGTACTAAATTTTTTCGTGATCTTCAAAGCTTTACAAGTTTGATTTGGAATACTCACCAAAGATCTGCATTATGGTCGTATGGTTTTTCTTCAATAATCTCCGGGGCCATGTACAGAGGCGTACCTTTGACAGATGTTAAAACATAAGTGTTGAGGTCCATGGCTCTCGCGAAACCAAAGTCGCATAATTTCACGGTTCCTTTCTTTGTTAGCAAGATGTTTTGAGGTTTGATATCGCGATGGAGGATCCGGTGAGCGTGCAAGTAGTACAAAGCTGAAATGAGTTGACAAGCAATCTCCTGTACTTTTGCTTCAGACAGAGTTCTGTCCTTCTCTAACAAGTCTAGTAATTCTCCATCAGCAAACTCTGTTACTGCAACTACCTATGAAAGAGTAAAAAGAACAACTTAGATGTGCTATATTTGCATGTTTCAATATTACTTCTTTGCTTGTTTCAAAGGCTCCTAACATACTGATGATATTGGGGTGTCTGAGATTCTTCTGAATTTCGCATTCTTGACGCAAGCTTCGCCATTCTCGCTCTGGCCGACCAATCTGGAACGTTTGTTATTACATAAAAGTATACTTTTTGCTAGTCAAATAAAGCGTTGGTTTACTTTAGGAATAAACTTGAGAGCCACGATATTCTTGGATTTTTTGTATCTAGCTTTGTAGACGCGACCGAAAGATCCTTCGCCAACCATTTCGAGCACCTCGTAATTTTCCATAATTTCAAGTAACAGAACAGAACTATGGAATAATGAAAACACGCCTTAAATGTTATTTTGTTTATTTAAGAAAGAACGAAAACCAAATCGAGGCTGTGTTGACTTCTAAAGTACGCCACGGAAGCACTAACTTGTGCTTATTGCCGCGTGAAATCGAGGCTAAAAACCTAGCGTCTTGTTTACCAGATGTGCTTTTGTGTACTACGTCTTTGGTTTGACCGGCTCGGCTTGCTTCGGGCGCTTCCTTGAGAAAGCAAAACTAAAGGATCCGCCTCAAAGCCTTGAAACCGAAAAGTTTCACTAGGAGGATTAGTAGAACCGCTAGGAAAAGGAGAGTGAGAGTGCGCTTCTTTGAATGAACTTTAAGCAAGCAATTGCGAGATGATCGTTGTAACTTGAGTGAATATCTCCTCAAATTAAGTAAAATGCCGTCTACGCCATGCACAATTGTACGTCGAATTTTGAAGGATTAAATTCAGAATTCTGAATTTAGAAGGATTGAATGATTGAAATCTGAATGTTTGAAATGAAGGGTTTACTTAAGCAAATTCGAATACCAATTTCTGTTGTCCTTCAGAATTCGATGCGTACTAAGAAATGATAAGAAGTCTTGTAATTTTAAAACAACCCCGTTTTTTTAATGGAATTCTTAACTCTAAGATCGTTTACAATGTTTTGTTTGTAATTTTACAAATTTCGAGCAATGAATTCTCTCTATATTACGTTTTATCTTATTTTATAATTATATTTTAAATGATTGTTTTCATTTTAACATTATACATATTTTCTTGGCACACAAAAGTGTACCAGCGTCTTTTTTTTGCTTGTTTTTTTTTAATTCTGGGTTTATTTTTACACTTTTGTCGTTTTTCTGTACTATATATGAAAAATTCCGCGGGCTTCGGGTTTTATCCCGTGAATTGCACGATTCCTAAACATTTGCTGACTACTTTTTGCCCAGGAAGCGCCTTACCTCGGTATCGGAGCAGGTATGCAGGTATCGGAGCTTATTACTAGACTCTTCTTCGTTAAAGAAATAAGAACAGGTAGATTTGTCAAGGAAATTACTATTTTTGGTATGGGGCACTCGTTTCTGTATGTACAGGAACCAGTCTACAAGCGCATTTCTCTAAGCGTTCTTTAATGTAATATAGGCAAATTCTTTGAACACAAGATATCGTCAGGCACGCATGATTGATAGTTTTGCAATTTTTTTTCTCTCCATGCTACTTTTAATTTGATTTTTTTTCGTTTTTTCCTCCAAAATTTACGGAGTTTCCATGAAATAGTGCATAAAAGCAGATATGGCTTGTTGATTGGTGAACTCGAGGCACTAGTAAATTTTCCTTTCCTTCAGAATCTCAAAAACGGCAGTGTTGCTGGCGAAGACAAGCTAAATTCTCTAGCTTTTAGGCTCTATTTTGACGGCCCTTTCTCGTTGTTGATGGAAGGTCGAGCAGCATAAGCCAAAGCGTAATTATTGTTGCAACCTTCACAGGTGCCAGGGGGACCAGGTTGACCCCTATGTCCGGGAACACCTTTGCAAAAAAAATCAATTGATTGGTCACAGTTGAATCTCAATATTAAAAAATAGGAAAACTTACCCTGTTTACCAGAATCGCCTCTTTCTCCCTGTCGACCAGGCAAGCCAACACCTGGTGGGCCAGGAGGTCCTGTAAATAAAAAGAAAAATGGATTACCAATATATGATACACGAAACTAATTTGGAATATTGAAAAATGAGCCTATTTATGCACTGTACACCGCGTATCTTTACCTTGCAAACCGATAGGTCCCATGGGACCCTCGATACCGATTCCAGACGGTCCACGGTCACCCTTGTCACCTCGTTCACCCCTAATTCCTTCAGGACCAGCGGGTCCAGTACTGCCTGGAACCCCGGTAAACCCTCTTTCACCCGGCATACCGTTCTTGCCCGGTTCACCTAATCAAATTTTAATCGTTTAGTTTTAATTCTCTTACTTTTGTGGAAAAAGCTAGTTCCCAAAAGCTCCCAAACCGAAACATGCAAAGTATTATGAAGGTTGGTAATTTTTTTTTTCTAAATGCTTTACACGTAAGGACGATTCAAGGTAATACCTGGAATACCCATAGACCCTGGTGGGCCAGGTCTGCCTACGCGTGCTCTTCCGGGCATTCCTGGAGGACCACTTAATCCCGCAGTCAATTCTTCTAGTTGATCTACACATGCCAGGTGCAATAAAAAAAGTAGTCCGTAATTAAAGCAGTGCTTTCATGCAGCTCATTCTCCCCTTTTTGCGAGGCATTGAATCTACGGTCGTGTGTGATTTTGTATCATGCCCGACAGCGGTTCCCAGTATGTTCACTATGTATCTGAAATGTCAAACCTGGTGAACCCTGTTGACCCTGAGTACCGGGTTTTCCAACTCGGGTCCTTCCGGGTGGACCTGGAGGACCTCGTAACGTTGCTGTCAACTCAGCCAGTTGATCTAATTCGCATTAGTTTCATAATTATATTTTTGGAACATTTAAAAAATATAATCCTTATTTACGACACCATCTAAATTTAAGCTATATGTAATGTGATTTGAGCTTACCTCTCAAGACCGAAGCGCAAATATCTCTGAGTTCCGATTCCGAGTAACTGCGACCCTGTAGTACGAAATTTGATCAAACCAAACATTTATTTAAGAATAATTTCACTTACTGGAGCGCCGTTTAATCCAGGAGAACCTTGTATTCCTCTGGGACCTGCGACACCCTTAAAAAAATAAAGGTACCAGCTATATAGTACTAAGTACAGGCGTTGTTGGCATGTTTACTTGCAAGCCAGGCGCTCCTTCTACTCCGGGTACGCCAGGGTTGCCGGGTGCGCCTTCTGGTCCTCTCTGGCCATCTGCGCCTCTCTCACCTGGCTACGGAAAGACAGATTAATTAGTTAAAATTAACCTGCGGACATTAATTATAGTTCTTACAATTAATTATTATAAATAATAATTTAATATTCTTATAATAATAATTTACAATAATTTAATGTTATATAATTATAGTGGAACTTCAAGTAAAACTAGCATTATAGTACTCACTATGCCAGATGGTCCTGGTAAACCAGTAGCGCCCATGGCTCCGGGTGCGCCATCTCCATCTCGCGAGCTCAAGTTCGAAGGTATTACTGCGCGTTCACCGGGAGGGCCTGGAGGACCTGGTGGCCCGGGAGGTCCGGATCTACCCATCATCCCTGGCAGGCCTTGCGGGCCCTGTTGGCCGCTAACTCCTGGAACGCCCTAATACCAAAACTTTAGCTAAAAAATTCGATTAATTTGTCGTTGCTTACAATAGGTCCTGGTGGACCTCGGGCGCCTGCTGCTCCTGTGCTGCCTCCGTCACCTATTCCAACATTTTGATCCTTAATAAAGCGAACAGCATGGACTAAAAACACTTTACCTTTATCGCCCTTAGGTCCAGGTCTGCCAATGATACCCTGAACGCCAGGTTTTCCGTCCAATCCCTAGATTAACACGACTAATTTAGTCAAAATAATGTTCGTTGGATTTCAGGTAAGAGCTTACCGGAGGTCCTTCGGGTCCACGGTTACCCACATCACCCTTCTCGCCCCTTGGTCCCTAGAGAGTGTTGAAATGGTTACATTTTTGGACAAAGTTTATATGAAAAATTATGATTTGGCTCTTACTTTTTCGCCTTCGTTGCCTTGTTTTCCTTCGTGTCCCTTTAGGCCCGGAATGCCGGCTGGACCAGCAGGCCCAGCAATACCCGTGTCTCCCTTTTCACCTTTAGTTCCCTGTTCTCCTCTAAGACCGGGCAATCCTGCGAGTGTATACACATTTTTTTAAGTATTACATGGAAGTGAGTCGTGCTCACCTTGGGATCCCTGTATTCCCTGATCCCCAATTCTACCCGCCGCTCCTGGGTTTCCAGTGGGTCCAGTATCACCAATAGATCCCCTTGCACCTTTTTCGCCAGGTGGACCAGACGGTCCAACTTGACCCTGTGAGTGTACAAATTAAGTCAATAAGTACAGCAGTTGAGTATACGTTCGTTAGGGTAATCAAGTCTCTCACCGGCATTCCGATTAAACCTGCAGTGCCTGGCAATCCAACAAGTCCCTGCAACCCTGGCTCACCCTTCTCTCCCCTGAGGCCACCAGGTCCGGCAGGGCCAACTTCACCACGTAATCCATCGTTTCCGGGTAAACCAACCGTACCACGATCACCTTTAGCCCAAAGATTTTGTTTAAGGGGATTTATTATTTATTTATTATTAATTATTTTATTATTTATCCATTATTATTTATTTTATTATTTGTTATTTATTAATTATTTTATTATTATTTATTAATGTATTATTTGTTATTCGCTTAACGTAAGTTTTTATCTGTTTTCTTTTTTTACCTTTGTCTCCTCGAAGTCCGCGTTCGCCTCTGTCACCCCTTTCTCCCCGTTCTCCTCTTTCACCAGCAGTTCCTGGTAAGCCAGGCTCACCACTAGGACCCGTTAGACCCATTGGGCCTGGTACAGTTTGTCCAGCTAATTGCGATCCTGCTGGTCCAGGCGGCCCAGGGTTACCCTATATTAATTCAGGCGATAAGCAAACGTAAATAAAATCTCTGGCAAGTAAATACAAGTTACAACTTACAGCAGTTCCAGGCGGTCCCCTTACTCCAGCCACGCCCCTTTCTCCACGGTCGCCTTTCGGGCCTCTTTCACCAGGAGTACCATCTTTTCCGGGTAGTCCGCTAGGTCCAAGTTCACCTGGGTATTAAAAGTTTATATGCTTTTTTATTTTAATAGTTTAGTGTGAATAGTTTATGCGAATTTTTTTCAAGTGTATTTACCGGCTACGCCTCGAGCGCCGGTTGCCCCATCAAGCCCAGGGTTTCCGGGCAATCCTCTTTCGCCGGTGGGTCCTACTGGTCCTGGGGGTCCTGTAATCGTAGGTCAATTAGACACGTATTTACAATTACGGAAAACATTCAGCTTACCTGCAATACGTGAAGCTTCTCCAGGTAAACCGGGGAATCCTCTGGGGCCTTCTACTCCGGGTTTACCGCTAATTCCGGCGTCACCGCGTTCACCCTTCTCGGCTCTGCTACCTGGTTCACCCTTGGAAAAATGGATTACATGAGGACTGGTGCCAGAAACGCAACTTCGGGAAGAAATAGCTTACCCGATCTCCCGGTAGACCACGTTGACCACTGTCTCCCTTATCACCCTTCTCAGCCTCAGGCCCTGGATTGCCCCTCGGCCCAAGTTGACCTGGTAAACCCGACAATCCCTTGATTGGAAAACATCAGAATTATTTTTTAGCTCTTGGGGGTTCAAGGTATTCAAAATTTTCTCTCCTTCTTATGCAATTAAATGCTTTACGGCACACATTAAAATTTTAATATTTTTACGGTAAAACTATCAGTTAGGACGGACTATTTAGTGCAATCTTAACCGCTAGATGGTGCGTAAGAATTCGGTTGACTGTAAACCACTCAGACCGTTAATAGGTATAGAAAGGGCACTCCATGGACGGAAAGTGATGACGAACTGATGCGGTTTTCCGTATTAGCCACACTAAGTTTTGATGCAAACATAATGAGGCTTTTCCATCATCTTAGCTGTGCTATTCTATGCTTAAACGAGGATTGAAACTTGCCAGGCCATAACGGCCCCAGTACCCCGGTGCGCAGTAGTGCCCTCTCTACACTAAGACATGGTCTAATGTGAGCTGGTTGGCATTAAAACTTATATATAATTCGCAACCACAAATCGAGTTACTTGTCTCAGTAAATATAGGAAAATAACAATAGCCCAATCAAGAAATGGGCAACTAAATGAAACTATTTCTATCCAGGTCTCTGACACTTACTTGTTCGCCTCGCGGGCCAGGCTCACCCCTAACCCCTTGCAATCCCGGTAATCCAGCGATGCCTTGCAGGCCCCTCTCGCCAGGTCTTCCGGGAGGCCCCGCAGCTCCCTAGTTTTTGAAATATTAAATATAATTCTTCGCTTTCTCCCAATTTCTTCGCATTATAGTTTAGATCTTACCTGACTTCCGTTTAATCCCGCTGGTCCTTGGGGACACACCGTTTGGCAGGAATTATGGACTTGTTCGACTGGAGTCTTCAAGTTGAGAAAAAATTAATATTAAAATCGTTTCCAATTTTGCTAATTATTTGAACACATTTTTTAAACTTCACCCATACCTAAGCAAATTCCTAATCCTAAAAACTATACTGTGTATTTTGTGACAGCTGGAAACATCTGCGGTTCATAATCGTTCTTGTACTTCCGTAATCGTGGTTAAATTTGCGTAGTTTGAAGTTAATCTCTATGATTCGTTCAGACAGAGGTAGTTGAAGCCATTAATCCTCTACGTGTCACTTTTTTAATATTGTCGTTCATTTTACAAGCTGCGAAGTTGAAAAGAAAACTCGTTTTATTTCAAACTTGTTGACTTGGAGAAGTGGACGCCTCGGTTCCATTTCTTTCTTTTATGCAAGTGAAGCGTGCAAAAAAACGTGATTTGAATTCGACATTTTGACAATGTTAAGAAACCTTCACTTTAAATCCGAGATAAGCACTAACTCTTCTTAATTCTAAAAACAAGAAGAGTTGGCAGGTTAATTTCGCTATTGCACAACCATTGATCTGGTTCTTGCCTGATTATTCTTAGAGAGAAAAAAAAACGAAATTGGACTGGTGTTTTGCAAATTTGCCAAACAGTCTCGCTGCTATTTATCTTCACTTTAATCCGAAAATGCTAAGCTGTAGTTTCCCTGGTATTATTTGACAACAATACATAGAAGCTTCCAGCGTCTGCTGTTCAGGTTTTAAATCAAGTCATAAGTCAAGTTTCAAACCAGCAGCTATGATAACGTGGCAAGTTTCGTAGACGTACACCGCGTCTTGTTTAGCATTGGCATTGGGAAGATTGCCAAAATCCTTTCGCTTTTCTAATGCGTTGCGAAATTACCCAGGAATGTAACGAGAAAGAATGCGGTATCCGGGCCCTGGCTCTTGATAAAAGCTTTGGCTTGCTTGAACAATGCCCAAAGTACTAATAAACTGCTTACTGCTGGTAATTCGTCGCAGGTCTCACGCTCCGGTCGGGAAGGGTCACAGCTCATAACCATCCATTGCAGGTCTATCTGTATAAACGATAAGGATGACTCTATGATTTAAACCCGACTACTGTGCTACAAGACATTAAGCTTCAACCTACTGGGACAGTGCGTTTAGAGCCCAGGACTTTAGAAATGGCAATCTCTCCGTTGGTATCGATGGGGCCTCGAACGTCCAACGGTAATTCTTGGCTGTATTCACAGTCCACGTAGAGTACTACCTTCTCTCGATGGACGCCAAAATGGATCTTGTGCCATTCTTTGTCAAAAACCTAGAAATGAAATGAAAAGAATGGCAAATAAGAAAGTTTTAAAATAAACGAAAAATATTTCCTAAAAGACGGAGAAACTATTTTTAAACAGAAAAATAAGTTAAAATAATACTTTAGCTTTGCGGAAAACCAATGATTGCAGTTTTCCTTCGAAATCCGTGATTCCAAACTCGATAGCTTGTTTGCTTGGGTTAAGCGTAACTTGGAATTGGGGCTTTTGTCGCAAGTCGCTAATTCGGATGATGTTCCAGGATGTTTTCGGAGGCTTCGTGGTACGGAACGTGCAAATGAAAGAGAATTGCTGGGGTAATCCTTGCGGGAAAATACTCCTAAAAGGATTTGAAGAAGATGATGAATCGGTATGGGGAAAATAAGCGAGAATATTCGGTTTATATTATGTATGACAAAGCTCAAAACCTTACCGAGTTGGCACGACCAAATCAGCCTTCTTTTCTAAGCGGTATGCGGTTTGCAATCGACTAGATCCCTGCACGCGAGATACACCTGGGTATTGCGTTTCCAACACATCTAGTCGGAACTGTCGGATAAAGTCAAACGCTTGTAAATCATCCTCGCCAGGGCGATAATCCGAGCAGGGTCCGTTTTCAAAGCTGGCATACTCATTCACGCCTAATAAAAGGTTGGGAGACATGTTGCATTAATGACTCAAAAGTCAGACTCCACATGTTTTCGTAATCAAAGGGGAATGCCGGATCAGTGTTGCGTCAACTATACAAACGTAACCAAATGGAAAATGTTACCTGGACGAGCGTAAACTGACACATCCCCTCGACGTGGACCTGAATCTACGGAAACGTTTTAGTTTTTTTTATTAAATAGTAACCTTGCTAAAAACACGATAAGCAAAACAGACTTATTTCTGGTTTTAAAGAGAAGCTCTCAGCATATTAAAAAAATTTGAAAAAACCCGAAGAGTACCTCCACCAGTACTTGAAAGATTAGACGTAGATGAGACAGGAACGGGTCGTCAATTATTATTAGATTTGATTTGAAGATAGAAAGCAAAAATTTATGAAAGGTAATTATGTTTGCCCAAAAACCCTTTTACCCAAGTCATCCTCTCGAAATTCAGTGTCTGGTTCTGGTTCGATGCCGTCAAGTTCCTCATCTGGATAGTCCCCATCACCACTCTCTTCTACACGTACGAGAGAAACCCGAAGGATTTTTTAAAATTTTTATTTTTTTTAAGAAGAAAAAAAGTAAAAAGTTTGAAACTAGTTAGTGGAAGCTGTATTTATTAGATGTTATCATGCGTTTTTCCATGCTCAGAAGCTATTTATCCGTCCGTGCTTTGACAGTGTCTACATGCGTAACGAAACCAAGTCTTGGTAACTTGAATGCGTGTAAATCATAGCAGCTCGGCTTGTTTATTTACAAACTTGTACGGTTAGCGAGTAAGTTACTTCGAATGCAGAGCAAGATAAAGTTTCCTAAAAACGCCCGCCCAAAATAGGCCTTTTTAGAAATGCTCTCTAAGTGCTTTTACGCAGCCACTGATACACTCTCTATACATGTGAGCCACCTTCAGAGATCATTTGAACTTGTTAAGGATGCTGGGATGATGAACTAGGGCGCCGTGGCTTGGCTTGGCTTGGCATGACGTGATGCAAAAGCCAGACCCGATAAACTATTAAGGGTCTCTCTCTCAACGAGTTTGTTGTGTCTTGTGGGTGGCAGGGTGACCCATATACTATTTCCCAGCGCCGAAGTCTGCTGCATAGATTTTCCACATACGACCCCCAGATCATCACTTGCAAGTTAAAACGGTCCAGAGTCATAGACTCTCTCACCCCGTTTTTTAGCCATCAACGGTATATGCATATGTCCATACAGATTATATACGAAGATGAGAAATACCATTAGAGCGATTTTATAGGATCCAGGTTCTTTTTCCCCCCCAAAAACGTGTTTTCATCAGGCGTTGTAGTGTAAATTGCACATGCATGACATGCACTTTTTTGCCTGGTAAAACGAACCACGAAAGGTTTCGTTTCTGCAGTTTACCTTGTGCTCGCACAACAGGGCTCCAGAGCAGCACCAATGCTACACCCAACCAAACCAAATAATCCATCAGCAGCTTTTTGCGTCTCCTATTTTTTTTTCGAAAAAAGAAATGTGTAAGAAAACCAAGTTTTTTATTTTTTTATTTTATTTTTTGTATCCAATAAAATTTGTAAAGAACATGGGTCTTAAGTCTCGGGTTTGGAGGGAGGTATGAATAAAAAAGGTAACATGTCCTTTTGGTTCCGTGTCAAGCGTGATGTCAATTACAAGTCCTGGTACAGTTTTTTTTTTTTTGGGAGCCACGCACGTAAGTAACGGACGCAAGCCTTATTAGTTTTATACAATTGCCCTCCATTTAGGAGCCTGATTTGCCTGTAGCTGTGTGTAGCGTCGACCAAGGAAGCCAATTAACAGTCTCGTCCTTGCCTCTCGCTCCCAGTTTGGCCGGTCGTCCTTGCTGTACAACATTTTTTTTTTATGACTATTTAGCATTGGATAAGTGACCATGGGAAAAAGTCACAAAAAGGAGAAGATGACCGGGTGGCTGGACAACAACAGCAACAGTATCGTGCACATTCCGTTCCCAACAATGGGTTCTCCATAAATCCTGTATGAACCCCCCCCCCCCCAAGGTGGCTGAAGGAAGAAGATTCCATATGTGGTGTCCCAACCTTTCTGTAAAACTCGCTAATAGTGGCTAAGAATCTTATCTTTCTCCTTGTCGTATATTATCACAGCATTATAGGCTACCTGCCGGGGTAAAAGTCGAGGGACGAGAGCTTTATGGACTAATAGACACCGTAACACTAATAAAAATAAAATATAGAAAGACGGCGCTATGGTATATTTGCCAGGAAGAAGACTGTAGAGGCTATAATAGCTTTTATTATGCATCGAAGCAGAAAAAAGAACAAAACGATCCTTCGTTCAGGGAGAATGACGAGCATGTTTTTCTAGTTTATCGAAAAATGTATCTTAGATATCGCGTGCAGTACATTTATACCACGTATGACAGACAAAAACCTGTAACATTTTTCAGTAGTTCTAAGCGAGTTAAAAAGAGTTATGATTAGATTTGCAAGAAGGATATGCAATTTTATATCGCCTTGTATACATAATCATAAAGCGATTTAACTCTCTATAAAGTTTCTGCTTCATGAGTTAAGGGTTCGACACCTTTAACTGACCGCTGGTGCTTGTAATTGGGTGGGGTAGAAATTCCGGAACAACGAAAAAGATAAAAAAAATAGAAAATAAAATATTACTTTTGTTTGGGAAATTTGCGAGGTACAAAAGAAAACTGACAGCGTCTCCGTGACAGTAATTGTGTTTGTCATTAATCTGACAAGAAGCAAAATTTGGTTGGCTCAGGTGTTGGAGTTCGAGCTTATCTAGCGAAAAGTCGCGCTTGTAAACTGCTTCTGCGGGTTGGCGCCATAGCTTTTGTTAGACGTGTCGCCAGGTGTACTTAGAAGCTTTTTCACGCGCAATACGGGACATTCGGGAATGCATAATAGCCCGATGGCAATTCCAGCCAAGAAGATTTGGGGTTTTCAAAAACCCAAAAAGCTTTTAGCGACGAGGTGCCAAGTTAGAATCAAGACGAATTTTCACGTGATAAGCATTAATTTCCGCCTGTTGACAGCGACGAAATAATTTATGTCCCGCAAAATGGAGGTTTCTTTTCTGTCTTGCCTCCCTCGGCGGCCCGGACGTGATCATTTTCCTTAGTCTATGGTACAGTACAGAACAGAACAGACTCCCAATTGGGTATGGTTCACATACAGATAGAAGCGTGAGGAGTTCATTTTATTTTTATTTATTTTTCGCCAGTTCAGAGGGATATTCGGTTTTATGTTGAACAAGTTGCAAAGAGTTGTGTAGCCAAAAAGAAGCTTTCAAAGTTTGGGTACCCTTGGCAAATACTTGTTAGATGTTACCAGTTTGAGAATTTTAACAACTATTGTTGAACGGACAGCCTTGCGCCCACGCCCTGATTATTCCACTGATCCACCCTTTTAACAACGAATAAAGGTATAGGGTCCATGTCCGATTTTAGCAGACATGGACAAGCCACCTCCGAGAGGGACCCCTGGTAGACACAGCTTTTTATGGGACGGTGGTAATATACTCGGATGCTGTGGAAACCTTTGCTGGGCTCAATGAGAAGAAAATAAATTAAAGAAAGGAAAGGAAAGGAGAGCCGGTTCTTAATTTGAAACAAATGAGTCAATCCGAGTTGAAACTACAAGGAAGACACAATTTTAGGACCGAGTCGTCGCGTTTGTCATAGAAGCTAATTTTAAAACGGGGTGTCTGAGATTCGGTGCCAAAATCTATGAAATGAAGCTCAGATACGTCACTCCAGATTTCTGTTATGTCCGCTTCCATGGGTCCCCCCACTGTCAACTTTTTGGTCATGGCGAGGGAATTGGACCCGACGTTTTTATCCTCCCGGCCTGTCTTGTTTTTCAGATCTTATTGTGCGGGATAAATCTCGTCGAAAGTCGGGTTCTGTTTTCTGGGTTTGCGATTTGGGAGATGACCGCGTGTAACAAATTAGGCTCGACGACTGCGTGCAAGTAGGCGCAGAGGAGGGATAAAGTACCTTGGGAGGTTAGGGGTTGAGTTGAGTTGGTATATTTTTATCCCTTCAAAAGTTTCAAGAAAGACGCGTGTGTGCATCACTCCACGCCGAGAATTTAACAAATTTTTTCACACGTCAAACTTTTAATTTTTTTATTTATTTTTTAGGGAATTAAAAACGCTGAGTTTTCTGGTTAAGGAAGGGTAGGTTATAAGTAATTTAGTAGAATTAGAATGAATACCTTCGGCACAGAGCTTCTTGGCCCATCACGATAGCTTGACTTTAGCACTTGGGCAATGAACGGAGTAAACACTGACACATGAGAATTCGTAGACCACTGATTGGCGGGGCGGTTAATACAATGACACTGTGTTTCGCCGGAAAAGACAGCGGGGAATTTTTTTCTTTTCTTTGGCTATTTTTGATTCTTGATAATCCCCCTTAAAACGTCGGCGCAGGTATAAATGGACGAGCTCAGCTTCAACTCACGAGTCCCGAATCTGTTATCGCGTCTTTTTTTGAAATCGTTCAAAGCCGGATAGAGCAGCAAAGCAACACCACTTTGGGATTTTCCGCATCCGACGAAGCCCAACCACAGCAACCACTCGCGAACACTACACTGCGAGACGTTGATGAGTCCTTAGCTAGTTTTCTGGCAAGCCGTTTCTCCTGTCCTTGTTGGATATGTGTTATGCTTGACTCGACCCGACTTTTTGCGGGAAGCCCTGGTTGCCTACTTGTGAATGCACTCCCAGAGTCATCAGCGTCCTCACACTAATACACGTGAGACTTTGGAACAGCGAGGAGGACGTGTCAGCGCTCGGCGAAATAGCTGCTCGTAGAGTGCTTTGAACTTATTTAAGAAGAACTGGAAGGAAAATGCCAAAAGCGCGAGGAAAGTTTTTTGGGTAGAAAAAAAATCTCAGTTAATAACCTCGTGACGCCATATAGACAGCATTTTTTCGCTGCGCGTAATGCACGGACAATATGGTGTGCGTCAGATTTTTGGAAGGTGTGTATTATACTGTATACAAAAGCGCCAAAAGTTCCCAAACAAGTTTGGAATATATGACGGCATCCTTTAGCCCAACCATTCCAAGTATTTTTGCTTGGCGAATATTAAGGAGAGGCGAGGAAGAGATAATCATCAAGTCATATATGCCTCGCTAAAGGATGCTTTCTAACTCCCTGTCCGTACGCTTTTAAATTGAATAATTGGAAGATACGCAGATTAGGGGTTTTTGAAAAAAGTTTTGTGTCAGATTACTCTCGAGAGAGGTAAACTTGCAGCGAAAAGATGGAGGACGACGGGAAGGGTGCTATAGTTAATAATGGAATGATGATGGTAAGATTCTGGCGTAACTAATCGAGGTTTGGACGGATAAAACGTAGGAGTCTTATGATGCAAAAAGCATGGCTTACGAGGTTCCTTAGCACTCCTTTTCGACGTACTTAGCTTGCAATAGATTAGCGCACGGCTGCCAAACCAATCGTGTTCTCTTCATCATATTGTTTTTGTTCTTTTCAGTCAGTTGGAGCATGAAAGGGCAGGAGGGAAATAGTTGGTTATACCCATACATCATCTCACGAATATGTAGTTTTTCTTTTGGTTCTACGTTATGGCAAAAACAAAGCCATTAGGCTTAACCCAGGTGAGATTCGCTGAAGCTTACCGACTAAACAAACTGTGACTGATTTTGATTTTTGCTTATTAAGGTATTGTAATATTCATTCATAAGCTTCTTTTTTTGGGGGGGAGGGATAATTTGTAAAGCTATATTAACGACTTGTTGGCTGAGAGACGGCAGGGCGGGGGCCCCGTAAAGATGATGGGGAATTAGCATTGAAGCCAGGAACTTCCTTTTTCTTCTCATTTTTTGACTTGGGCTTACAATGTGTTGGTTAGTCATAAAACGGACTCTGGACTACCTGTTTAGGGCTTTTACATACCCCCGAAGCTTTTCGTCGTATTATGGTTTGGCCAAATTTAATTTGCAATGTAGGTCCAATGACGCTCTCGATCCATAGAAAACGCACAACGCTACTGTACGCTTATTCCGGAAGAATTTGTATGACAAACAGGATGTAGTTTCATCCTGATTTTTTAAAGTGAGGTAATATTATGTAGATTTTTACAAATTTGCCTGAAAATTCTGCTTTTATCATGTATTTTTTTATTATTTTACAAATCTTTCTTGGCGTACCATGTACCAAATCCTTTTTAGAACGTAGTACTCTATAGAAAGAGGATTGGGGAATAGATCCATTTCTTTGACGCGTGGAAGATCACAGGCCATTCTTAAAATGGTGAGACGTCATGCTGGGCTAGGAGGCCGTCGAGTTAGCTTGGAAAGCATGATTGACTTGGGTAGTTAGGTCCAGTGTACTGAATCTATATAACGTTTGAAACGACCTACAGCAGCGTATGTGAAAACTCCTTCGGACCTGTATGTCTTGCTATCGTGATTTTTTGCAATGTTACGACGCCGAATAACTTACGAGAATTATTACAACAATTTATAACTATCATTGCTTCCAATGGCCGCTTTTGCACACGCTACGAAACCCCCAGTTCCTCGCCGATAAATCAGCCATAACATGACTGTGTGGAGTAATTATCGCATGCAGTCTTAACGCCTTACTCCTTTTATGAGAAAGCGAAGAACTTGCCGTTTTCTTTTGGCGCCAAGATGTTATAATAGGATTTTTTAAGAGTTAAGCTGGGACCGTCCCAACGAGGTCTGCTTTGTATATTTGTGGGGATGAGTTGAGTATAAACTTGGTCGAAAAGGAGCAACTGAAAGCTGTTATCGTCGTGGCATGCAGCGTCCTAGTTATTTTTTGTCGCTTCTCCGCTTACTTAGATTAGCCGGAAAAGCTCCCAAGACGTGTTAAGTTCTTTTCGGTGCGTGGGCTTGTGGTCTCTCTTGTAGATGTTCTTATGGTGTCAGGGTGTGCTCGAGATGCCAAAGTCTATCTCCATATCAGGACTTTGTTTATTATTGCGGAGCCACCGCCCTAACTATTAAGTCGACCAAAATGCTACGTTCTTATAACAAGTTGGCCTTTTTTATTTCGTTTTTTAAGAGTTTTTTTTCTTACATTTCGTATCGTCGTTGGTTCTTCGCCTCTAAGCTGCTGTGTATTAGGCCCTGAATTTGTGCATGAAAGAACGACGAAAAATGAACTTCCCAGCCCTCGTAATGAGAAAAACAGGCTGGAAAAAGGCGTTCTCTGGTTGGCTAAGATTTAATGCGAGCAAGATCTATTGTCTGACGACATTAGCATTAGTTTTCATTTATATCGTCAAGCTAGAGTTTGGTATCTTTATTTATGAAGGAATTAAGAGATTTTTGAGATCTTTATGGCATGAAGTTAAGCTGGTTAGTGTCGACTATACATAATTAAGATGTTATGAATTCTTTTTCTTTGAAAATAAATGTATATTTCATTCAAATGCTTACACACGTTAGGGCAAAAAGTGACCTCTCAATCTACGCAAAACAGAAAGGGAGAACATATTGCTGAAATATTAAGAGAAGTATTTATATACCAGATAATGGCCTACAAAATACATGATAAATACATGACTTGGTGGAAAAAATTGAAGACCGAAAATAAACTCGGTAAAATAGCGTTCTTCACTATACATCTAAGGAGTACACCTTTTCAGTTTTCATGTACCGACTCGTAAGATTCATTGTGGTACGCTATAGGAGATCAATTGCCACGTGACGAATGATATTGCGAGACAAGACATAAATGGAAAAGGTTTAATTCGGAATTATTCGGATTCAAAAATGTATTGGAACACGGAAGATTGATCCTAGTAGTGAATCGAAACGTAACACACTTTTATGCCAATAAAATATTTTACAATTTTTTTAATTTGACTTATTTATGTTGTAAAATCCCTCCAAATTTTGCATCGACGTTGTGATATTAAATATTTCAATATGTTTAATTACAAAAAGGTATTACAATATTAATTGTAAAATAAGCAATAAATTTAATACAAGTTGTACTAAAGTCCGAGACAATCACGTACTGTACGTCAATCGCCAATCACAACTCAGACTGCCTAAAAACGAAAATAGGCGGGAACTTTTTAATGAAATATTTTCAAAACAAACACCACGACTTACAAATACAATATTATCTTAACTTATAACATACCTTACTACATTTTCTTTTTACTTAGCTTCCCCAGAAATTGAGCTGTACTTAAGGATTTGAAAGTTCCGTTACCAAGAAATACTAAAAGCGTTCATGCGACCCGCATTTGTTCGCTTGATTCAGCTTCATTTAACTTGGATCGACTTTCGCCTGAAGGAACAAAACAATGTGACGCTTCATTTATTTTTTACGCTTCAAGATCATAACTTTATTGTTCAATTAACTCTCAGTACTTAAGAGAGGTAACAAAAATGTATAGTCATCCAAAGGAAAATATCTGCAAATCCCCTAAAACCCAATTCATCTAGAATTGAAATAGTTTGGAATATAAGCTATATAGACGATGTCGCCGAAGTACCAATCCCGCTTTATTTCTGATGCCCAGCTAATTTCGAAGACAAGTATGCTCCGAACAATTACCATGATCGGTCATATAGGTTATGAAAGAATAATTCTTGATATTTTGCGAATACCTTTCTCTTTAAATTTTCAGACCACGACGCTTGAATATATTTATTCTTAAGCAGTGGACGACTTGTAACCAGACTTCTTCAAATGGGGAGAAGGCGCAAGACTTTAAGAAAGGAAAAAAATTGATTTCACAGAAAATAACAGCAAGTTGCATCTTAAATAAAGGGACATTCTGCCAAACTAGAGGTGTGTTTTGCAGGCTATGAATATACATAGTATAAGCAGACTATGTAGTCCACAAAGTAAATAAGGACATTCTATAAAAATTAGCTTTCTGCTATTACAGTTTTACTATTTATTCACGAGCTCGTGTAGGAAAGCTTCTGAGACAAAATTGACAACTTATTATGTTTTCTGGCCACACATAATTTTTGCAGGAATACACACAGATCTTTAATAGCACAAATATGTATTTCAAACACAACTGTCAAGTTATTTTTAGGGTTTTTCTGACAATAAATCACTTTCGTGCTAAGGCCAAAAATTCTCCACAAACTACTCTCTCTTTTCTGGGAAAATTAGTGTAATAGTATGTCAAGCATTTTCTCTAGAAACACTACTAGGAAAATAAGTATATTTCTCTAGAGGACACAGGATTATTGATTGTTTGGATCTTACAGAGCAGTTGAAAACAGTCATGGCGGCATGACGTTAAGGTCTAGAACTATCAAAACTATCCAAGTTTATTCCAAAATTTGAATTATTTCAGGAGTTACAACCAATGTTGTTTTAGTTTTAAAATATGATGTTAGAATATAAATTTTACTGTTTAATTTAATCTTTTCACGGTAATCTCAAATGCCCCAGCTAAATAAAATCAAGTGGCTACTGTCCAATGGTAGCAATGTTACGTAAGCCGCCACGAGCTTATCAAACGTTTCCCCATAATAAGGTAATAGAACCACACTACGGATGTAATGCTTCGGCATTACATATACTAAAATTGGAACGATACAGAGAAGATTAGCATGGCCCCTGCGCAAGGATGACACGCAAAATCGTGAAGCGTTCCACATTTTTTGCATTTCTTTTTTTGCATTTGCTTGAATCGCGTCAATGTTGGCGCGCGAAGCCACAGATTGAATCACATTTTAGATACCACAGCCAGAGCATTGTCGCCAGGCATCCACATGCAGAATGGGATGACAGGCGACAATCAGGAAGTCACTCTCATTTTCGAATAATTATTTGACTTTTAATAAACTTCCGGCCACGCGCGCTCTTTGAATCTCTCCTGTTTTCGCGCGCGAAGGCCTCAGGCTTCGATTATTGTGTTGGGTTATATGTAGGTGTCGCCACTCTCGCTACTGTTCATGTCGACTGTTCATGCCCAATGTAATTCATGTCGAAAAGAAAAATTTAAGAGGATTAAAGGAAATAAAGCAGAAAATTACTTAGATTTTCTAAGAAATATCAAAAGCCAAACAAATTACCAAAAACTGCAGTTTTTAATATTTTCAAACTTCGATACATTTAGTCTACGGTAACCAAACGGATAAAGCTAGTAGTTTTACGGTTATAAAACTCATTCCAACTAGACGTCTAAGAATTTCACGAAAAATCATACAGCTTGATGAAATATGGATTTTTTTATTATTTGTAAGTAACTTTATATTTGAAGTGACGTCCCAAAAGGGATAGCCTAAGGTAATACCAAATGTGAATACAGCAGTACAACCTGCGCGTTACGCATTCCATTTACCATCACGTAAAATTCACAACCAGAGTACCCAGTGAAAACACGCAAAAAAATACGACATAAATATAATTAAAAGGAAAAGTAATTATGATGCGGACGCGAGCTGTGAGAACGAGCAATTTGCGTTGACACTGGATACACTTTTCTGAGAAAAAGAAGTTTACGACTACGTCACGATCGCAACTTGACATGAGATGGCGCGGATGGTGTGTCGGTTTCCAATTTTTATTTATTAAATTAAATAATTGCGAAATCGCGCGAAACATAACATAAGGAAACGCAAATAACCTGCAGGTCAACCGCAACAAACAAATCAAGTTATAGTTTTCATGCATCGCAAGTTCTAACATCGAAAATGATCAAAACTATCAGTAGAACCGATTCAGAAGCTAATAACGCTGAATAAAAACCAACTAAGGTTAAAAGAACATGTAGAGCTAGGTTTTCTCGGGTTGCTTCAAGCTATGGAAAGGAAGAAACCTGTCGAAGAGCAAGGGCAAACAGAAACTGTGGGGAACCCTCTCTTTGTAAAAGGGGAAGATGCCGACAAGCTTTGGCATATTTAGGACGATATATTAGTGATCTTTCCTAGAACCTTTTTCGTTTGCTTCGTACTTTTTGTTCGTTTCTGGGACTCTCGTGGTCGATTCCTTTATCATTCTCAGTACGCCTACAACGATTTTTTCTATCAAGATTGGAAACATCATTATTATACGTAAGGGTGATGTAAAAAGGCAGAATTGGACATTGGTGCGAGTGTTGTAATGTAACCTTTTCACTGGACGAGATGGTAAAACCAAACCACCATAACTTGGAATAAAGTTTCTTTGAGGCTACGCTTACTGCTGCTCCGGTGTCTAACCCAAACATGAATTTTTTACCCTAGATCTTCTAAAGGCACTAACCATTCCTTTGTGTTTTGTGCTTTCGTTACACAATTAAAAAGCCGTAAATTTTCTCGTTTCCTTTTACTGAAATGTGCCCAAGTGTTGAAATCTCAGATTCCCCTTCAGAGCCTGGTCATCTTCCGTTTACTGAAGTTTCCATTCCCACCCCTGTCTCTCGTTTATTGACTTTTTTGCCTTTTTCATGCTGCTCTGGTTTACTTTTCTTTTGCACTTTGCAGGCTGCAGCCAGATGACCTTCCCTCCCACACAGTTATAACGAAAATTGCTGTACGAAAGTGACAATTTTCCGGTGTGTGGTTCTTTCTTCCACAACGTCAATATGTTTTAAGCGAAATTTTATCAAAATTTTGTGTTACCTCTCCGCTTTCGTTCAGTTGCTGAGATTCCGATTCCACCGCTTCCATAATTTGCGCAAATCGCAATGCAGTAGCCATGGTGAGCTTTTCCTTTGTTAAAGAGCAATAGCCACCAAAAAACAACTTTGTCTTATAATAAGGAGTAAAAAATGTAGTTTCCAGTTCTATGTGTCTTTTTATCGTACGCTAAAACAAAAACTAGATAAGAAGAAAATAAGAATTCTAAAATTCAAACGGAGCATATTTGCCATTGGCCAGCGCGGTCACGTGGGCCCTGTGACGTAGATATTAGATGCCATGCCAGTTAGAGCCACAGAGGAACCACGAACTTACCAACACAAACCATGAACTACGAACACGAACAGGTCAGCCTGTAAAGTTTCATCTAATATCTACGTCACGCCTCTCGTGGCGGGAAAATGCTAAAATTTCGCAAGTCAATAACTTGGGAACGGCTAGTCAAAAAAACTTGAAACAAATTTTCCCGTTCTTAGAATAATGTGTACAATAAGAATCCATCCAAATATCAATATGCTATGTCGTTGGCTATTGCTCTTTAAGAATTTGTTTATGTGTGTTCTTTGAAGTTAATCCACTCACGAAACGGTCTCGTAGGGCTTCGCTTAAATTTGTAGCGAAATTGCACTTCGCTGCGAATCTTTCTAAATCTGTGCCGAACGGAATTACAGATTCAGCCTCCCTTTGATTTCTCTGGTGAAACTTGTACCTTTCAGCCATTTTCCAGCTGCTTTGGCTGGTAGTAAGTTGTTAACAACGATTCGAGTTCGATGAAACTGCTTTAAACTAGTTTAAACTGTGGTAAACAACTTTTGTACTCAGCTTTTAAGGCTTGAGCGAGTTCTTAATGACGTTGTACGTTTTACCGCCACAAACACTTAAAAAAGATTGCGCGTTGTTTATTCGCTGCGACAATGTCGATTGCTTTAAAATACTGTTCCATACGGTCGAGATAATCACGGAAATCTTGGCTTTCATCGAATTCTTCAAATTGAGTTTATAAGTTCGCCATTACAAAAGACTGTTTCGCCCTCTCTACCTCCCCGTCCATTTGGAACATTTGGAGCATTTGGAACCGCATTTGGAACATTTGGAACCACATTTGGAACATTTGGAACATTTGAGACAGCTCGCCACCTAGCGACTGTTTCGCCCCTCTACCTCCCCGTCCATTTAGAACAATTGGAACATTTGGAACCATGTTTGGAACATTTGAAACGTTTGGAACATTTGAAACATTTGCGACAGCTCGCCCTCTAGGGGAAGTGGGCCTGACCCTGCCGAGATGTAGCTCCCCCACGGGCTTGTTACGCATTTGCCCGGCTTTACGGTGCGGGACGTCCTTTCCGCGGAAGCACGAAAGCGACGAAAGATGCGCGGGAGAGCGGATCCTTGCCAATTGCGCCAATCAGCTCAAGAAGTTTCCAACAGCAGAAGCGTAGTGCTTTGCATGACTGCACATGCACGCTCATTACTTCTGCTCATGAAGCGGCAAAACTTTATGACCACGTACTTAACTTGCATGAGTTTTTGTTTTAAAAAAATCCACTAATTTATGAAAATGTCCAGGGCATGAAAGTTTCCAGATTCGTAATTTTTTTCGCGCGATCGCCGTCCTGCCGGCCCGAGAACCGCGCCTGGGAGCCTTTGGGCAGGTTTCGGTTCGGTTCGGCTTGCAACCGAGAGCCTTTCCCTCGGCAAAGGTACTATACCCTCGAAAAAAAAACTTCGGAAAAGTGGCAAGCTTTAATTAATCCCACGGGTAAGGATTAGACCACTGAGGTTTCCCTATACCCGTTTTTTTTCGAGGGTATAGTACCTCTAGTATAGTGTTGTTACTTTCCATTTTCAAGTGTCTTGGTGTCATGGATAACTCCTTTATGATCTCCCAAACTTGTTCGACGTCTGGAAGTATTCCTAATAATCTTCCCCATGTACCAGCAGGACAAATTATGATATCGGATAGATGGAAATATACCTCCTTAGCAATTCAGCTCTCACGTAATTTAATATGTCCCTTAAACAAAGAATATGGCAGATTCGATTGGCACGTTCCTTCTACGTTCATACTAACCAATTAATTGTCTCTTTCCAGGAACTGACCATATCATATTCTCTTCTGACTTGGGTGAAATCGATTTCCATTTCTCCCAAGACTGCTCAGTGATATGTATTTCCGAAGCTGCCTTCACTGAGGGCAAAAAATACAAACTGAAAGTGGTCAAACTAAAAAAGGTATATATATTCCAGTTTGCTTTACGTCCTTAAAGAAGTCACTTTTTTTCTTAGGCCAATATAGATCGTGCTGTTATCGTAGCAGAAAGAACACCCTTAACTTTCCAGCAGTTTATTTCTCTGCAGAAATTGGCAGTTGTAGAGCTTGGCTTACGCTTAATTCCTATCAGTTCCCAAGCAGAATTACCTCAGCTCCTCAGCCAAATGGTAAAAAACTGTTTAGTAACTTAGTTGTGTAGCCATTCATCCGCTAATACTGTAGGTGAAAGCTGAGTCTCAGGCGCAGAAAAATCAGTTCAAATTGCGACCTCCTTCCAGTCTGTCTCACCACGACCAAGTCCTCGCAACGCTTTGTACAATTCCCCTAGTAAAAGACAAACGAGCAGAAGCTCTTCTAAAGCATTATGACTCCCTTCACAAAATCGCTTTAGCATCTTTACAAGACTTAACATCTGTGGTGGGACCATTTGTTGCTGAAAGTGTCTGGAGTTTCTTCAACCAGCCCAATTAAAACGTAACCGAATGCTAATTTTGTTTCTTTTCAGTGTATGTATATCTGTTGTATGTCGCACTAGTTCTACCTGGCAACACTACAGGCTTACTGTATGGAAGGGTTGGCTGGCCTTGCGCTCGTTTTTATCTTCAAAAGATTCTGCCTTGCTTTCCCACCTTACAAAAGGGGAAAGGGATCCACAAGTAATTATCAAGTCTTACACATTTATATAGTCTTACACATTACGGGCAGTTTCTAAAAGTATTCGTAGAATGTGAGGGCAGCTTCTGAACACAGGAATCGGGTCTCAAATGTTAGGTAAACTTTGACATACACTTAATATATATTGCAAGAAAAAGGTGGGAGCGTGTTGCGAATGGGCGAAAACTGGGAAGAACAAATCCCTTTCCTCTTTTTATGTTCTCATTTTGCTCCATTATCTGTACAACGCTCCGTACTACTAAGCGTTTCGTTCATGACAGACACCATTCGCGTTACAAAGAGTTTCAGGTCGCCTTGACGTTTGTTGGCCGTTTCAATGACCTCTTCATGATTAGCTTGTCTGTCGTCGTCGTAATCCGTGATACACTCGTTGGTGATAAGACTGAATGAGAATACAATCATGCCACAATGACGAGCTACTACAACTTCAGGAACTGTGCTCATACCTATTTAAAAAAAATAGATTTGACAAACTTATATACTTCATAGAACTCAGAAATTCAAGACTTTGTCACTCACCCACAGCATCAATACCCAACATACGAAGTAGTCGTAATTCCGCCACCGTTTCATATGTTGGTCCACCCAGCATAACGTACACGCCTTCGTGCATGTAATCGTTCATTTTAAGTTCTTTGGAAACCGATTTGGCTAATTTTCGCAAATTAATGTCATACGCGTTGTTCATGGCAGGAAATCGAGGACCAAACCTAAAGATTTTTTATAATTACTCTTTTTTAAAAAATATTTAAATGCTAACCTCTCGTCGTTACGGCCCGTTAGAGGGCTTTCTCCCGCAAAACCTTGCATGTTAATGTGATCTTTCAAGACCATAATGTCGCCAATGCGATAAGCGGGATTGAGTCCTCCAGCAGCGTTAGTGATTATAATGTTGGTTACGCCGATGAGCTTCATGACACGAACAGGCATAGCACACTGCAAAAAAAAACAAAAAAAACATATTACTTCTATATAATTTTTTTCCCCGGTAAAAATGAAATCATTAAATGCACTCCAAAACTAGTGTCTATTTTTAGGAGGAACGATTTTTTCGTAAATGTAACCTTGCCTCCCATAAAAGGGATAAAAAAACAAAAGAAAAAACATATATTACTTCCGTGTGCATTTTTCCCCGCGTAGAAGGGAAATTATTAAATGAACTCCAAAACTAGTATGTCTATTTTTAGGAGAAACGATTTTTTCGTAAATGAAAGGGGTAGGCCTTGAGCATTTTTTTTCTCTAAATTTAACCGTACCTTTCCATATGCGTAACCTTCATGACTTTTTTTATTGAAAATTGTACCTTCCATAACGGGTAACCTTCGTAGCAGTGGAACCTGCCTTGCATGCAAATGACTGGCACATCGCCCAACAAGCCTAGTACCATGCGACCTGCATGGCCAGGTACGGTAGACACTGGGAAGTTTGGAATTTGCTCGTATGGGAAGATGTCTTTTTCGCGCAGCAAATCCGCTAAACCGCCTTTAAGGAAATACGAGTGTGTAATTAAAACAGCACGCTGTCAGAACAGCTGTCGCATGTATCTAATTAGATAGAATATTACCTAAGCCGGAGCCGCAGATGATACCGATTTGAGGTCTGTGACGAGAACGCTCTAGCAAGTAGTTGGCACTTTGCTCGATAATTTCATACGTGTACCTAAATCAGGGTTATTTATCCACCAATTCTAACACATCGTAATTTCCTACATTATTTTTTTGAACAGAATATCCATGCGAGAGTATTTTGAAATAAAGCGATGTAGTAAACTTACGGATGAGGGTCCCCAGGAAAGACAAATTCGAGTACTTCTCGCCCCCCACCTGAGGCGAAGGCCGTCACCGGAGTATGCGGAATGCTATACAGAATATATTCCCAACCCGAAAGGAAGGAAGGAACACCATTTTCATGCACATTTCAATACATTAAATTCCGTGCCCATCCAATAAAGCCAGTTCAGTTTTAATTAGACGCTGCTCAGCAATTCAATTTTTTTAAATAATAAATGCCTCCGTGTGCATTGTATTGTATGCCAGTTTGGGCCTAAGCTTGTTACTGAATGTAATTATTAGATTAGTAGACGCTGCTCAGCATCTAAAGTTGGTGAAAGGTTAAGTGATGCTAACGTGCTCAAGCTTAACGATCTTTAAAGTTTGTCCTTCAATTGATCTGGAAAAAACCCAGCTACGCCACTTACACGACAGACAGATTATGTAAAGGATTCACGCACGTAAGACACACAAAATATGCTTCAGAAACAGGACTTTAAAGATAGTTGTTTTGAAATTCTATACTATTACACCGCGATATCGTATCTCGCATTCAAATGGGAAAATAAAACATGAAATAAGGCAAAACGTTGGCTCACTATCAAAGAGACTCCAAAACCAACCCGAAACTGAATTTGAGAATCAGAGATTTTAAGCTTGCTTTTTAAGATTTTTTCGCCATATAAAACATGCAATAATTCCCTTGCAAACGTGAAGGGAATCCCCCGAAAATCAGTTGTGTCTGGCTGAAGGTAAAAGGGAAAGTAACCTTTCGAACTAAGTAACCTTTCGAACTAAGTAACCTTTCGACCATTCAAATGCAAATTTCCCCCAAAACTATTATGCCAATTTTCGCAAAAAAAACTTACTCCTGTTGTACTGCCGCCACTGAGGTCACGAACGGAGACTCTTTTTTATCGTTCTCGTTATTGTTGAAAACTTCATTTTGGAAGATGGCAAGCTCCGTTTTGATCGACATTTAGGTTTACTTTTTTAAGTTACAAAACTTGACCAAATTAAAGAAAGGGTAATTTGTGGTAGAAAATTTTACACTGCAGAGTAAACCTGTTCTGGACTGGTCAGACGCGCAGTACTCACTGTTGTGGACTGGTTAGCTAGGAAGTGAATAAAACAACACGGAACCAGACTGAATTTGCTGTCTTGTCTTTTCCAGATGGGTTGGCCCGAGATTAATAAAAAACGAGCAAAAGGAGTTTGTCAAGCGGGAAATGCTTGCTAAATAAAAATTCGATGGTAAATATTGCAGCAGCATTTCGTTCGCTTTTATATACAATTTTTTTTTTAACGCGTATCCTTCGTCTTTTGGGCTTTCTGGAAGCGTCTGAAAGCTGGCAATGGGATTGGTGCAGCTACAGACACACCTTTCACTGACCCCCCCTTTAGCTAAGCCGCTTTTTTTTGCTAGAGCCAGTTCTTAATAAGGAAATAAATGAGTGTAGAGTTCGCAGAAAGTGCGTTTGAATACCTGAGTCAAGTAACCTGACCCTTTACGTGCTACGTCACGGCAATGAAACGTTCAGATAAGAAAAATGGAATGAATGGGATCGATTTAAAGCTATTGTACTACCTTCGGTAGTCTTGGATGTATGAAATGCATTGTCATTATTATCTTTGACATTGCGCAATAGCTTTGCGTATGTTTTATACAAAGTTTGGAGTGCGATCAATAGTAAGGGTGAGGCAAGGCCACTACCCAGGACAGGAAAGACGGTTTGTTTTGATTCATAAAAGGACAATTTGGCAAATGTTTCCAAGAAGACTTCTGCAGTTTACTATTGGGCTTCGTGTGAATAGAAAGTCTACATAGCTAATACGTTACGGATTACTTAAAGAGAATTACTGTCTGGGGAAGATTTTACCCCCAAGGTCCGGTCGCTTTAGGTCCAGAGTATTTATCGAGTCTTAAGACGATTAAGGAAAAGTTTTCTCAATCTCTGCACGTGTTTCATCACGACAGATGTTATCGTAAATCTTGGGAAAAGCTCAGCTTATGACGGCTCCATAAAATCCGGAAGACTGCATTTGAACAAATAGAGCGAACTTACGAATCGTGGACGGAATCAGCCATCAAGTGTTTGTAAAAAAGTGAATAATTGTTATTTTTTTCAATTCAACTTTTTTTTGCGAGGCTTGTACCCAACTACGGCCAACGCTCCGAGAAGTGGGAAATAAGACTGCGCATTCTGTACAGGTCTTGTAGCTGAATGGGGTCAGAGACCAGTAATCATGCGCGGAAGACATGATGTCGGTTTCTGACCAAAGGCGCAATGCGTTTCGAAAGGTTTTCTTTTTATTTGTAAAAGCGAGGATTATTGCATCACCTTATCGCGTGTGCGGTTACGCGACGACGTTACGCTGAAGGAAAGGCTCTTTTTCTATATCCTTGGACCATGAATGAGCCCTTTCCATTTTGCAGAATTTGTCTTCTAATCTTGCAACATGATAACGGACGAGTTTCCAGATTGCAATTCCAAGTACTTATGCTAATGAGGTTTCTATGTAGATGGCTTTCAGCATTTTTGTGGAACCTCGAAAAAGACGGAATTGATTATGTAGAAAGTCAGGGCATCTGTAAAATGCGAAACGCGAAGCGGTAAAATGCGAAATGGTAAAATGTCAATTCCGCATTTTACCGTTTCGCGTTTTACTATACGTTGTGAGAGCTGGTAGATTGCGAAAAAGAGAATGCCAAACTGGCTATTACGAGCTTCACAACTTCTAGAAATTAAGCATAGAAGTTTTATCCCTTGAATTATTCATTCCTAGAAGTTTTATTTAAGTAAGCGTAAGAAACCAAATGAAGTCAATTGCAAACCTTAGTAAAGTTGTCAATTTTATTTATATAGATAAAACATAGAATACCAAACAATACCAAACAAAGACAATTAAAAGTCAAAGTAAAATAGTCATGGATTATTTATAACATTTTCAAGGTTTGCAGGTGTAAGAGAGTTGTTCGGAATACAAAGGTTGTCTGGAATTCAACCTTTATTCCATGGGTCCGGTACCGGCCGTTGCTTCGCATTGGAGATAATCTTTAACTCTTGTTGGGTTAATACGTGCTTGAGATAGTGATAATCGCCGAAGGACGATACAAACCAGTTGATAACCTACATATTATAATCCAGATAAAGAATTAAAAGGAAAAGCGTCAATGTGACGGAATCTAACCTTCGAACTTCTCGTAAATCCGAAAATCCAATACCTCCGGAATGAAACGGGGCTTCTGCACCCGTTGCTCCACCAAATTCTTATGGATGGTATAAGGCTATATACGAAAAAAGTTGGAAACTAGAAACACATCGGATGCAGAAGAATAGCGTTTCGCGTTCCCATCCTCATCTGCAAATTCCCACAACACACATATAATTCAATGATCAACTTATTAAAACAGTTGCCGAGCCCTGTGCCGAAGTTCCAGTGCTCCTTGCCCCGCTCTTGAGCACTCGGACCCATAATATACATAGGTTTACACAGTAGGATAACAAGGGTATCTTACAATGTAAAGGTTTTGGACGGAATTTTTGTTTCCCAAGAGTAGATTCTGGTAAAAAGACAAAATATCAAAGGGTACATTCGAAAACCTCCCTCTGCACCACTGTTTTAGAAGTACCCTTAATTTGCAATTCAAATATATTTTAAGGCGAATTGAACAAAAGGCATAAGTTGTTTCGAGTTTTCTTCAATTACCCGTTTGAATGTTCTCTTACAACAGGTTTGCGTATTTAAGTATTGGGGAAATGCTTTGGGGAATTCATCCAGACCGGATTGCTAATCTTCGTTGTCATTTTCTCCGAAAAGTCTTTTGAGATCGGCCTTAGAAAACTGTTTTCCATTTCTCAGTATGGTTCGCATTTTTACCATTTCGCATTTCGTACACCCGTAATCAATAGATGGTGCTGCTTTGTTTGTGTTATATATTGACCCACCAGATGGCGTTTGATGTCTGTCGCCAAATGAAAGAGTGCTTGCAGTGCACGGTGTTTAACATGGAGGAATCGTGTTGACAATAATAAGTTAAGCCGTAGTAAATAATGGCGAAGTGAACCATACGTGTTTTTATAGAAGCAGTGACACTAAGGCAGGTAACTCTTTGATGTACAATTTTTGGTCATATTTTGAAAGTAAACAGTGTAGACGGGCTTTTCATTGGACTCTATAGGCAAGACCCCTGTGCAAATGTCTTCAACGATGCTACGATACAAAATCAAGTAGCCAAACAAGGATGCAAAATAAAAGTAACCAAACCACGTGACACTTTTATTGTACAAGGTCTCTTTTTTTGCTACGAGGAGAGGGGCGTTACTGGTTATGTTTGAAACCCAAACTGGTGGATCGAATTTAGAGGTATTACGTAACAATTTACATCGTGATTCGCATTTCTTTGGAACGTAAATTAAACTACTTAATTCAGTGCCGGAAAATTACTGCATAGTATTGTTTTGCTGAAACACGTGCTTCGCACTCCTAATACTGGTCCGGAATTGTAGAGGGTCTCAGTTGGCCTTAAAATGATGGAATGATGCCCATCTGCTTTGAAATTGTGTAAAAAGATGGGCGTTATTTATTACTATTTCTTTGTGGAATTGTAATTTATTTTCTAGTGTATTTAATGGTAGTTATTTATCAAGCAGGTCTTCCAATCATGTCTTTATTGGTCATATGGCATAGAAACTACCATATAGTTGTGCGTATGTATTAAATATCTATTAGTTCGCTTATTCCGTATATTATTTTTTAGCTCGGTCTATTGCCGTAACACCAACAGTGCGGCATGATTGTGGACTTTGGCAACACCTGACGTTGTTTTTGCGGCTTTTAGTTCCCTCATGAAGCGGTAGAAAGTAAATAATCGAAAACTTGGGCATTTCCAAATTTCCTCATGTCATGCTATATCTGCGGAGTGGTTGATCATCTCGGTCTTTTTGACTTTTTTTAGCTCGTGTCACTGCTGTCAGTCACTTTTTTTATAGCTACAACTTCGCATTTCACTGACCAAGGTCTAATATATTATTAAGGAAAAAAAAGTACAATTCCAAGAGTTGCCTAATGTGGCATTCTGGCATTCCCCTTTTCACTTACCCAAATTTGGGACCTGTAGATATATGGCTCGGGCCTTTTCTGTACACACAATCTAATATTTAAGTTTGAAAGCTGTACTTTGCATGGCCAAATAGTCACTCAGTTGGTAAGTTTTTTTTTAGTTTTTTTATTTGTGTCGGCTTTTTCCCAATTTAGTTATAGCGTTGTTGAGGTTCATTCCTTAAAGACTTGATTCGCCGTGTCCGTATTAAGAAGTTCTATAAAGCTAAACCCCTAAAAAGGTTATCCCCCAAAACCCGCTTTTTCATCTAAACAGGACAAGTGTGTGTTCTATGCAAATAGAAATCGAGTTTTAGACTCTTTTTAAGAGTCAAGTGTGTGCCCAAGGTGTTGATCCTTCCGGTCACGTTTTCCTTCCTAACTTTAAATTTCCTTCTTGACTTATCTTTTACCAGGAATATGAATATGATAATAACTGAGTGGCGTGGATGCGGAACAGGGAAAATTCTGGCGCTTTTGCTATGCTTATATAGCTGGTTTAAACAATGTTTATTGTCTTCTAGAACGCCCATCTGTATTACTGATCTGAGAATCGGACGTTGGTACTGTTCCCACATTGTTCGCCGACTAAGGGTTGATTCGCTTGTGAATGGGACACCTGGAGCTTTTGTCAGCGACGCTTGATAGGCATATTGGCCGTCGTCGGGGAACCATCCAAATGTTTCCGGGACTCGGGCGAAAACAGTTTCGTTCCTCGAAGACGGAATAGCCGCACATCAGCAAATAAGATACTGAGGCCCATGTAGTTTTCGCCAGGTGTAGGCATGCAACTTCCTAACGAGTCTCCAATCACGGGAACATCAACAGCAGGAGCCAAAAACGGTTGGGTTGTGGGTTCAAAGCTCGCGTTTTTGATACAGTTGAAACTGTATTGCGTATGGGACACCGGGCAGCTGTGATTCCTAAGGGGTTGGTGGTCGTCGCCTCCCGTACACATTTGTGTGTTATAGTACCAGCGAAAGCTGCTGCTTAGCGACATTAGGTGAGGGTAAGAGAGTAAAAAGGGCTTCATTCCCACGCTCAATGTGTGTGTGTGGATTGGCAAAAGAAGGGGGGTCAACCTCATCACCTGTCGCCCTGCTGCCTGCTTACCATGTGGGGGTAAAAACGCACATGGTCGTATGTGTATATATGTATGACGATGACCCAAGGTTTTTGGTCCTCGACTCCTCGTTAACCCAGGTTTTTTTTTCTTTGCTTGTGAGACCGAATTGTGGCGTAATATCCAAACGGAGAAGAGCGTTAGCTTTTATAATCCTGAAGGGAGAATAGGGGGGTTGTTTAGCATCTGCTTTGGGGGGCCAAAGCCCTGGTTAGTTTTCACTTGTGATTGTGCTACATGCATTTATGAAGTTAAAGGCAAGCGACGAAAGCAACGTTCCGTCCATATGTCGTTAACGGTTTTTATGGTTCTGCGGACTAGATTTTTTAAAAGCAGCTGATATGATGGGCGTGGCGATGTATACCTTGGGTATAGGTAAAAGGAAAAAAGGTATTGCGTATGACTATATTAGGAAAAAATGTTTTACCCAAGTTCTTTCCCGTTTTCTAATGGTGAACCGTCGTTACCAGTTAATAAGGGAATTAAGTATCGAAAATTGCAGGCGCTGGTTAAGATAATTGGAAGGCAAAGGGACAAGTGCTTATTTCACAGGATGAGGAAATCTGCGTGTCCGAGTTGGTTGGCAGCTTTTAGTAATTTCTTTTAGTAATTTCGGGCCGTTTGCTCATCATATGCTTCGGCGCCAGAGAGAGTTTTCGAACTTTCGGATGCTTAATGTATGTATGTATGAGTTAATTTGGGAGCGCGCATATATTGGCAGATGAAGAGTCCAGGCACGTTGTGCGTGCCGCAAGAAGCTTTCAATGTAATTTAGTTTACATGGGAAAAGCCACCTGGCATGATGTGCGGAAATGAGAATACGCAAGACTTTATTATGAAACTCGAGAAACCTGTAATACGTAGTAGAAGAAGCATAAGCTAACGAGGTTTCTTACGTCATTGTTTCTATTATATCAGCCCATTTTTTATGTTTTTTAATTTTTATTTGAGAACCAGAAGCTTTTCGGAAGATGCTGACGGTCGGAATAGTTTGGTAGTTTGATAGATCCATTTCTTTGCTTTGACAAGGTGTCCAGATGGCTGCGAAACAGTTAGTTTTATATGATACTTTCGCAGTTGGGATTTGAAGATGAAGCAGAAGCGAAAAACCAAGACGCAGTTTTTTATCATTGGATCGCATATGTTGCTTCTTATTGTGCCCTAAGTAACGCATTCTTGTGTTTAACTGTCCAGCCCTTGGCTCCCGTCACACCTGGGCCTTTGATGCAAATGATATGCAACGGGATAAGTATGCGTTTGAGATAGCCCGGGTCGTTGACTTGAAAAGGCATCTCGCAAAAGTCGTACGCCGGCTGTCCAATAATTTCGTTTCCAATTGTCTGTACAATACAAGGTGCGTGTTCTATTTTTACGAAGGTACCCGCATATTTTCGTGCAAGTCTCTACACGTGTGGCGAAGCCGTAAGTGCGGCCGTGCTCTTGAAACTCTTTACATCTGTCAGACTTAACTTGGGAAAATTCGCTTAATGGCAGCGTATTATTGCAAACTGTAAAGTTACGTCCAGATTTTCTTTTGCGATTTCCACATCTGCCGTGTTAAAGATTCCTAAACTGCACTTGAAATCCAGCTGATTCAGGTGATTCTGTCTTCTAACATGCTCTAGCACTTGGCAATGATATGCGCTGTACTCGTTTAAGATTACTTGCGAATGTGAAATCCGAATCTTGTCACCTGCACAGTTGTCGCTTGGAAGCGTCTTGGCTGTGTAATCTTTAATGACCCAACGTAAACGTAAGAGTTTCCAGATGGTCCACTATGACAATCGCTGTCATCGTAATACTCTTGTTGTACACTCGTTAAAGTCGCCAAATAGATTGTGTCTTGAAAGCAGAAACTGTTTGAGGTTTGAGGGGCAAGTTTGCGAACAATAAAACAGATTTGAGACTTGTGGCACTGCAGTTTATCGCCGCACATTGCCAAGCTCCTTGGGAGTCACCTTGATGACTAATTACTATGCAAGTTTAAGTCGGATTCTGCCCTACACTGTTACAAAAATCTGGTACTGGTAACCTGTACCGTAATGAAGAATTGCGAAATTAAAACTAAATATTAATAATATTCCAATTAATATTACCATATAAAAGGCAGAATTAAATAAAAAATATTGAAGGAGTTGGAATAAAGAAATTCTAACAGAAAATTGTTATATTTATTGTGAAATGACTGGCATTTTTAAGTGCAAAGAGCTGCAGCAATGGTCTGTACTGAAAATATTGCATGTAAATTATAATAAATTTACGTCTATTTTTCTAATTGTAACACCATTTACCTTATTTGATTTGAGTTATTGCAAATGTCGACAGTTAATTACTTTCAAATCCTTTTTCATATGATAATACTACAATTTTATCCAGAATTCCTTTGCAGTATTTAGCGACTATAGCGAATTATTAGTGCTGATCTTGGCGCCGTTTCAAGTATTAGTATCGATCCGTCGTGCTAATGAACTAGAAAATCCGTATGGTAACCTCAAATTCGTTCTAAAGTTTATTTCTTTTCTATACATATTGGCACTGTAAACATGGATTTGTAATGTTAGATTTCCGAATAACAGAGTCTGCTTTTATTTGTCACATTTTTAAAATCAATTTGGTTATTCTTTGTCATTATAGGAAAAAACCCAAAAAACTCTTCTCGAACTCAAGTTTGCAATAACGCCCACTGCAATGGACTGTCGCATGTCGAGAGACTACATCGTTCTAATCGCAGGATGACAATCAAATGTTAGTTTTAAAGCCTGAATATCTGTTACGCACACCCTCCATAAGGGGGCGGATGGCAAAAGGGTCCACTTGAGTTGACGTATACGGCTTTAAAGCGTATTTACGTGTTTGATCTGGTTGCCTGCTAACTGCCAAAAGTAAACAGAAAGGGGCAACGCATAACTCTTTCTTATGGCGTAGTAACGGGTTGACCTAAGGTGGGTGTCCCTTTACGAGTTTTTTCACACGTGACTCTTTACATTGGTTTAAAAACTTTCTATTCACTTCGTAAACCACTTTTTCCCTCTGATTTTATTTTTTTTAAATCTTCTTTTGGTTTCCCTGAGGTAACCAGCAAATACTTTAGCATATTTGCACCGTTAGAACTTCCGTGAATGATTCAATCAGCGGTATACCTAATCTTCTTCAATGGATCTTCTATCCCACATGAAGACATGCGCAGCCAAGAATGTCGTAAAAGAGCCGAGCGGATGCGGGATGTCGGTCAAGTTATACAAGATCTGTCTATGGAGATTAAACTGTGAGTTCTTTTTCGAGTTCGCCTGGGTTCCAAAGGGCTTGCATTGACACTTGATTCCTGGCTCCCGGAAGAAGCTGGGAAACGAGAGAAAGAAGAAGACGAAACGGAAAAAAAAGAAAAAAAGAAAGACAGGCACTATTACAATGCAAATGGTCCATGTACCAAAAGGGAGTGCGCGGTCTTGCCGATTTTGCGAGTTGGCGGCTGAGGCGGCGTCGCCCAGGCGCCAGATACGCGAGCCGCAACACATTCACCAACAGGCTGCCCACATTTATAGGTTCCGTGTTATTTGACACGCTGGAGTAACTTCATAGCGATTGAAAACTGGCCCCTTGAAAACTCAGCAGCATTCGCTGTTCCGGGAACAGCACCGAAGCATAATTACAACGGCGGGTAATTAAAGTATTGTGTCTCCCCCATCATGTCTGGACGTATTGTTTGCCCTTTGAGAGCGAGCATGAAAATGAAACTGTGATTAAAGAATACAAGCCGGTGTAAGGGTGTAAGGGAAATATGAGGCGCTATTATTGCTTATAAACTTGAAGCTGTTTGGCTGGAAAAATACTGTCGAAAAGATAAGCAATGACCGATTGACCTTTGGGTGACCTATTGAGGCGCCACCAAGACGTGGACGCAGCTGGGGGCTTGCATACATATACGTACATACGAGAAACGTATGTGTGTGTGTATGTTGTATGTTTGATCCTGGGGTCAAATGCAGTATGCAAACGGGGTCTATCTGAACTCCTTTTCCTTTAGTTTTTCGGTCCTGTGGTGTGGTCTTACGCGTTTTTCTTTACAAAACGGCAAACGGGGCAATGTTTCAAGTCGGTGGTCGGATTACTTATAACCCCCTCACGGCTCAGGCAAGCAGAGAAAATGTTCCAAGTGAATATTAATGTGAACACCGAACAAAGCTCGGGAAGATGAAAAGGGGGAGGGGCGTGGGGTGGGTGAGAGCAATGTAATCCACATTTGGCGAGGAATTAATAGCTCGCAACAGGTGGATCCCTCGCGGCAAAGCCCTTTGCGAGTTGGAGTTTTGATCTCATTCAAGTCACTTTGAATGAGTTTTAAAAGGATTCCAGACCATGACTGGAGGGGAGCAGAAATTATCTCGTAAAGGGACTTGGTACAAAGTTGGCAATTTGCTTCATAAATTTTTTTTTGATTCTATATTATTTTATTTTAGTTTTTTTCTCTACACCTTCCGTAGCGCGTTTCCTGTTGGGATTTTTTATGTTTTTAAAAACCCCAGTTATGACCTGCGTTTTTTTATGTGGAATTTCTGTCGTAATAACTGGTAGTAAGATGGTAAGATATTTAGTTCTCCTAGCAACTCGAGCGTGAAGCTTTATGAATGACACTTTCAACGTCCAGAATGTCAACGATCGGTCCAGGTTGTGACGTCGAACACATCACAAGTCACTTAAAAAAAATTCCAGAGAATTTCCTTATGATAATTGCGACGATTTCTGCTTGCGCTCCAAGCACTTTTCGGTTGCAAACGATGGGAGCAAAAAGTGGAGCGGCTAGAGGTCTATTAGGTCATACATACATAATATGCTTATTTGCCGAGAGGGATGTAATTCTGAATATCAGTGGTGCTTAGAACGAAGAAGGTAGAAAAGTATAAAAAATAATATTAATTTTCTCGGGCTCGTCTAAATTTGAAATGTGCTGCATAGTATGCCGAGGTCGCTTCTCATTGCTCATTCTCATTTTTGGCTGCCGCGTCTGAAAATGGACATGGTCGGCGACGTGTTGGCTGGCGTGCACCTGCGTCGACTTTCTTGCTTTAAGCCCCTTTGCTTTTCATCTCGTCAAGAATGCAAGCAAAAGAACCGATCCCCCAGCACTCCCATGAGTGTTGGAGCGACCCAATGCATTCACACTTTTCCACCCCCTTTTCAGATTTCAAACCCGTATCTATCGTGTCTATTCTTTCTTTATTTTCTGGGTTTCTTTGACTATACAATCTCCTAATTAAACTTTTTAGCATCTTCTGAAAAGCAGTCAAGCTGTCGTCTCGAATATCTTTTAACTATCTCTCACGCTAATTTGCGTTTGTGGTTACGCGTCAAGGTAGAGTAACTATTCCCTAACCGTATCAATAGCGAAGGGTAAATTTTGACTGGTATATAGCTAGTCTTTTTTATGATTATTTTCTTAACTGAGCTGATTTCTCAAAATCGTAAGCCAAGTTTTCGGGACCTTTGACTACAGGAAGCATCGCGTGTCACCTTTGGCTAACGCTGGCATCCATCATCAGGTGAAATATGCCACCTCGGCATATAAACTACGGGGAAAAATCTTCACACTCGCTCTACTCAAGTATGCACTATGCACCTGCAAAAGCGCCTTGCCAGTTTTTATTTTTCTTGGGTTTGGCACCGAGTGTAAATAGCAGCTCCAAAAGTTTGAAATGGGAATGCCCCGCTTTTGGAAACCCTAAAATTGAATGCCACGATGCGCCAGTGAAGGGCTATTTCGGTTTTGAATGGCACGTTAGAGACGGAACAAGCTTCCCAGTAGGAGGCAAATACATAGAGGAAACATGCGTAGCGTTTTCCCGTACGCAAGCTTTTACGCATTCAACACGAACCTAATGAGCAAACGGCTCTTGGCTTCGCGCCTGCATCCATGATAAGCGAGAGCCTTTTCCTCTTTCTTTTCTTTTGGCACCCAGCGTATACATAACACATGGTTAGGAAACGCATTCAGAACAACAGCCGTGCATATTAGTGACGTCGGCATTATCAGGTGTTACCACAAGATTTGAAAATAGCTTAATTCCGGCGGCTTTTCGTTCCGTATGTCGTTTTGTAGATTCTGGCTGCAGTAAAACCCAAATTGTCTATTACTACTATGAATACTATTTTAATTTAACATTAATTAAATATTTTAATTTAATATTAATACTATATTAATACTATTTTTTAAATCAAAATCAAGAGTAAACTATTGTGTCTAATTTTAAGGAATTTTTTCCTGCTGCAATTTTCTTTCAGTATTATTCGACCAAATACCGTGATTAGCTTGGCGTATACTAATCCGTTATTGCCATCTTTTTACGCTCTCTAATTTGGAAGCCAATCTTGCGAAAACAGTTGATTTTTTTAAACAAAACACGCAAATGTTTTCGAAAAGAAACCAGCTGATTTTGGTGGCAAGAAAACAGTAGGAATAGTTAGAAATAGTTAGAAATAGTAAGTAGGAATAGTTCTGAGCGTTTTTTCTGTTTTGTTTTTTAATTATTTCTCAAAGTCAGATAAATTGTGTTCAGACTTTTTAGAAGGCTTTGCAATATGAGAAGATTGGTTAAACGTTTGGTTGCAGCTTCCTGCTTCCGCTCGTTTCTCCTTTTATAAGCGGAATGGAAAGTTTCGTTTTTTAATAAAAATTCAATAAACTGAATTTTAACGAAGTTCTGGTAAAGTCATAAAAATACAAGAAAAATGAATTATTATTTGCGTGAACTACTAATAAAAAATACGGACGCTGCAACTTTGCGTGTTTTTGAACTATTATACAATAAAGTTATCTGATTCGGCGACAGATTCTTTGTTTACGTCTTCCTTGGGGATGACTTGATGGCATAACGAGAACGGTGGTCCATTGACCCATGCAAGAGAGCTCCATTTTTTTTTTTTTTCTAAATTTTTTTTTGCAACGGTTAAGGAACGAAATTAAAGGCTCTGTCGAAAAGCAATTAAGGGATCAGAGCAGTCGTTAGGCTTTCTTCTTAGCATGTAAAAACCTATGCAATCATGTTTCTAAGAAGAAGTGCACTACTACTACCAAACCGTCATCATCATCATTATCGTCTACTTCTTCTTGGGTTCTTACGTTCTTACGTTTTGGGGGCTTTTTGTTGCAAGCAAAGGAGCTTACCGGAGCTGAGAACGAAGGGCTCCTCAAAAGAAGACGAGATCTTCTTTCGATGGAGTTTTCCCCACCAGGCGGTCCCGCTTGCCAAGGGAATTGAGAAGCATCGCTCTCTTCGAGACCAGAAAGGAGCCAAAAGCTAAAGAGCAGAGAGAGAGAGAGTGGTCTTTGAAGTGGTATTGCATATTGCCCGAGGATTTCCACAGGTGCATTCGCGCCATCCGGGCGCCATAGGTCTGTCGCAGCCGACACGGGGGAACGGGACCCAAGAACCCATACCATACACCAAACCCGGACAAGCAAAAGACCCTCTTGAGACTCAGGTGAGAAAGACGTTTCTTCTCTTTTACAAACCAACAATGCACACACAGCAACAAGCATCGGCCAATAAGATGGGGCGATCGCCTCTTGTCTCTCACTTTGTACCGGAAATGCTCCTTTAAAAACTCCTCGGTACCTCCTTGAGTCAAGGTTTACTGATTCGCTAATGGTCCTCCCCCGAAGGATGGGAATCACAAATATTGTAAGAACTTTTGTAAGCGAATCTGCTTCTTCTTTTTGTAAACGAATCTGTGTTGGTACCAACTCAACTCACCCGAGAGGATCGTTTTTACCTTTAACAAAAATCTTGAGATCCTGGGACATTACGACAAAAAAAAATCCTAGGATCCTGGGACAGTACGACGATGTTGAAGACGGTGTATCCGTTTTCAAGTATTGAAGTACACAAAAGAGCGAAGAGGTATAATGCAAAGGTTTCGCAAGAGGACAGTTGCACCAGCCATGGATCTATCTCTAAAGCACACACACACTTAACACTTGCACAATGGGTTTTCTCAAGTTTCGTTTGCGTCTCTAGGACGCGTCCAGGAAGCGAACTGAGAATGTGGGCCAATTAGGCAAGGGATATATACGGTAAAATGTAACTACATTTCTTTTTGTATTCTGGGTCCGAGTTAACGTAGGGTATAGAAACGAGTTGCACAACTTTGGTCACACCTGGATGCTATGGGTTCCTTTTAACTTTGATCACCCAATGAAACTCGCTTAGTCATGCGTGATGGGTCATCTAAAAGTATAGTCTTGCAGTCTTCGACACCACCATTCACAATTCGGGATCCATCAATGAGATGAGTGCGAATCTGTCAAGCATAGCAAACCCAAACACAGACAAAAAAAGAAGGGCAATTGATAGTATACCCCAAAAAAATTAACCCCAATATTTGACCATACAAGTCTTTCTTTTTACTAACAAAACCGCCCCGAAACGTGTGCAATCCGTTCTGCTCTGTTGCCTGGGAACTTTTTGTCTAACGAGGTTAAAGATACATTCCTCCCCCTTGAACCCAACCTTATACAACTTTGTTGTCAGTGTTTACGTGGCACGATACGGTTGATTAGCTCTATCTCGCTCGCATAGCCCGGTCTTGCTTTACAAATCAGGGACTTGGTTCTGCTTGTAAATTATTCAGGTCTCCCGTTTCCGTTCTTGTCGTACATGGTAAATAACAGATGAAGACCACCGTCCGTAGTGGTGGCCCAACTCCACATGCAGGTGCACAGAGGTAATTAAATAGCGTGAGGGTACAACAGGCCATGGGAAATGGAAATCCATTTCGGCATTCCATGTGGCCTGTAAACGAAAAAAGAAGGAAAAAAAGGCTTCCAGACAGCATCACGAATTCACGAATGTGGTAGGGAAGAAGGAGGCTAGAAGAGATTATACTAGCCATATGGTCCGTGTGTATATGTGTGTGTCTGTTGTTGTGTTATGGGCACAAGTTTTAAGACGTGGAGAGGGGCTAAAAAGCCATATACCATACAAGGTGGTAAAAGAGTAAGAGGTCTTATTGCTTTCTAGCTGTGCAGCAGCAGCGCCAACCATCCAACGTCCAAGAAAGCCTTTGGCCGAGCAGGCAACAAAGCATTCGGAAAAGGAGTTACGGATCTCACCTGCACGTTCCTGTGGTGATCCGTGGGGTGGGTGATGGTTGTTGGTGGCCCCCGCGTGCACGTGCATGGCTGTGGGCAAGGATGCCCTCAATGTGCTTTGCTTACGCTTGATATTTCGGTTTGGTTCTTCCAGGTAGACGAAGAAATAAAAAGGTGGCATAGCTAACAAATAACGGGGCACCTCCGAGGAAGAAGAGAGCATATACGTTCCATTCTTCTCCCAACTTTTCTTTTATGACAGAATATTAGAACTTTTTTTTCCCCCTTTTTGCCGCACCTTTACGCCAGAAAGCAACCTTGCCTTAATGGACTAAATTATGATAACTGTTATGGCAAAAAAAGGTAAAAAATAAAAAGAATCGTGCAATAAAAGGAAAGGCGTTTCTTGGAACTGTTTCCGGTAGGTTGCTTAATGATGTGCAGGTGTCTTGGACTTTGTTCGGGTTCCGTTGAATCAGCTTATTGCAGTAATCACATTTGTCAGCTTATGATGTTCCCAAAAGCCCCGAAAAAAAAGGAAATCAAAGACAAGGTCTCCTTTCATAATAAACTCGAATTTTTTTTCTTTTGGATATAAATCTGGTTTAATTTCTCTTCAGAAAATGTCGCCACTACATGTACAAAACAATGATGATATGCCAGGAGGGGTAAGGCGAATAATGTGTGGGGTACAATATGAATGGGTGCGCTATGTACACAATGTTCTGGTTTAGTTTTGTTTTTATATAAAAAATTATCACAGACCAGCTCTAGGAAGACATGGGATGTCTAGGAAATTTGTAGACACAGAGCCAGAATTTGAAGAAGATACAAAAAATCGTACAGCTTTCCACGAAGCTTTTTTCATGAGATAAGAGATGACTTGATGCAAAATGATGGAACTTCTGAAATATCCAGGTGAGACGCAAATTAACACGGCAGGACTGTCCGACTCGAGTCTTGAGAAGGGCTTTTATCCAAGGGACTGACCTTTAAAGAGAAAGAAAACAAAACGTTAGTTAAACTGGTTCAGGAATTTTGGTATGGATGGGGTGTGCATTACCTCTTGAGCGCAGGAATTCTGCACGGCACTGTTGGGCGTTGCTGGCAAGGAAACCAAAGGCTGTCGGTTAGGCAGCACAATTCCGGTGGAGGTAGTAGTAACAGTAGAATTGTTTCTGATCGCCTGAGATGGTTCGCTGAGGTTGTGGTACAGGTTGGCATTGGCGACTTGCAGGCAATTGTTGTTGTTATGTTGTTGTTGGTGGGCCATATTGTTGAGCATGGCCGTGACAACAGCCGAAGCGCTCGGGTGGCTTTTTTCCAACGCGCCTTGCAGATCGCAAATGTAGTCGATCACGTACTCGATGACTTCCACTTTGGAAACTTTGCGATTCTTGGGCATGTAAGGCACCAATTCCTTCAACTTGGACAGATACATCTGCATCTCCACTTGTTCCGGTTTGCGCACTTTGCTGTCGGACACTTTGTTGTGGCTGACGGAGACTTTCACGTTGTTGACGGTAGATTTCACCATTTTGGCGGAGTTGTGGATAAACTGTGTGATCGAAAAACAACACGAGAAGGAAAACGAACTAAAACTCGGTCTGAGTTCGAGAGAATGTGTAAAGGTTGTTGCTGCGCAAGAGCTGAGCTTGTCAATGGTTTCATGTCCGATGGCAACGGCTGCTTTTATACCCGGTCGACCCGAAGCCCCGCCTCCGCATGGGATGTGCGATCGCAAGCGATTCAAAAGGGGCTCCCTTAGAGCTATGGCCACCGAGCAGCAGCTGTCGCGTCTGCGAACAAACCCTCCCATCTTGCCCTGAACGAGTATATATGGTATAAAAGAGACTGGTGTGCTAACGTCTAGAGGAAGCGCTTTGTAATGTATCCAAATTGGTTAGAGCAGACCCTTGAGACGCTTCGTTTCTCGTTTCATGGTAAAGCAAATCGCTGCGGAACTGAGGAACCAGTTTGGGAATAAGGATTGTTTGAGGGGATATAACGTATGGCGCTAACGAGCTGAACGTGAACATCAAGCAAAATCACGACACTGGAAAAAACGGGTAATAAGACAGCAGATATAATGGCTCATATTATGAGCAATAGATCAAGTCATTTGTAACGTAAACCAATGAAAATTTTATTAAGGGTCGTAGTCGCGGAAAGCTTCCCCCGCGTTTTTCCCACAGTCCGGGTAAACGAATACGGAATATAGGGGTTAGGAAAGCGTGTTCATTCAGTTGTATATATTAACGCGTTATATTATATAGACTTGTTCTAGGGGGTGAAATAGACATGCAAGCGTCGAGGGCGTCAATCGGTGGCAATGCGGCTCTATTGTGTGTCCTCGTGAGTTCCCACGATTCCGATCCTGGGAAAACCGGACGCGGCCAAAGGCACAGATCTATCTTTGGTTATATTGGCCATCCCCACAGCTGCTCATGGACAATTAGGTATTCTGATGAGCTTTGTACCATGTTGGCAATTGCGTCAAGGGAAAGGCTGAGAAGATAATCAGACGAAATCGTACATTTTCCAGAGTTAAAAAAACTTATAAATAAGAAAACGAACTTGGCCATGATTGATTCCACATGACCTTGTAAGGAAGAAACTTCCCTTTTTCACTGTGTATTTTAAAAATTCGGATACTTTTACAAGAGAGAGCTCGCCATGTGTGTTGGGGTGTCGATGTCAAGTCTGTTAGGGCCATGACTTATCAATATGCATATATGCCTGACAAGCACATACATATATATACCAGGAACGCACATATGAAGACATTCTGTGCTTAGGATCTGTTTATGGTTTCTTTTATCACTTCTCAAGCTCCCTTCTTGTCTCTGTTTACATCGCAGCAGTCTTTAGCTTTGCACAGAAAAAGGGAAAATTTTCCGCCTTATTGGTACCTTATGCTAAGCAACTTAGCTGTCGATAAGCCTTCAAGATCGCAGCAGTGATTCTCAGCAGGTTGCCCAACCGAAAAAAAAAGTCATGCCATATATACTGGGAAACCACTGTCTGTTGGCGAACTGCATTAGCAAGCATATGCTATTCATACGCAGAAGGTATAGACACTTTTTAAAACTCCCCCCGAAAAGGAAATGGAATGAGAAAGTGAAAGAAAAGCACTGTAGACCTAGCACATTATAGTTCCGTAATGCTCATTTGAGGCCATAGCCACATAGCAACTGAACTATAAGCCCATGGAGCCGTTTTTTTCTTGTTATTTTTTTTCTCTCCTTCCACACGCGAAGAACTCATGAATAACGCCCCGTTTAAGGTAGTAAGTTGTTTGAAATGAGCGCATGGGAAATTGAACAGTGACTTGACTATCTAAGAAATAAGGTTGCAAGTTTTGGTGTGCGTCTTGGGCTACGACGGACCACCCGGACTTAAATAGGGGAAGAAGAAGAAAAAAAATAGTCCGTATCACACATATGGCGTTCCCAACGTTCCTCTCAAAAGACGGATTTTTTCTCTTTTTTTATGGCTGCAATTGTATCTGCCTTGAAAGGAAAAAGTGAAGCTTTAGGGCCAAGGGTAATAGTTCGTAGTGTGGTCTTGATCGAGTTAATTGTCTCTAAATGGACGCCTTTCGCGACCCTGGTCTTATCTGTCCTTCTCCCCCCGCCTTTATCAACCGTGACAAAACATGAACAAACCTGAATTGCACATAGGAATGCCGCTGCTGAGCCCAAGTCCAAAAGTCGTCGCTTAGGATTTCCTCAATCTTAACTGAGCCCAATTTTGTCTATAGGAAAAGCGACAACGAACACGCCAGTGGACCTATACGTTACAGGGTATTTGTTTACTTAGGTATTTGCATAACTTTTAAAAGCACCATATCACATCTTTCTTCCTTTTTGGAAGTGACCCTCAGGTATGTAGGAGACGATAACTTCGCTCAAAGACCCAAGTAAAGAGGGAACGATTTTAAAAGTGTCCTCCATCACCCAACACATCCCGCGATAAACCCCGAAAGGCGGTGACTTTGGGGTGTTGTCGCTTTTTTCTTCGTTCTTGGGATGCTCAGGTGTTTAGATCTGTTGTTCCCATAGCTGGGATAACTTTTAAGTCAAGTCTGTATGGCCCTCATCATGTCTAGCCTCGGCTCCCCTTAAACCCCGTTCACACTGCCCTGAACCGGGGTTCCGGCTCGCCTTTCCCATGCCAAAGCGGGCGCTAGTGTAGACGGAGCTTAAAGATGTGGCGACTGTCAGACTGGCACACACCTGTGTGGAGCCCGCAGCATTTGTTAAGCATTGTATAGCCCCTGAGATTTCCGTGAGAGACGTTGAGTTCGAGACGGCCACGCTCAGACGTTAGGTTAAGGGTGTCCAATCGTATAGACACGAAAACCACAGCCAACATTGGCATTGGCATCCCAAGCAGCATCCAGGTAGTGAATATAGAATAGAAGCGGACCCCCGCTTGGTGCCAACACTAGAACGTTTTTATGACCCACCAAAAGTATGCTTCCTTTAACCCCCAATATATAAATGCATTTTTTTTACTTTACTTTTTATGGAAGCAACAAAATTGTCTGTGCCGTACCTGCCCCTTTTAACAAGCAAAGCTCGTCGTTTATGTAAAAACATGGTACCTTATGCTCAGGCGAATTCCCATATGACCGTACATGTATTTGAGGCCCGCTCGGTTATCTTTTTTCTTTTTTTCTTTTTTACCTGTGAGTTCGTGTAGGCGATCCAATTGTTAGCACCAGACCACCATGCTGCGTGATTCAAGGGGCGCGAACTTGCCATATAGAGAAGGCCCAGGCAATGTATAGAGAGAGCCCCCTTACTTAGGCATAATGATGGGATTGATAAAAGCTTGAGATTTCTTGTAACTTAAAGCCTTACACGCCTGAAAGCAAAATGCAAGCCGTAGAAAAGCTGAAGCCTTTTTTTCTGCAGAGAGCGTGAACGTGAAGACCTTGTAAGCTATAAATTGTCTAGTTAGCATCACGTAGTTTCTCTGAGAAAGGAAAAGAGCGTGTAAAATAAAGTATGGGCATATTCGATTGGTCTTATTAAGGTTCTTTAGGCGTTGAAGAGGAAGTAACCAGCGTTGGGTACTACTTTGTATTCGAAGGAATACCTAATAAATGCACGAAAGGTTGAGAGAGCCACTGTCCGCCAAGTTTTATGACTCCTGTAAAGAAAAACGGGAGCGAGAAAGATTTTGTCAATGGAGATGTCGTGCATGCAAGCGAAACTTGTTTATCTCAACTCTCTTGTCTCTTTCTGGTGTAGTTGGGATAAAAAAGGTCTAACCACCACCACCATTTTTAAAGGATTTGTACGTGTGTGATAAATGACCAAGAATTGAGCAGCTCTATGCTATAACTGCTGAAAGTGTTGTTGGGCTAATTTGGGTCTTATCTGGAGCAAATTGACTCTCTTAAGACTTGTCCGATGGGAAGCAAGGAATTTTAACAACAGCGATCGGGGAAAAACAGGTCTCAAAAGTATTATGGTCGCAGTATATGGCCTGGAACTAGCTAATCTCATCAAAGGCTTCGTGTTGAGTCACATGTCAGACATGCAAAACGCATTTACGTGTCAGGAAGAGAGATCTTCAATTTTTTGTTTCCGTTTTTCTCTCGCATGTTTTGCCCGCACCTTGACCGGTTTTTTGTGGCTCTGTTGAGCGTCTACACTAAATTCGTACGTTTTTATGGTCCAAAAGTTGCTGAAAAGAGTCAAGTTTAACAGAAGGAGAGGTTAATAGGCCCTTGTGCGGTTCAGTTACTGTCCCTGGCACGCATATTTGTCCCATTCTTGTCAACTTTTATTGGCCCCCTTGAACAATTCGACAGTGTTCGACCATAAGCGCTAAAACATTCAAGCTGTGGAAAGTGTACGAGCTTCTAAGCCACTGCGTTCTATTTTTTTTTCTTCTTTTTCCTCCTCTTTTTGCCTTCAGATTGGGGAAGGAAACTATAGAAAGGGTGCAAAACATTACCTTTTACCTGGCGGAAGAAACACCAAAGGGTCAGGTCGTGGAGAATATTTGCATTCCCAGACGTCCTGGCGCCGCCGCCGACAGCTTTGGGTGCAACAATAAGTTCTACCATAGACATCGCGAAAGTGCAAGAGTTGATGGCTTCCCAGCCAGCTAGACACTCTATCTTGTAACTTGTTTTTATTCTGACAAATTAGAGAAAGATATTATAGCAGGACAACATGAAACGGGACTTAAATTTGTGTTTGTTTTCTGTTGCGGGGCTTCGATGTGTGGGAGTCTTGGGATTTATGGCGTTTGAAATACAAATAAAACGGACAATTCCAGAATCATATAGAGGTATTTGTATAAACCGAGAGGGTGTTGGAATGGCTTTATCTCCCGAGTTTTTGTTGGCGAGTTTGAGCTGATAAACCAGCCGATAAGAGCACCTGTGCCTTAAGATAAAAGCCCTAGTCCAAAAAGTCAATCGTAATAGAAAATTCTCCGGTTCCCACGCTCTCGCTTGTTTGGAAAAGCAAGTGCGCGGGCGAAACCCAAGACTAGCTCTCTCTCTCTCTCCTTTTTCAAGCAAAAGAACTTGGAATATTCAGATAGGACAATGAGACAAGGACGATAAGACACCTGTGTGCTCCTTGTTCGCTTGACTGGGATACAAAAGCCAGATCAACGGGCAACTTTACTCGATAACGAAATGTTCGGTCTTGTCCAAGGCTCTTCTACGATGATAGAGACCCTGGGACGTGGAGATCAAGTCCTGAAAAACCGTTGACCTTTTGTACCGATTTGCGTCATTGTTGACTTCTTTTTCTGTCGCAATTTTTCGTTCCAGAGTAAATTCAGACCTTTTGCTTTAATAGTGAATGGCAGTCATCCGTGCGATTAATGTTTCCTTGTTTAACTTTTTAAAAAAAGAAAAAAAAACTGCGCTGCCTTATTTTTGCAGTTTATTTGAACTTCGTCAAGTTTCGCCTCTAGCCAAACGATAGTTTGACAGACGTGGATTTCCTTGAAGGGCAGACCAGAGGAGATTCGCCGAAAACCTTGTTATCACCAAAAAAGTGCAAATACGAAGGCCCTTTCCTGGGAAACTCGAATATCACAGATGGGACAAAAAGCGAAGCTCAATTTGGAATAGGCAAACAGTACAGTTAGAAACGCTTTTAGGGACCAGAAAAGACAAGAAAAGGTGGGGGGTATGGGGCGGACATAGAGTTTTCACTGTTTATTGGCAATGCTTTAAAACTCGGAAGTTAGTACTATACTATACGCATTCCTTGTATGGTCCTCTCCCGCATGACTTGGGATGATAGAAAGGCATCAAGGATGACTCCCAAGTCTGAATTTGTTTAAAAAAAAATAGTAAAAAAAATGGGCGCACACCTGGACAGGTGTCGGGACAAGAGAATGCAGGAGCCTTGTATGTATCGTGGGAAAGGTCTACTTCTTATACGTATATCCTTGCCGTAGTTGTGTATGTCTCCCTATATATATACAGTCGCTGACCACCTGGACTTGGACGCTTTGGCTAAAAAGAAGCTCCCCCCTCCCGCACCTTTAATCTCTGTATATAGAAGCAGATTCACTCAGGGTAAAACCAGGAAGAAAGGAAAAGACCACATATTGCAAAGCCAGGGCGCGGGAAATTTTGGTGCAGGTGATGTTTGATGACATTCCTTTGGGTCTTTTTTTTCTTCTTTTCTTTCTCCGTAGCCTTTTATAATAGTTCCATAGTTTTGGTGTAACCCGGGTCTTGAATGCTTTTAACTATTGATCAACGGTACCTTGTTTCAATGGGGCAAAAGGGGCGTTTCTGGAGAAGAATTCCCTCTTGTGTTCATTTTTTGGGGGGTGAGAGAAGAAGAGATTTAGGGAGAATTTTCGCTAGGGTTTTAAGGATGTCTATAAGATTTCAAAGAAAACTTAGAAAACCTTAATAGGGCAGTGAATGATTGCTGTCTGTCGCAGGAATGTGTGTCATTGTTAGGGTGCTCGTTCGTGCAGGGGAAAGTGCGTTTTAACGCATCGCAAAGCCTTTTGGACAGAAAGGGGTTATATTGTTGTTGTGTTGGGTATGTGGGTTTGACCAAGCTGGCAAAAACACGAAAATCACAACAGCAGTTGACTGCGTCCATTGTTAAAATGCTTGGGTTATTGTTAAGCACGTTTATTTAGTTTCTTTTTCCTTTTTTTGCAAGTAATGGCCCACATCGCGAGTAAAGTTCTAGCATTCTAGCCCTAAAAGCGAAGGAAAGCGAGTGTATGATGGTTTTGATTTGCTTGGGATCTATAGCCAGGTGTGACTGCGGTTTTGGTTTTAGGTGCTGAAGGCGTTGGGATGGTATAGTCACTTAAAATGTGCTTGAAAAGCGTATTACAAATTAGCTAATAGCTTGCTCCGTGTTACTTTCCCTTTTTAGACACTTTGGCAGGAACTCACCACAGAGCTTTCTGAACTGAAGCAAGTGACAGCTGTGATCAAAGAGAGGCAATACAGAGCAAAACTCCGGTAGCCCACTATTGGATTGGATATACATAAGTCGCGTTCGTTTTGTACGTTCGACTTGGACTTAGACAAGCCAAACTTCCTTGACTTACGCTTATGAGTTTTCGTTTTAATCTAAACTTTGAAAGTTTACGGAAGTCTATTTGGAAAGTCTCGAGTCCAGAACGAAGGGTTATAAGCATAAGTTTACAATTGCTGCACCCATGGGGCGGGGCTGGTTGAAAATAAACAGAGGAAATTTTCGTTTTTCGAGGATGGAATTCAATAGTAAATTATTGTTTGGTTTTGTGTGGGAGTTCATTTATTCCATTCTTGAATCAGTTTTTAATATTATCCGGACAATTGAAGATGTTGACGGGATAAGATAACTTTCCCCCATTGGTTGTTTGCAACTTAGGCTCGTGCTTCTTGGCCCAAAATTCAACACTTCGAGGAAGAAGTCGTTGATTGCCAATTAAAATATATCAAAAGTAGTGTATTCTTGAAAAGCACACAGTCTCGGCATGCGCGCAATAAGCCAAGGAAATAAATAAACAAGGGGGCGGGGCTAGTTTAAGTCTGGGCCTCTTAGTACTTTGTTATAGACTTGCCTGACTTGAGATCAAAACTAAAAGTCGGCTTTCAAAGTCTAAGTCGACTAGCTAACTAAAACACTCATAAGCCCGAAGTGTACCTATCTCGAACGCTTATAAGCGCAAGTTTTGGGTAGACTTTTAAGCTTGCTTTTAAGTCGACGTCCACTTTCGTGAAATCAAACGCCGCTATAACTTCTGTTTGGAAGCAATAAAGTCGGCTTTTCTCCCTAAATCAAACGAAAGACGAAGAAGAAAGCACGATAAGGCCGGAACCGTATGGGTAAAGTCAGTTCAGTTCGGAAGTGCGAAGGTTTGATGATTTTTTTTTTCGCGGAAGAGCAGCTGTGATTATCAGGAAGGGGACAGGAAGTAGCTTGTAGATCGGAAATCAAACAAGTCGGATGTGCGCACAGATTGCTGGGCCTTTTTTCCAGGTGACATTGTCGGGATTTCTCCCTCGACGCCGCGTTGGTATCGGGAGTAAGCGCTGATACCCCAGAGCAGAGGCGTCAGGGTACAGCGTTTACTTTCTGGTAAAGGTAAACGTACCGCCTGTCAGTTTAATCAGCGTCTCGTTAGTAACGATTAAAGTATATAAGCGGCCTTAACTCTTTGGCCATTTGTGGGTAGAGTGTTACTTGTCACGGTTACCGCGTGTGAAAGTAAGTACACCGCACTCGAAACTCTGTCAGATGCTGTACACTCACGGATTTTGCTGTTGTTGTTGAATTCCTGATTAATTATGAGCATTTTCCTTCTCTAGTATCTTGTAAGGGAATTTCGTCTTGGCTTGTTTTTTTTCCTTTATTATTTTGTATTGGCTTAGGGAAGGTGTCACCGCGAAGGGATTTCTGTCCTTGGAACCATCTGTGCTTTACGGATAGAGTTGAAGCTACGGGCGCAACATTCCTGTGTCCATCTAACATCTGCAACCACAATGCGATTCATAAGTATAACCAAGGCCCACCAAGAGAACCCTACCTGCTGACGGACTGATCCAATGACCTAGAGAAAAATCACGAACACACTGCCAAGTCCAAAAACCTAACGCTATTGTCATAGGCACTCTCTTTCTTGTTCAAAACCGAAAAAAAGGAAGAAAAACATATAGCATTGCTAGATCCGGTCTTCTTTTTTTATTATTATTTATTCGTTTTCTCACCTGTTTGACTTTTTCGAAAGTCATGCCGTCTGTTGTCTAGTTCGTCCTTCTTAACCCAAAAATGTACGTGATTACACGCTGTACTGTAATTTGAGGGGGGCTTTTGGTTTAGCTGCGCTCTCTCAACCCATAAAATGTATGTGTGTATGATACGGCGACTCGCCATGAAGCAGTCATCCATCGTTGCAAACGTCACGCCGTTCCATACCTTAATTTGAGATGCAATTGATACGGCAAATTGCGTAGCTTCTTTAAGTCTCAGAGGCAGGTGCATTCCTTTAATGGTTCGGAGAAAGGTTACTGAATATGCTGTCGGATTCCAGAGCTTAAGTTCGTAGAGCCAACCAAAATCAAAAAAAGCCGTCAGATTGCATGTGCACCTGTGGAAAACGAAGATCGAAGGTCATTCCCGAGCTTCGACGTTGATTTGCATATACCGCAACATCAGTTTGTCCGTTGTCCTAGCCTTTGGAAGCGAGTGAAGGTGGTTGCATTTTTGTTTACCATTACAGCTGACGTTTCTACTTATTATCCAATTTCCAATTTACCAATTTCGTGAAAAGACTTGGCATAGGAAGACTAAGCAGCTGTTCTACACACCCAAACCCTTAATAGGTTAATAACAAGTCTGTATTTTATATCGGACGTTTTTGTTCTCCGTCTTTTTTCTTTTCTTGTATTGGACGATTTAGATCACTTGTTAGATAGCATCGTCTTTTTATATGCGTGGGAACAAAACAGGTATGTGTTAAGGGCAATTACCTTAACGCTAGTTATGTATATAGTGCGGCGATGGCACCGTGATATCCCAAACTTGATTTGAATTGAGTCTGCGATTCCCTCTGTGTTCAGCTTGGAGCGTTTTACGGGTCCGTACATGTCGCTTCTCTCGGCAGAATGAATTCCTGGTACCCAACACCTGCATCAAATAAATCCGGACAGTTGCACGGAGCCTTAATTATTCGTTCGTCCTTAATAAGGGCGTTAGCAAGAAAAAAAATCTCTTTATTTGGCACTTACTATAAGCATGAGAGTTTAAAAGTCGTAAGATTGTAGAAGCAACTCGTGCATGTAATGTGACCTACACTGCTTGCTCATCACTTAGCCAGATCTCTATATAACTTGCAGGCTAATTAACTCCTGGTTTGGTACGCAAGTCAGGTAGCCTTGCGTAACGTCTGAATAGGGACAAACAACACGTAAAACGGGTAACAAGTATGGATTAAAAAGGTAATTCGGTCACTGCAGCCGGTTTTGCAACAGAAGCGCAGTTTTTAATAGACACTTTTTTGCACCGTTGTTCTTCTACTCCGTTACCGTCGCGATTTCTCAGGTCTTGGGAAACTTTTCCTTCATTTGCTGCGCGGAGACGGTTCTTTTAACGAAGACAGGAGGCAAAAAGTGGCTTGGGACACGTGGTGCGGCCAGTATGCAAAGTAGGATGGGGTAAAACAGGGGTTTTGCTGCAGCTTTCGCTGCTGGGCTCATACAGTCGGTGATGTCCACGTGGGAACATCGAGTTGACGCCGTTCACAGCGTCGTTCGCTTGGCGGCCATGTGTTGGTGGTGCATGACGGGAACGAGGGTGGTATATAAACAGCCCCGGTTTTATATGCGAAAACCAAACCCCTCAAAATGAGGGTTAAACCGTAATGAAAGACTCAAAACAGGGTTCGGGGATGGTGTGGGGCAGATGCTGGGCAACTCATCGATTGTTGAGCTATAGATCTCTTCCCCCCTTTATATGTTTAGCTAAAGAGAGCAGAGAATGCAAGATGTGTATAATAGACTCAGGAGCCATCACCTGTGCGCCTAACAAAAACCTTTAGCGCTTTAACTGGCTTTAGCTAAAGGGGCAATATGCTTCTTGGGTTAGAGAGATTAAGCGTTCTAAAAACAGATGTTTTAACTTATGTTGACTAGATGTCCTTTTAAAAAGCCATGTGGGGCGAAAGTGGCCGTGTTTTCTTCGGACTCGAGCAACGCGTTATTGGAAACGCCGTGTCCAATGATTCTGCGGGGACAAGATGGGACGACGTTTGAGTTGTTTCAGAAGAAAAAGAGAAGGGGGCTCTTTGTTGGTTGAGCGAGGGTGTGTGAGGTCAATTAGCTAGAGGAGTGAAGGGGGTTAAGAGTTCAAAGTCGGGAGGGAGTGTGAGGCATGCATGTGTAAAAAGCGTCGGTGGCACAGCCTGTTCTCCATATGGGACAATTCGGCCGAGTCCAGCAGTATATAGGACTCTTTCGCTTTCTCTCTCTATAGTCTTTTTTCTGTACGGTACGGGGGTTTTTCGTCTTGGGTTGCCGAAAACGAGTGCGAACCATGTGTGGGCCACAATCCGTCTCACTTTTCAGCCCCACTGCAACAAATTAAGACCTCATTAGAAACAGCCCTTGCCCCGAGTTTAAGTCTCTCGCTTGTTCGACATGCTTAGCGAGTTAGAGCATTGAATTCGAGATGTAAAAGTGTCGCGCTGTAGCCCTTTTCAAAGTGAGGTCATATGGTCGCAAATCAATTCCGCGAAGACGGCCCAGCCCAAGTTTGGCGCTTGCGAAAGCTTGTTAACTGACCCTATGCGATTTTATCAGAATTCGGAAACAGTTTGGAAATTTCGGACGAAAAACACTTAAAACAAGGGGAAAGGAAGCTGTTAGAAATTGTACCCGTATTATTAGTCCTCGTGGGCTCTTCCCTTGTACTGTATATATGTATATAACTTGCCCATGATCCGGTGACAAGCAGCTCCGCAGGCGGAGTTCTTGAAAGGAAGGCCAAAGGAGGCGGATTTGGTACTTTGGCAAGGTAGGTAGGCTATAGGCAATTCATTGATCTCTATAGCGTACAATGAAGGGGGTGATGTGTCTCTTTAAAGGGGAGTTAAAAAGTCTTTGACTTTTCAAAGACTAACTTTACTACAAGAAAAGGCTGTGCGTATTGTGGGCTTTCAACTAGACGATTCAAGAGAAACGGGGGAGACGTTTCCCGTAAAAGGTATACGCGATATATATGTGTCTGCATACTTTTCTCCGCCCTCAAGTCGCCCCCCTTGTCCACACCTGTACTATCTGCTATCGGGATAATGATATGAATAGAAGGCATCGTAGACGGGGACCATTTTGGCCGACTTTGTGAAGACTGCCATAGCCTCCATCAATATAAAAATCCTCCCCGTCTTTGGGGAAAAAAAAGTTCCGAGTGGCGCCAAGACCTCAGCAGGAGTCCGACCTAGAAGTCGGGACTGCCGCCTTCAACAATGCAACAATGCTCCTCCAGCAGCTTTATTTTTACCACCCGCACTTGGTCCATTTCTTTCTTTTTTTTGCCATTTTCCTTTTTGGCGCCAAGCCATTCATATGATACGTTCCGGCTCTGGCGTGATTGGTAACTTTAACAAATGAGCGTGGCGCGTCGATTGTTAACTGGCATGGATTCTTAATTGAATAGAAACGAGAAAGATATGAAGTGAGAAAAGAGAAAAGACGGAAGAGTGATAGAGAGAGAGAGAGAGACGGGGGGTTGTAGGGAGTGGTTTGTTTTCGTTTGCTCTCCTTTCCCCAAAGAGGAAACTCCACCCGAAAAAAGCTCAGTTATTGAAAGCTTTTCTTTGTTGTGACTAGAGGATGCAAAAGTTTTTGGTTGGAAGAGTTCGGGAACTGATTGATTTTATTTCTCATGACCTTAAAAGTGCAACAAGTTGGCCGGAAATCCATTACACTTGGTTTGTCCTTTTCTATATCTGCAGGATGTTGGTAACAATCAATTGAACTTGGCCGCCGTGGGACTCCTGAAATTACGTTCCCATTGCGACGGACGGAAATCGAGATCCGATATACCTTAGGCACAGTTTAGAGGTATAGGAACGAGTTTGCCGGCCTTTACCGTATTTCGACCTCTTTAGCTTGCCGTTGTTGTATAATATCGGTTGCATTTCCCTCTTGCTCTTTCTGTGCTTGCCAACAGGTTCTCTTTCAGAACCTGGACATAAACGTGACACTACGGGTGTCATACTGTTGCAAAACGTTCGCTGAAAAACAATGACAAACGGGTGTCACTCGATTTGAAAATTGGTAGTTGGATTGGAAATGAATTAGGTTAGGTTAGTGTTGGAAAATTACAACTCGCTAGTGTCATTTTTGACAGCGGGATACAGTTCATACGTTTGCCACTAAATACGGAGAACGTGTTGGTGCTTGTAAGTACTCTTTTACCACGCCGAAGTGCTTTGCAGTGGTGTCCAAGTCAACGTTTACTTGGGGAAGATATCCGCTCAATCGGAGTTTAACTTTCGCCAGTAAGCGCGTAGAAAAAATTCATTGTTACCAACAATGAAACGGTAACGGACTATGAGGTGAAGTCGTGCTCTGATTGGACGGGTATCTTCCCATGTAAACTTTGACTTGGACACTACTACACAACTGTCGTCGTTAAACAGTACGCTCATTATAGTCTCACCTACTATTTTGCGTGTGAAAAACGACAATGTGTTGACTTTTGAGGGGGGGGGGGGGAAAGCGGTACAGACACAAATGGAAAGGAATTCTCGTCTGGTTATGAAACGGAAGGGTGGGGAAGACACCTCTCGCAATCCAAGCCCCACAAATCCGTAATTGTTTGGACGTGAAAACAGCTTTTGACACGCGGAACACATCCTGACTAGGGGATGGGGATGTGCGAGACAAAAGAGAGATTTTTTTACGGTTTATTGTTGTATTAGAACTCCACCCTCTAACTACACAGCGCAGAACCGTCCGGAGAAGAGAGATCTTTACTACTCATCCTGATGGTTGTTGCGGTCGGCGCCAAAGTCATGAAATCACCAAATTAGGGCACAGCATAATACCAGTTCCGCAGTCTTTAATAACCCTAAAAAATGACCAATTAAAAACGAATCGCGATTTGCTTTGCATCGCTTGCCCGAAAATTCTTGCAATCAATCAAAACCTGGAACCGTGGCGATCAAAGGACTTGTCGAAGGTAACTTTCAGGATCGTTATTTTTTGCCTTTGTTCAGTGTGAGGGTTAGCACAAAAAAGGAAAGGAAAAACCTAGACGTGAAACGTCATTTTTTGTTTAAAATTGAAGATAAAGCCATTACTTTCCACGCACGCTCCCCTTTTTTCCTTTCCTCTATTTTGACCTCTACAAACTCATAATTACGGAGCCCACTCACTCGCACTCCTAAAAAAAATATAATAAAAAAGCGCTGAGCCGTAGTGGTGGTCCTCCTCTTAGCCTCCTTTCCTCTCTCGTGCTGGAATCGTAAATTAAGACATCTATTTGTATGCGGGACTAAAGAATTCAACTTGGGAAGACTCGGAGAGGTGGCAGACCAATTTCTCTTCTAACTACACACTTTAATTCACAACAGCATTTTTTGTAACTGATTAAGCGAAATAAGGGGGGAGCAATGGGTCCTGATAACCCTTTTTTTGGATCCTTCTTCGAGGCTTATATCCTTAACTATTTTTCGCCGGTAATGCTGGCGCATGCTTAAATGGTATGGTATGATATACCTGTGATAGCTCTAGACAAGCTAACAATTTTTTTTAATGTTTCCTTCAAAAGGGCTAGGTTAGGCGAATGCTTATTGTTGGACTACTTAGAATTGGTCGTCGAGTTGACAACAAAGAAATCTCTTCTCTTGCTGCTCCAAGAAATCTTCTCAAGTGCTAAGCAAGGGAAAGGTAGTATAAAATATAGGGCTCCTTATACTGAAACTGTCTCTCCAAACATGGGTCTGTCGTGCTTTGTTCGACTTTTTATACCTTTTTCTTAATTTATTTTGAATTGTTTTTGCTCGTTTGGAACGTATTCGCAATTTGTTGTCGGTTTTTGGCGACTATTTTAACCTTATTGTCCGCTGTTTTGCTTAGATTTTGACAAGTAAAACGGCATGAGCTATGGCGACGTCACCTCACGAAAGCTGGTGCGTTAAGCGTATGGAAAAAAAAGGAAAATAAAAACTATTACCGATGCATAATGAACTGTTTCGGGCAGCAAGGGATTAATAATACATGTACAAGACGCAAAGCAGGCAAAGAGTTATTTGAGAAAGAGTCATGGTAGCCTCACGGGTTGCTAAAGAAAACGGTAGCTGTCTTGGGATGTTCTTGGACGTGTTGATGCCGTGATTCTGATAAGCACCTTTTCAGTGGAACCTTCGCAATATATAAGGAGTCGTGATTTGCATACGTGATGAGTTTTCTCGTGGCTGCCTGTCTGGGCTGTTGGGGGGCCCAGGCAAGTCGGTTTTATATATGATATCCGGTAGCTAACCTCCCCGATGGTCAAGGGATGAGATCATTCTGCTCATCTACATTCAGAATGTTTTGGATTTTTTCAGCATTCAGAGTCAAGCTCCCAAAAATTTGGAAATTTTCTGAGCGACGCCCAATTACGTTAAGGCAGACGATAAAGGCACTCACAGATGTCGCTGATGTGCAGGTTCGCAGTACAATAAGCAATAGGAAAATGTAGGTCTTTTGGCGTACTGCACCGCTGCAGAGTAGCAGTGTTCTTATTGGCGGGAGTAGGATCCCATCGTTAGGAAAAGGAGGCGGCTACTTCTTGTCTTTGCCCCTGCGCTAGCTATCTATAAAATTATCCAGCCAAGCTGGAAAGCGTAGCAGAAAGGATCTAGCTTTCGTGGCGAACGCAAGTGAAAACAACAACAACTCGCGACTTACACAGTTTTTTGAAACACACCAAGTTTCTCAAGTTATATACCTTCCGAATTAAAAAGAAAATGGTGAAAGCTAATTGCAACGCATCCCCGGCAGCCGGTCATGTGGCCAGTAACGGCACTACCGGCAAGATTCGCAAGAGTCATGGCCCCGAATACGCGGAGATGCAACTGTACTTGTCCAAGTTAAAGGAACTCGTGCCTCACGTGCCCAAGAATAAGAAGGTGTCCAAGTTGGAAGTTATCCAACACGTTATCGACTACATTTGCGACTTGCAGTGGGCCCTGGAAAGTCACCCTGCCATGCGAGGAGCATCTTCAGCTGTTCGCTTGCCCATGATGGAATCCGCCGATTCGGAAGACCTCGACGACGAAGGACGACAACTGCAACAGCAACTCGCCGCTGCTGCTGCTGCTGCCACTGCTGTCTGTCTGCAAAGTCATTCCGAGACGTCTATTTCCAATTCCAGTTCCTCTAATCCCCACACCCATACCCGTACACCTTTGGGAGTTTTGCCCCCGACCCAAAACTTGACCGCAGTCCCGAGCAGTCCCATGCCATGGTCGGAATCCAAAGCGTAAACATTTCCTATTGGGCCCGTATATACATAACTAAATAGAATCCCGCCCACGAAAACAAAAGTAAAACATCCAAAGTCACCCCCTTTCTTACCCCGCTTGTTCAAAATTCTCCGTCGTAACGTTGGTTATTAATTTTTCAAAACCGCGGATTTGTTTGGGGGCGGATGGGGGTGGAGGGTCGCATTCGGCAGGATTGGCCGCATTGCTCACGAATGCTGTATGGAACACACGACATTTCGGGAAGCCCGTAAAGAGCGCCTGGGACACACGTCTCTCAAACGAAATGCGAAGCTTCGTCGTGGCATTTGAAAATGCCCAACACCTGTAAAATGTGGCCAGGTGTCATCCGCATATGTTCTCCAAAGTTCTGTTTCTATGTAGCAGCAGGCACACGAATGGGCCCCTACACAGCCATCGACGATTGGGAATGGACAATTTTCACGCGGTCCCAGATCTGTTTCATTATTGAAACTTCCCTTTGCTGGTCTCCCACTCACGTTAGGACGACGACCAGATTGCTTATAATACTGCACCGGCATCGTTATGGAAAACCGACCCTGTCCTACCCTTCTCCCACCTTCCCCTACCTCCCACACTTCTGTTCCCTTGTCTTATTACAACAGCAATGAATGCAAAAAAGACCACTTAGACACCACATGTGCATGTGTATTTACAATGCATATGGTCAACACCTGACGGATTATTAGAAAGCTGCCAGCACATTGATGAACCATACAGTCATATTGTTCTGTATTACATCTCTGCACTTACGTCGAGCGTACAGTTACTAAAGAGCGGTCTGGTTCCTACTAACCACATTTCAAAACCCATGGAACGCAAGATGATAGATATCCACATTCTAGGACACTTTCACGTAGGCAGACGGAAAATTCCATTAAGCGCGGGTTGTTCCCGTGTCTAGTCCCCCCACCCTCTTATTTTTGTTCTTTTATCCTTCTAAAAGTTTTGTAGTTTTTCTGTCTCTCACCCAAGATCTCCTTTAAACCCTCTTCTCCTGTTTGATTAGCGAGATCGTTGTTAAAAAAAAGCTTATCCGTCTGTGTAATTCCTGGAGTTTACATCAGCTTCGCTCCATCTGTATTAGCCACATTTTTCAATCCAAAAATCATGTTGAGTACTGGATGTTTGCGTTTTTACGTTTGTCTGTGATAACCCTGGCGTTAGTTTGTGAGCGTTTGTTGCAATTCCCCAAGCAAAAGGAGTTGAATCGCTATCTTTGTACAAAAAGGCACCTTTTATTAGCTTATTTCTTGACTTAGCGGTGTAGCGTTGGGAGTGAATGCGTCATGGTCTCATAGCTTGTACTGAGTACGAACCGAGACTTTTCAATGGCACTGGCACGAAAGTATATAAGAATACACAAACAAATTCCCTAAATTCAATTCTCAAACGCGTTTATTTTGTATGAGTATAAAGAACAAATATTTCAGAATCTTTTTCAAAATTTTTTTAAAAAAATTGCATATCTTCCACTACTTGAGACGTTCTGCTAGTATTAGAGCGAACTCCTTGGGAGTCACGTAGATAAGTATCCGTAACGTGGCGTAAAAGCGGAAAAGCAGACAATTGGAAAGAAAATCCTACAATAGCAATAAGCCGCAATAGACACTGTTAAAAGGTAAAAGATTTCGAAGAAATCCAACGTCGCGCACAAGGTTTCTTTTTCCTTCCGATCTTTTGCAACATCCTGGTCTTTGTCGAGACGGAACAGAACCATTCCAGTATGGAGTAGGCTTGTTTGGTCATAGGATCCGCGATTTTGCGGATACTTGAACCCAAGAATGCGACAAACGCGCACTGTAATAGACGGTCCCGGCCTTAGTTCTCTGTTGCCAAATGCTCCAGCATAGATTTCCCACCTGCCACGACCTTTTTCAACCCCCATGATGGATGGATGATGGTCTATTTGAGAAAGTATGGGCAGCAAAACCATTGCGCTATCTTACCTTAGACAACTTATGCAGAAAAATGCCGATCAGACCTTTATAAGACCCAGGTATTCTTCGCTTGTTTGATCCCTTGTTATTTTGCTTTGCACCTCTGTGCTCTGCATGTTTGCCCATCTCTGTGCCATCTGATTGGCATATTTTTCGCCTGTCTGAAAGACCTAGCAAATTCTTTGTAGCCTTACCGTCATGGAAACTCTCAGATTTGATTTAACAAGACGTTTATTACCCGCTCATTGCGATCGTAAGTTCTCGTGTTTAGGAACCTTTAGGGGGTTCTTTTTTTTTGGGGGGGGGGGAGAGGGACAGGGAGGTCAGGATGTAGCTTACCTATGTTTTGGCATATTGTCACCTGGTTAGAGTATATATTTAGAAAGGTCAAAAAAGCCCAGGTGATGATCGTCACCCTCCCCAACAGTTTTGGGTTTTAGCGCGGATGGTGGTTGGGTCCTGAGAAAAGCAGCCATCAGCACAGGACTTTTGCTAAGTTTAAAAGGTAACAGCATGTCTTTGTAGAAGTGTTGCAGCTGCCCAACAATGGTATATATGCAGCTGGGGAAGCCACTGCTGTAACCACTCCTTGTCGTTATAGATACGTGGTTCTTTGATGGGCCCCTTCTCGCTTCTTGCAAGAAAGACGGCACACACCCTGGCCTGCTGCATGCATTGCAACAGCGATCAATACACCTTAAAGCTCCTGTTTTTGGCCAAAGCTTCCCCTTTTGTTACCACCTTTTTCTTCCGTTCCGAAGTACCGGCTCCATGCAATCACGCGTTCCACTAGCCATGTGCATATCAGGGTATAGTACATATGCTGTTGCAGATGTCCCGAAACGCTTTCGCGACTAGTGTTCCGCTTTCGGAGATATTTTTCGCGAAACATCTGCCAATTCCTTTTTGGCCCACTACGGAGGTTTCAATGTCGTGTTTACTCAAGAAACACCTTGCGTTACTTTCCATTTCACTGGCGGCCAACTTATTATTATTCAGAAAACAGCGTGCAATAAAGAGGAACCGGTGCCAATGCCGTCTGCAACTTTCGTTTTCGTTTTCTCTGTGATGAAAACGAGAGTCTTAAAATTGTGCTGTAATTTAGATGTATAATTTACAGTTTATTCCCCTGGTAATCTTATGCTTTCAGAGAAGGTGAAACCTTAGCTTTTTTTATTTTTTACTGTGCCAGCTGTACTGGAAATGTGCCAGTGCTGGGATCTTTGTTGCTATACGTGGGATGTTTCCCTGGTCCGCTCATGATGGGACATAATCGTGCATATGCCTCTATTGAGGTCCAGTATTATTCCCCAGTCAAGACAGGACTGATAAAAAGCGGGAGGGGGGAGGACAGATGCCTTTCTGATCGAAAGTACGAGGTAGTACAACCCTATTACCTTTTAATATTTACCGCAAGTCTTGGAATTCTTTTTCTTTTAACACCCTGCCCAAGACGCCCTCTCCTATTAAGAACCAGGTGTCTCACTATAGTGTTGCACATGGCGATCCTTTTGAATTGGATCGAAAACGTGCGAAAGGATAGCCTGTGTTTAAATGGGTTGTTATTGTCAATTTAAATATAAGCATTGAGCTTTGTACTGGGGAAGAAATTTCCTAGCTTCTCTAACCCAGCTGGTTCCCTAACCCATCGCTTTTTAATAAGTCGGCGTCTTGGCTCGGCTTGGTGTGGTAATAAGTGCGCGAGCTACCAGTGTGAGTTTTCGCTCGAGGCTCCCGCGTTCGTTTGGCCTCACACAATTTCATTCATACATTCATTCGAGTGTGGCTGGGAAAAACCTCCACACACATATAACACCAAAGAAGGGGAGGCAGACGCAACTTCCACCTAGGACTGATGCATTCTCACCTTTGGACATCAGTTTTCCATGTTATGGAATCCGCTGAGGCTTTTTGGGCGCCCTGTATTGTGGCTTTTAGCAAAGTCCAGCGAAGCGTTAATGCTGTATAGGTTGTGTATAATTTCTTCAAGTAACATTCGGCTGTCAGCGTACCCTATACGTCTTGCAGAGGTTAAGCTTGATGTGTTTTGGTGCTTCGGCACAAGGGAAGGTTTGAAGGGGGGAAGAAGACGAAGAAGAACAAGCAAAAAGGTATTCCAGCTGCACCTGCGGTTTGTCTATTAGAGTATATCCCTTTTGTTAAGCGTAACCCTGGATGGGTAAGCCTTGGCCCAGTGTTGCGGCAAAAGGGATGACCGCCAAGCCCGAGAGGAAGAGGAAAGCATAAATTGTCATCGACATGGTCAAAGCCTTTATGCTTAGGAGCGAACTCAGCCGTATTATCGCTGCTCCTGCATCTCAATCACGTCTTAAAAGCCACCAGTGCTACTCAATACAAACGAAATCTTAACCGCTTGTACCTTTCTGCCGCGTACATAAGATATCATCATGTCCTAGTTGCTATTGGAAAGACATGACATTCCTCATTATTCTTGCGCATTTTCTCACCGGTGACCCGTAAAAAAGGGGGAAAATTCTTTATCGGAGAAACTCCATATTTCACTTTGCGGGCTGGAATCTCTCTCGTATTACTCAAACCGGAAAGCTTATAAGATATGAAACTATTTGTATCCGCCATGGCTAACATCAGATCGCAAATCACATGCTAACTGAGAAACTCGTGGGAAAAGAAAGAAATTTCCAAAATAATGACGTTAATCTAACGTCAAATCCTGTGATATCCTGGTATTAATCGTGGCAGCACCTGCAATGCTTAGAAACTGTTACGTTTGATTCCCTGGAAAGTTAAGCACGTATACAAAACCTGGCAGGCCGACATTTCTGATTTTGCCTTGTCTATTAGAGCCTGTCAAAGCATCAACTATAGAAAAAAAGCCTTTTTAGAAAAAAACGTTGTTATCTTCCCAGGTATTTCGTAAGGCTTCGTTTTTTGTCAAATGCCTTGTAAGCCTATTTGAACTCCCACAATCATAGCTAGCACCTGGAGAGCGAAAAATTCGTTGTTTCTCTATTTCTGATGACTAGCCATGCATTGCTGTTTCAGACTGCCAGCCAAAGTAATGCAGCTGGACCATACGGCCAGTACATAACGATATTGGGTTGTGCTGCAGCGCGACTTTGGTCGACCGTTGGATGAATTCAATTAGTAATCGAGGGGATTGCTCAAAGAGTGTCGTCGTTGTAAGGTTTTTGGGGAAAGCATGAGGCCATATGCGTAGCTTGGTACACAGATATAACCAGCTGCATTGCTTTCAATACTCACCTCCACATGGCCATACGACACACTCACACAGGCTCTATATTAGGCGGCTCCCGTATCGCACATGGGCTTTTTGGCGATGCGGGGGGACATGCGGAGTCCAAGGGCAAGTCATTGAAACAGACATGCAGACATGGTACTGCATCTAACACAACATATATACATATATACGAAAAGAGCGGCCTATATCTAATAATATAACATCCCTTGGACACACACACAGACATATATACAGCATAGGGGTTAAACACACGTGTGGTATGTGCTACTGCTGCTGGGGGTGCGATCTATGCGGTATATAACAGCAGACGTCGCCGCGGCCGGGAAACACACACATGTCCTGTCCGTGAGCGGGACAGCTGCGGAATTATTGTTCATGCTTGCTTCTGCTTCTGTCTGTAAGTTTCAAGCAGCCAGCTTTTGCTAACGGTTTTCTGCCCTTTCCTTAGCCTGTGTGCGCGTCTTCCGTTGCCAACACGCGTGCAATTCAGTTGTCCACGTGTTTATCCAGAGAGTCTTGGCAGAAAAATTGAGTTTAAATGATTACAAGCTTGCCCATTCCCAAATCTTATTCAGGGACTTTCTGGACAGAGTAATTGGCGAGGTCTCATTCACAAGGAAGTTCCTCATGCGATATTAGCCTGTTTTCTTTAACCTTTTTTCCTGTTTGCTCCTTGGCAGACGGGGAAATTTGATATTACCGAAGCTCACGCAAGGAAATTTTGAAATAATAGCGAGATGATTGCGCCCATTCATGCAGGTGCAACCAATTTACACCCCCGTTAAACCATCTTGTTCCTTGCCAGTCCTTGCCAGGGGTCATATTATTAGCGTTGAGGGTCCCAAAACTCGCTGAGATTGACTGCGGGGGTTGTGTCCTTTTATATTCTTGTAAGCTTATTTTCAGTGTAAAGTACTGACTTCCTGAGGGCAGATACACTTATTATTCTATAGCAGAGTCCGCATATACTGCGTTGTAAAACTTGAAGATAGTGATTGCGGTTTAGCTAGCAGATTTACCACTCGGGTTATTACCGAAGGAACGTGAGGATTATTAACTTCTTGGTCACGCATGGAAAAAAGGAAAGGGAGTTCCTTTGTGTGTCTCGGAGAAGATGTAATAAAATAAGCTTTTCCACTATAAGAGTAGAAAGAGAGAGAGAGCGTCATCACTATGTAGGTTTGTGGTTTAGTTTGGGTCAGATTTTGGCGTTCAACCAAGCAAGTTAGTGTCGTGACCTTAAAATTAGCACCGGAACTCTAAAATGCTGAGCTTTGCTGCTATTATGTCTAATGCATGCACTGTAGGCTGTTGTGCTGAGTTATGCAAGGTGTGTTATGGTGGGTCTGTTTCCCTTGAGAAGTCATTCCTGTGCAATTCCTCGAGCACACCTGGGCCTATTAATGTTTTCGGTACATAGGCAAGCGGTACATAGCAAGCACACCTGCATGAGCAAACGCCAGCAAGAAACGGTTTTGTCATCGTCCACGAAGTTTACTCTATTGTCGGAACGGGGGAAAAAGACTGAAATATCAGGGAAAAAATCTTGAGCTTTTCAATGGCATAATTTTCTCTTTCTCTTTTTCTAGCTTATTCCTTGACGGTTTTTCCCAACTTTTTAAGAGCAAAAGTTTGGACAACAAGCCTGGTATGGTGGGAAATTTATGTTCTCTCCCTGGGAACTGAAATAAGAAACTTTGTACAAAGCGTACAATATGCGCGTCGCGGACATACAACTTATATGACAAGCACAGCCAAATTGGACGAGCTCCATATATAGATATAAATTGTTTGGTAAAAACAAAACCCAAACTCTATACACGGTACGTGCATGAACCCATAAGGAAAAGTCCCACGTTCCTTTACAACTAAACGCAGTTGAGACGATTGTGTACGGACCGGATTTGGTTGAGTGCGGCCAAATTGAAGGCAATAAAGATATAATAAAGTTTGGACGTGTGAAATGGACCGGGAGGCCGCAGAACATACCACTGTTTGCATTCTCATGCTCGGGGATTCTCGAAATGGGATGTGTTTCATATCAGCCATGCGACTTGGAAGTGAGACTCCAAGTGAAAAGGCAAGGTGGACTGTCAACTAACGTCGTGTGAGCGAAGAGTATAAACACAGGGAACCTGAACTGCTGCTTATGCCCTTATCTGATAGATTTTAAAGCTTGTTCGACAGAATGGTATGACATAATGCTTCCAATAAAAGCCTCAAAGCATTCGGACTACCTTTGCCGTGAGTCATGCCTCGGCTCCGGATGCAATCAACCATGTAATTAGGTTTGATTGAATAAGACATGGTCGGCTCGTGAAACCCTCGAATTGCAGGACTTTCTCTTCGGTGTTCTACCGTGCGCTGTTTGCTCCAAACAAACGGGTTCGTTGTCCCATACTATGTAATTGGGTTGGTCTCCTCTCTCTCTCTTTTTCCTTTTTTCTTTGGTGTTGTACTTCGAGAAGGATATCTAATGCCAGGTTCCGGTTTATTTGAATCGCAACTGCTCCGATCCCGTTGCAAAATCTGTCCTTATCTAGCTTTGTTTAACTGAGGTGAACAATGGTTCTCATTCTTGGGTTCCAACATACTAAGAACGTGCGTTCATAGAACTGTTAATAACCTGAGCAAGAAAAGTTGAACTGTACTGTATTCCGCTCCAACAGTTTCAAAGTCTCAGTACGTTCACGTCAGCACGTTCGCAGTACTGTGAAAAGGTTCAAAGGTTTCCAAAGTTCGCAGTATAATTCCCGAGGGAAACCGGACAAACAGTTAGGCTTTCTCACGAAGAATTACAGAGCTGACAAGGCTCTTAAGGTCTCGTCATCCTTGGTTCACGAATAAATGGACCTTTATTGCGTAGGTTCGAGGGTTTAAAGGTAAAAGGCCGTGTATCTTTTCCGGTTGATTATTTCCGAGCTTGTAATGTATACCAAAAGGATCACGAGACCAAGGAGAAGGGTATATGAGACTAAACACCATTATAGGCATGAAGAAGATGCCTCCTGCATGTGTTTCACTTTTTTAACAGGCTAACAATGCGTGGGAGGCGGCCTCCTGACGCGCAGAAACTCTACCTCTAATTTAGCAGTCTTTATGCCAAGCTTGGATACCTTTTAATGTGTGCCTTTATTGCTCAAAATTCGTGTCCAGAAATTCCTTCTTGAATTTCAAGAAGGAATTTCTTGTTGACATTAAACAATCTATCTTTTCATAAAAATGGTGGGCGTCCGTCAAGCGCGAGTTGACCATAATTGCTTTACAAATATTTACCCGCATAGGAAACCGGTTAATGGGTTACTGGGTTAGGTAAAAATGACGGTTAGGTGCGCTAATAGATGAATATATGTTGCCAGCATGGCAAGGATGCATAGCATGAAATTGGATTTGCAGTTATGTATCCAGGCCATGGGGGTTTCTCATAGCCAACAGCTGACAATTAACTTTCGGTTCATGGCTATTTTAAAAACGAGCATTACCAAAAAAGAAATAAAAAATAATTTATCGTTGTGTCAAATTGATGAGTTCTGTCACTTTTATACATCTTAACTTATTCTTTCCGCGCTGCAAAATTTGAGACATATCGTGGCCCAAATGGTCTTTCTTGATTTGGGGAAATCGAAGAACGTTCTTGAGTTTCCATTAAGAGTGAAATAAAAAATCTCGCCTTGCTTTTTAAATTCGGCGTTATTCCAAGAATTTGAGTAGAAATATACGGGTTGTCTTCAATAGGAAACTGAACTTGTTCGCCACTGGCTAGGTAATTAGTTCGATCCCCAATAAGTTACTGAATTATTGAATTAATAAAATTCAACGGCCTAAAAGAGGCAGAAGGCAGCATCTTTGAGATGAGAGAAGGAGTAAATGTCTGTGTGCGTCTATATATGTGGTTATGGATGCATCGTGCATCCAGATGTTGAACAATCAGGGTAAAAGAGGGGACATGGACGGGGAGCAAGAAAAGTGACAGACGGGCTGGGACATTGGGACATCCCTTCACCACGCCCATGCCCATATGCATAGCTAAGAATATTGAACTTTGCGATCGGAACAGAACTTTGCATATCGCCGACTCTGTTAGTTTTCCCGTCTTTCGCTGTTTGGATATACTCCTTTGCCTTCAACTCCTAACTTCCCCCCCTTTTTAATGCACCAAAAAGAACGTTTCAGGACTTTCAGCCAACAAGGTCCAGTCTTTCACCAATTCGTTCCGCGGCTATTTCAACAAACTTTTTTTAACAAACTTTTTTTTAAAGGCGCGGTTAATATCTGTATATCTCGACCATCTGGAGCAACTGGCGACATAGTTTTCAAGTGGGGACTATACTGGCAACAGCGGCTCTCGAAAAAAGTCGTAGCAACAATGCAAGACATTTATGGATATCGGGGCCGGTACCGCATATAACCCGTATCTGCTCCATCTCAATGTCCCTTGCGATGACACACGGGCTCGGCAGAGATTCGTATGAAGAGGCGTCTTTTTTGTGCTACACCCGCAGTAGAAGTAGCAGAAGCCAAAATTAACCTTTGCAGCTGAATGTTCAGAGGTGTGTATGTGTGTGTGCTCCATGCCGCCTGAGAAAGAAAACAGCAGGCCTGCGCCATTTGGCAAGTGAAGACCTTGTCATTCCCTTTTTGCAACACGTGCAACAGCATCCTTAGAAGAGCACACCTGGTTTGTATTAAACCTCACAGCCAAACCAAAACTGCGCTCCAAGGTATATATACACGCTCTGTTGTGTGTGTGTGAACCATATGCAGAAATGCCGTAACAGAGCAGCATTTCTGTTGGCATATAAAAGACCCCTACCAAAGCTCTTGCTGGGTTGACGCGCTGAAAAATACGGCGCTCTTTGCCTTACAGCCGCCCTCGTCACCATCAGTTCACGAGCTAAGAGACAAGTGAATGACAAGTATGCGCCATACTTTCGCAAAAAGGCCCAACTTTTCCGGGGAAAGGGGTGGACCACGGAAGTATTACGGATGAAAGCTGAGCGTTGAAAAATGGCCACGTAAAAGCAAAAGTAACAGGGAGCACACACTATTATATTGCTTAATAACTGCCAACTTTTCTGCCATTGCCCATTTCCTCTTTCCGCTCGGTAACGCATTCCTTGTGCATAACACATAACACATAAACCCAACGCGACAACTTTTCCTCTTTTAAGAAATGGCAGTTGCCGGAGTGTAAAGCACAATCTTAAGTTACCTGGGCAACTCCTCCTTGTCGTTTCTTTCCGCTCATTAAAACACGCCAAATAAGCGCAATCGGGGTTGCTCGAAGCAACTTGTAAACTTGTAATTGCCCTTGTGTTCTATCCTCAGGACTTTTAGTTTTCGTTGCCGGAGCTAGATTTTTGAGCTGCTGGTACTGGCCCGGGCATTGCTGGTAGCAGAGGTTCCGCCCAGGTATCGATCAAGTTCGGTGTGAGGTTACTATAGAAACCAAATCCCAATAGGCGTGTCCCATTTAGCAGGTCGGCCATGTTTTCTTGGGAAGGAGTGGCAAGCCTGCATAGTGCGTCGCAATGCGCAGTAGCTGGTGACCTGTTCGGCAACCCGTACCCCCACAACGTTCTCCCTTTATGGCTTTGATCCGAGCCTCCGATGTCAAAGTCATTGCAGAGTTACTCCCGCAATCCGACTGCTATGCATTTCATTAGCAAGATGGATGGCCTCGATCCGGAGCTAAAAGCTCGGCGAAAGGGGGTTGGGAAGGTGGAAGGGGTCGAGATCGAATCATGCCAGGCGAAAAGCAAAAAGGGGGAGATAACTTGATTGCAAACATTGGGCGACCATGTACTTTATGTTGTAGAGCTAGATAAAAACCTAAAAGGGCAATAACATGGAAAGCTTTGCTGATGGTCAGATGTCTGTACCAAAAGAAAGGTAAACACAAATACGGTGACGTACTGTTACAATACTGTACAGTATCATACAACTGTTCTAGCAAACAGGTGCTTTTGAGCACGTAATAGGCCGTGGTCATTTGGCTAAAAGGTTTCATTTGGGAGGGGCGTCTTACATGCAGTGCTTTTTTCCCCTCTTAGCACAATAGGAAGTGTGTTTGGTTTGGTACACGGAACAGTGTGCGGCATTATATGGGAAGTTTTCTTTTATAAAAGAAAAGTACATGGGGAGTACCCAGATTAAATGGTATACCAACGATATCCCCTCTCCGCTTGTCATCTCCCTGATTAGAACCTGCAGCCTGTCAGTTCTTCGACCCATCTTAGTACGGGTTTAGTACCGAGCAAACCCGTTGTGTACCTTTTAGTGTGTGCTTTTGCTGTTGGCAACCCAAGACAGAGGAAAAAGTGCAAATAATATGTTCGTGAAAAACCGTTCGGTTTCCCTGGTGTTTACGCTTATGAATTTTATTAGGAGGCGTTGGGTATTATGCCCGCGAGCATAGAGCATAGCGACTGGAAAGACACATGTCATCATGACGAGTTCCTTGTATTTTCCTTCCCCCACCAATTTTAGGCCAGGTCCACAGAGAGCTGTTTATCCACTACGCCTATTGGCACCCTTTCTGGCCAGAAGATGGGTACTGGGAATAGCAAACTCCCTCCCCAACTCGATTATCTGAATCGCACCTGTTCCAAAACCGAATCTCCCCAGATTTTGACTCCCGACTCGGGCAAAACCATCTGCGATGATTCAAAGCAGGTCTTTTGATTTTTCATTGGTAACTTTACTTGGCTTAAGTTTTCCAATATTTCAAGTCTTGTCAGAGCACGCTTGGGAAGTCATCGAAGAAGCCTTTCACGGTAGTAGAGACTATATAGCGTAGCTTTCGGATCGTTGTTGCCATAGAAACCTCTCTTTCCGCTTGACGTCGAGACGTCCGCGATGACTTTCCCGGTTAGCCCTATTGCGGACAGCCGAGTCAGAGTATATGTACGGTACGCGGAGTCAGATTTGCCCTTTTTTTCTTGTAGGGGGCATAAAACATTCATTCCTTGTCGCTGTGAGACTTCCTCCCTTCTCTCCCCAGCCGTACTTTGTATTCATGCACTGCCTGCTCCTCTTTTAACTTGCGTAGCTTAATTGGACACCCGAAACCTATTGTCGCAGTACGGGAGATCAGAAAGTCAGACTTGCACAGGGTCTTGAGACCATGTAGAATGCAAGAACAGAAGGGGAGGGGCGGATCAAGTACATACTGCCTTCTCCAAAGTGGAATGCTCAAGTATTTATTATATAGACCGTCCGGATTAAAACGAATTCCCCGCGAGTTTGTCACACAGTGCAGCAAAGACGCACATGTGTTAATATATATGATTTCACGGAAGCTGCTGTAAGGGGGAGCGTTCTTATACGGATATCCTCTGTATATCCCCTTAATGAATTTTCGGTGCAAATGCAAGCAAATAAGCCAGATGCTGTGGGATTGTCCTAGGGATTCTTCCTTAAAAAATGAAAATCAATAATCTGCTCTCGAGAATGGCAGGAATTTTTCATCACGACATAACTTCCGTGAATTCCATACATAAAGACCCCTGCACACCATTGTAAAAGAGAAGGTGTGATATACCATACAGGCTTTCTGCACAATAGACGCATAAATTGTTAAACCTTGATTAGATTGCCCTAGCTGTTCAATATCGAAGCTTGATCGAGAAAAAATGCCTTTCCTGGTAACCACGCCCTTCCGTTCGTAACCCACATCATAAAACAAACTAAAGCGAAAGATCCCATCGAGATTTATTGGGTAGGATGTTAGTGTTAAGGTTTCGAGAGCGATGCGATCTTTTCCCATCATTTATGTTAACCGACTTGAAAAACTCTCACGGTTCCACACAATTTGCGATGAGAGTTATATATGTATGCCTTAGATTTGTCTTGATGATAGGTATTTTTGCCGTGCTGAGAAAGCGATATACATATAGGTGTGTGTGCCGAGTATCTTTAGCTGTCTGTACATGTGGCGTGAGCAGGAAGCAGAGCAGATATAACATTACCTGCTAGTTGTAACGCCTCGCCAGGTTTTTTAAGCATGTGATGAAGCAGGAATGCGTATGCAAACGGCAAGCAGGCTGAATCTTTTCCGTCAATGCAAGGCATCTGCTGTCTATCGTCTCTACTCTGTGTGTATGTATGTGTGTATGTGTGTGTGGTGGTGGTGCTGCTGCAGCTTCTGCTATACTGCTGTTGGCTGGATATGTGTATGTGTGCGAGTGCACCTCCCAGCACCTCAAGCGTCGAGAGCGTCTTTCCGGCACCGGAAGTGATCCGTATAAGCCGCATGCAGAAGCAGTAGAAAACAGCCCCGCCAGCTGACATAGCACCACACATATACTTTTATACACAAGGCCTAGAAGACGCGACCTTTACAAGACCTGTGTGTATGTAATTAGACAAGGAAAATGATTGACCCGGAACGGCCTCAATGCTCTTTTTCTGTTATTACTTTCGAAAAATCAAATTTGCGGGGACGTCTTGGGTGAAGTATTGGAAAGTTGTTATTATGTTAGAAGGCCCGTGACGGATGGATTTGAACAGGCTAAAGCGCCAAACCAAAAAGCAATGGATTCTGAAGTCTGCACTAGAGGATGAAGAGATCACCGAACTTATAGGCAGTTATATAGATCACCATAAAGGGGAGATTGTGCTGGGGATTGTAATGGAAGAGGGGGAAGTTATGTCGATGACATAGGCTAGCGGCATTAGCATTCATAACTTGTCATGCTCTCGCATGGAATCATTCGCATTTGCATATACACCAAGAGGGAGTACTTTTGAAGAGCTGGAAACCCAGAAACAAAGTGTAAGAGCCGCTTTTGCGGCACCGCACATGGCGTGTTGATGAATACGTTATCGATGGACTCCTCATAGATGCTCAAATAAGGTTGCTGCTTAAACAGACACCTTGCTTTTCGCTTGGCAAAACTTGCACGGATCTTGCGTTTGCTTTAGGGGGGATATAGATGTTTCTGTATTCCAAACATTTACAAAAGACGCACGTCAAACGCTCTGCCTTCGAACCGTACTTTATGAATATTACCCTAGGGCTGGGCTGTGGAGCAATGTACTGAACAATGAATCTTGATCTTGGAGATCGTGTATAGAACCTGCCAAAGAAAATATAGGGGAGAAGGGGATTTAAAAGGGAAAAGCCACGCACACACCAAACGAGATTAAGCCCTGTCTTGCCCGTTACCATGACGATCTTATGGAAGGTTGTTACACTATTATGCGTATCAAAATGACGGGGTGGATTTTTAGCACGTGAACCCTCTAAGGAGACGATGACCGCACTTGTCCATTAAAGCTTTTACCCCTCGCACACCGAAAACCTTTCTTGCTTATAAGGGCCTTATATGGAGCGTATCCAAAAGTTACACTGAGGGGAATATATGCGAGCACATATTAGAAGAAAAGCTTACCCTCACGTGGGGAAGAGCGGTGACCGACTTCGGTGACTGAATTCATGAATATCAATATTTTTTTTTATTTTCTTTAGCTTGGAATTAAGTTTTGGGTAAAAATATTTGGAATTCTTTCTCTGTTTCTTTCGTCTATGCAGACGATAACATAGAAATAAATGAATGATGAATAAATAAATTATATAAGTAAAGGACAATAAAAGACAAATTACACGGAATTATAACAAATGCGTGTACAGACGTAATAAGACTTTAAGCCCTGAGGTCTCTGGACTCATTAGTTGGTATTTGGATGGGACTTGGGTTAAGGGTTTGGAAGGAACACGTGGGGAATGAGTCATTTCTCATTACACTCCGCGAGCTTTCCACCGAGTTGATCCACGGACTGCTTCCGTCCGCGTGCCGTGGGTACGGCGTGGAGCTCATTCGCTCCCACTCACTCTTTTTACGAGGGAAGCTTTTCCATGTCGTACGTCCGTCTACGGCTGCATAAACTTGGACCGATGTGCTCCGTTCGGCAATAATGCTTTGATAGAGAACCTCCGTGGGCGATGTACGGCGGGGGTATCAGAACGACTTCCAGCTCATTAAGGCTCGTGTCTTGGGGAGTTGTCGGAGCACCCACGTCACGTGACTTCAACAATAGACGGGCCCGACTTCCGGCACGTGACTGCAACAATGCGAAAAGGGCTGATTACATACGCACGTGACTCTACACACCCCTAGGATATGTTATCCATGCGTGAAAGAGAACAACATTTCCCACTGAACTTTTGCATGAAATCTTACACGGTTTGTACAGTACGTAGATGCAGAATTGCCTAATACATTTCTTAATTTCAGCCTGTGTAGTAATAAAAGCCTTGTTGCTTGCAGCCTTGTTTTGTAGCTGATGAAAACCTATGTGCAACGAGGGCAGCAAGGTTATACAAGCCTGGATGGGTCGAAAATGGTGTGGAAAAAGAAGCGAACGAAGTCAGTCTCATTAAATGTAAAAGGCAGGAGACTTTTGCGGCACGTGACTGACACGCACGGCGTTGTCCCTGACTGGCATTCGATGATCATAACTCCTATGGAAGGTAATGTTTTATGAAAGAAACAAGGTAGTGAATTATGCGGGCGACCGTTCGCTACCATTTAATGTTCACCCTTTTTAGCGGAAGCGCAGATCCGGGAGAGGAACATTGAGGGATTCTTGTCTCCCCCAATTGCTTGCTGTTTTCTCTGGGTGGTGCGAGCAGACATGCCATATGCTGTAGGAAACGCATGTCATCCGTGTGAACAGACTCGGGTAGCTCAAAAATCACGCGTTTTGATGGTCAATCTCAGATAGCGCAAATCACTGCTCTAAAGATTCGCATTGTAAGTTATCGTACAGTGTAGAAAACCGTTGCTGCTTGGCACTTTGCTTTTTATGAGTCGGCTTATTTCTTCCATTAAGAGTTCAAGTTGGCAAGTCAAGTTCGCAGGGGCTTCCCGAGTTTTAGTCATTGTAGATATATAAGTTGCATTCAAATGAAGAGCGCGGATAGGCTCCGCGCCTGCTCTGACCTGTCTGTCTTGTATTCAATCGTTGCCATGGTGACTTTTCGTTATGTTTCGAAAAAGTGACGGTTACAATGCTTCTGTTTGTTATGTTTATCCCAAGAGAGCTGGTCAGCATTAAACTTTGTTGATACAATTTCAAAACATTGTGGATATTTAAGAAGCAAGTTAGCAACAGACAATTTCAGCAGTGACGAGTGAAAGATGAGTGCTGAAAGAATTCCCTTGCAAACGTTTCATAGCAATAGGAAGCATCATCATCAACGTAGTGCTAGTCAAACACCTTTAGTTGTTGATGAAGGAGCTGATGATATCGAGTCTTTGAACCAGCCTTCAAACCCTGACAGTTTGTCTTCACCATTAGCCAGCCAAAAGCTTTCGCCTTCATCGGTATATGCACAGCGATCGGTAGACAGATTAATGAGATTTTGTTGATTCACCTTGGTTTCGTGGTTTGTTTAGGCTGGACGACGTGGACATACCCACGAATCGCCTTTGCTGCCAGTGCCTAACTTATCGTCTTCCAAAACGACAAGTCCTGCAAAATCTTTTACATACAATGATGCCGATGGGAAAAGCTCAGACTATGATCGACCTCGACATGGCCACTCGTGGCGCCAACTCAACAGGCACTCGAAACAGGTATACAAATCGCGTTATTTGCACTGTATTTCCAACTCTTGCTATAAAAAGGCCTACACACTAATTCTAATTCCAATAAAGTTCGCCAGAGGCATAAAATACCTCCAGACAGCTAAACTTCTAAGAATTAATTTCCATGTCGCGAAGTGATTTCGTTTAATCACTCAACGCAACATGAGGATGGCAGTTTGCTTAGCTTGGGAACCAACTTGACAGGTCATTTTATAGCCCCCTTTAAAAGTTGCTCGCGTTCGACAACAGGGCCTCCAGTATATGGAATCCTCTCTGTTAAATACGGTGTGTGTCATGACAGGTATTCGCCACACCCGAATTGTGAGACGCTAAAGACCCGAAACGGCTCATGACTGACAATATAACAAGCTTAAGCCAAAGTCCCTTCTTTTGCATTCGCGTTAAAAGTTCATCAAGCCCCCTTGAGTTAAAGACTACACCCTCCACATATAGCCATATGGCTTCTTATAAAACATGCACACCGGGGGAAATTTAAATGTTAACGACAGCGCTACAAGCTTGCAACTTCTGATTTATTTGTCGACTTACGCCATCAACATCTGCTGGAGTACTTGTCCGGCCAGTCACACATGATCATGAAGATAAAGCTCTCAACACCTTCTTGGGAAAACTTTTACCAAAAGCTTTTTCGTTATCCAGTTTCTCATTCTTGGGGTTGTGCAAACTTTTTCATCGTGTTACTATTTTTTTTTTTTTTTAAACTCTTCCAAAAGACTGTTTTCTTTTTCTACCGTTTCCGGCTTCTTTACCTGCTCTTTACCGCAGCTCTGCTGCGTCTTGCAGTTCCTTCCGGCTGGACAACCTGCAGATGTACTGCACCGGTCCATAACTCCAAGTAATGAATCCCAACAATTAGCTTATATGTCAAGACAAGGCGAAAAAGGAACAGAAGAGGCAGGCGGCCCCAAAGTCAGGACCATTTCAAGTGTTACGCACATGGTTACAAGCTTCTTGGGTTGTGGTTTTTGGTCACGGGCCTGTAAAGCTTAAAGCTTCCCCCCGAAACGCTCCCAGCTGCACCTGCCCTGCAGACACACCTGTGTGCATTAAGGGAGCAGTCCCGTGTACTAATAGGGATCAACAATGCCCGTCTCCAAGAAGAGGTAACGATTCATTACGAGCCTTCATTCGTAACAACGGCAAAAGGCTTCCTCACTTCTTCTAGCCCAACACTATTGGAACCCCCTCGCCCCCAGAACTTGGTTACCATGACGATTAAACCAGTAATTCAAAAGCACTCCTGCCAACTTTTTTTTTGTACTAATGTCGACTCATACCTGCGATGAAATGAGAAGCAAACGGCCGTACGAGAACTCAATGGACGGTTACCCCTGACTTCCCGAGCCGAACTTGGCCAACACCTGTCTTCTGGCTTGCAAGAGCAGCGAGTAAGAAAGCTATATAAAAGACAATCTATATACCGAGGGAAAAGAGGCCCATCTTTGTTATTATTACTTTTCTATATAGACCTCCGCGGCCCCAAAGAAAAAAAATGCTTGCAGAGCGCATAGAACGTAGACATCAACGTCTTTTCAGCAATCCCCTTTCTCCAATTAGCTATTATTTTGACTTCCTTGAGTGCAGACGGAGAAAACATCCGTATTCAGCATCCGTCCTCTTCACAATAACGCATGCAAACGTGCGTATGCATACAACCGAACATCAAAACGTCTCCCAAGAGTTCCCTATGAGCAGCTGCAGACATTGCATGCATTCATTGAAGCAAAGGTCCTGGTTTGCTGCAGCAGTGGGCTCCTTGTGCACACCTTGACGCGGCTTCCTTGACACACACCTGGACGTCTTTTCTGTGTGAATGCATAGGCACAAGGGCTTGATGAGTAAAAGAGAGCCCTTGTACTTAGGTGTACGTTAAAAAGCTATACTGAGTGAAATGGTCCGTCCCGCACTCGCTCAGTGGCGATGGCACAGCCGCAGGAATCAAGAAACCATGGAAAAATGGCACCTGTGACACTCTAAAAACGTAACGGACACAATACACCCGTGTGTGTGCCATCCTCTAGTTTCGTCCAAAAAAGGCCAGAAGTCAACTATTTGGAAAAACACCCGGTTCCGGGATGTATACCTTTCTATTCTTCCGATAGTGTGCCTTGACGGGAAGTCACATATACTCCCCTTAACCCTTTACATTGTATTGGGCGCCTTTTTTAGGCGATTCTCCGAAAAGCTAAAAGAAGAATGTGGGAGATTTTCGACGGACAATATCAAAGGTTCCTGCAAAGGCCAAAGCTAAAGCTAATAAACAGCTGTGATTTACGCCTTTCATGTATCACTTTATCCTAGTCTTTTTTTATCAAAAAAGGTGTATAAAGAATTCAAAGGACATTTCTATGGAAGCTGTATTCTAAGTACCCTTTTAGAAGTACCGTCGAAAGTATTTTTACTCTTTTCATTGGAAGAAGTATTGGTAAATGTAAGTATGTACCCTCATTTCTCATTTTTTCTTCCCAGGAATGGATTTTCTTTCATTTTTTTTTTGCAATTTGAAAACGAGCGGGGAAGGGTTTTGTGGGCTATATGTATAGACCCAGTTGAGCTTATCTTCCCACAATGGGGGCTAAAAAAGAAGTTTTTCACAGAATTCGGTGAAATAAGGTGAACAGCATTTGGGGAAAGATCATGGGGGAGTTTGATCGAATTTCTTTGAGAATACAACCCGTAAAGATGGTAAGGCACTTCCTATTCTTGGTCATGTCTTGCCGTGTTCCCACGCAGTGTTTCTATAGTGCATAACACTTCCCTTTTTTCTCCTTTTTATATATATTTTTTTGGCAGGGCTGCCAGGTGTCAATCTACCGCTTGGATCTTGTTCCGTTCTTTGAGTACCTTTCCCTTAATGTGCCAAACCGTTTGAGACCCAAATGTTCAATTTATTGTTAATTAAAGGAAGCCGACCACTCATGTGTGCGCTGCAGAGCTCCTGATTTATTAAGTGAAAACCGGTGTGGGCTAAAGACGAAGAAAAGTCCCAACCGCGGACTCGCTCCATTGAAGTTCCATTACAGTTGAACTATCTAATAGCCTCCCCCCTCTATCCTTTATTTATATATTTACTATCGGCACACGGTATCTGAGAAAACACCTTCCTTCAAGTTGTATTGAACCCGTGTCAATTACTTTATTACAGAAGGAAAGACACTTGTAGTAAATTAAAATGGGGAGGTTCTTTGAGGGGAAAATATGGAACATCCGGATCGCTTGGGCGTTTTGTCGCTTCCCAACTTCCTTATAAGTTTAACCCAGTATGTATACATCAGTTCGATATCTTTGACCACAACAGCCACCAACGGACTCGAGCACGTACGCCAGGTGTCAAATGAAGAAGTATAGTCTATAAAGGAAGGGGGAGCAATTGTCTTGCAAAATTAAATAGTGGCAAGAAAGCCTGAAGATGTGTATCAAGTGGGGTCGATATAGAAGACCTAGGATTTATAAGGAAAAACAAGGAAGTTTTGGATAATTTGGGTTCGCTTGGCATCTGCTAGCGTTAGATCGAATAGGTTCATGAAAGAACTAAAGTTTTCGAGGGGATACGTATGTTGTAATCACATTTGCTCTGGCCCTTCACCTCGCTCCTCGGGTCCGCAGACTCCATTCAATATTCAGCAGCTTTTCGGTAGGGCTTGGCGAGCGCAATGCGGTACAAACCCGAACGACTTCTGTGGGCGCTGACCAGCAATGTATTTACCATTAGGAGAAGGACCCGAAATGGGATTCTCTCTCGATTTGGGTTGTTTGCATGATTTAGAAACTTGTTGGCTAGCACTCAGAGGAGATTAGACTACTCTAATATTTAAGTTGTGCTTTTCGGGGTTTGGCGTGTGGCATTGGAATAACTCATTAAAAAAAGATAAGCGTCCAATCACGACCCCTCCTCCCGAAAGAAAACGGGGAACGTGGACTTGGACTGCGTGGAGACATGTCAACTCATTTCCTGAGCTATACTATGCGATACTGGGAGAATTTACGGTTGATGGATTTTTCTTAACGTTGGATGACTTGTCAGAGTTTCCGCTGACAGCACGACCATAAAGGTCTTATAACAGATAGGGCAAAGTGGGGGTGGGGAGAGTTTGAGATTGCGGTTAAAACAATGAAGGTGGGGATTTTTTTTTTTTTTTTTTAAAGTTTTGGACGGTGCGACCGGACATCCTTTGATTGACTGACGGGATGAGACCAACAAACCGTCTTATTATCTTCGTACAGCGCCCACCAACTTTGCGACTAACGAGTTGCCACAATCTCTTGATTCCCTTTCTTTATTTCACAAACAAAGCTGGCCTTTAGCCTGTCTTTTTTTTTGTCTGAAGAGTCTGGCGTCCTGTATATATCTTGTTAAAAGTCTGGGCCAAGTTCGGCTCGCTGTCTCCCAGTAAACTCTACGGTAAACAAAGGGAATCACGCTCTACTACACTTCAATAATAAAACCTGACGCTGCAATGACAGTCAACATTTTCCTAAATAGAGACCGTGTTATAAAGTAGCAGGTTTACCTGCTTTTTATACTAGTTGCAAACGGGGATGAAAGCTCTATAAATAGGAAAGGTTTGGCTAATTGGCATGACTAACAAGTTTTTTGGGCGGTTTCATGTTTTTAGAGGGAACACGATTGTCAAGTGTCCGGACATCCTAGTCGAGATGAAGCTTTCGAGTTTTTTACGACAGTCTTCTGGCCCGACAAGATGCCTTCTTTACCTGAGGAAATCAAAAGTAAAGTTCCTTATAGACTTTAGGAGAAGTTTAAGCAATCACAAACTGGACAAGTTTATTCTGGTTTTGGGTTCTTTTTCTATAGATTCTATGGATTCGCTAGACGGTAGGATTGATGGAAATGAAGCCGTAAACGAGATTGTAGAGGTAGAAAAAGAAGAGGCAGAGGAAGGAGATGATAAAAAGTCATCAGGAGGAGATAGTCGATTGTTGCTGTGCGACTTCGAACCGGAGGAAATGGATCATTGGCAATTAGTGGAAAAACAGTGGGCCACCTACGTTGGGCACGAGCGGCGATTGGAAGCGGAAGCCAAGTTACTCTATGTGCCAAGTTTGGCTCCAGGTATATTAAAGAGTTTGATCACATTTTTCTCACTCAGGCCAGCCTTCTGCTCCTACGTGGCTTTTCCGGACGGAATGAACCCATACATCACTCTTACTACGATCCTGGCCGCTTGTCATCTGTTTTTTTTTTCCTTTACTTTCTATCTTCTCGGTGTTGGTGTTGGTGTGTTACAGCTCCATTAAGCCGCAAATTACCTGACGATTTAACGCCTTGGTATCCGGAGGATGAAGGACTTTACGTGGGATCTAAACCTTGGGTTGTACCTCGTAATATTAATCGTCTGGAACAGCGTCTGTTGGCTGAAGGCAGCACGTACGTTAATTCGCCTTATTCTACCGACTTTTGTGTAATTACGCTATATTAATCTAACATAAAAAACGACCTTTGCTCATTACGCTGTATTCTATGTTTTAAGAAAAAATGAGAACTTAACACTAGATGTGTTTGATTATGAGCTATATTTAGATAATAAACAAAAAATAAGTGTTTTTATGAATAAACCCAAACAATTCTCTAGCCTTGATTGAGATACGTTTTGAGTGTAGTGTCGGTTTGCTAATATGAGATAAAATAATTTGGTACTTGCTGGTACTTGATTCCATCAATCGGATGTTATGCAAGGAATCCGGTGAACTTTGAGTTCCCGTTAATGATATCAGTTTACTCTTTTATTATTTTTTTAAAATATGTAGGAATTGTATGTAATTCATATGTGTAGGAATTGGTTTGGGGAAGATGGGCAAGTGTTGTCGCTACCGAATCCTTTGCGGAGTCAGCCGTTACGTCCGGTGCTCTTTGAAACTGAATTACCTCCAGCTTTACAAACCGAGTTTAAACACGTAAAGATTTTTTTACACACATTTGATACGCTTGCGAAGATTGTATGTCACCCATGGTAATCTTGTACGTTTTGGCGTCTTTTGTTTTTCGCTGGCGTGGCACAGGCCCGGATGAGTACCATTGGCAGCACGGAGCCGGTTTTGATGGACGCAGCGTATCCTTTGGAATTGGATATTACTGAGCTCGTCTTTCATCATCATGCTTTGTTTGCCGAAGAACACGTGCTCGCCCAGCAACTAATGCAATTATACGAAACCTACGGCCAGCGAATACAACGTGATGTCACCAATCGATGGACCCAAAAATTACGTGCATTGCACGAAGCCACGGAAACGCTGGAAAACGCCATGGAAGGTCGTTGCGATGAACTGACGATGCAAAGAGTAGAGAAGAATAAGAACAACATCGTATTGTTGAGACAGCAGCGTGACGCAGAGTGGGAAAAGGACCGAATTTTGCTGCGCACCATTCTCAGCGTCTGGAAGTCATTGAAAGATGCGCGTAAAAACACCGGGTTAGCGAACACGGATGTTCAGCTGGTTATCCATAAAGAAGAGGCAGATTATGAGCAAGATATGGCTGAATGGGAAGAAGAAATTGAGTGTGAGCTTAAAGAAAAGCAACGGGACTATGAAAGGCATTTAGGAATGGAGCAAAAAGAATTCGAAAAGGGACTCGAAGACTGGAAAGCCAAAGTTCAGGAAAAAGTATTGTGTTTTTACTCAAAGACCTTAGTAGTTTTTTTGCGGTTTTTTATCTGTCCGGCGTGCATTTCATTGAGGTTTGGTCTATAGAGAACCAAGCGCAAATTGAAGAAAAAGGAGCGCAGAGCATCCCAGTTAGAAGACGATTCCCCAGACGAGATAGTGGAAAAACCCGAACCACCAGAATGGCAGTATAATGAAGAGGAAATGCGGGAGACGATCGTGGAAAATGCTTTACGATGTCGCCGGCCACCAGGGGAGCCTAAAATCGTCCTGGAGCTCAAGTACAGGAGCACGAACAGTGGTGACTCCTCCTTCCCTGCTAGGTAAAATCTGCACCTGTGATTGTAAACATAAACAAGATAAGAGCACTTTTTATAATCTCGTAATTTGGTAATGTTCGGCTTTCGCAGTGATAACCAGCGTACATTAGCAATTTCTAAACTGCAATACTCCATTAGCGTACTGTATAATGGCAAAGAAGCTGCCTGTACTAGTTTTTACCCATTGTCAGAAACATTTCGCATCAGTATTCAACAAGCCTTTAGTTTATGGGTACGACAACCGCCACATTCCTTATCTTTGCAAGTTTGGGAAAAGGAAGGCAGCTCTTGGTCCAGATGTAAACTGTTGGCCAAAATTCCGCTACCAATACCAGATAGGTATTTTATCATTTCTATTCTAAAATTTTCTTTAAATTATGTATGCTTTTTTTCTCTAGTAAAACCACATTGAAACATGCTACCGTTCACAGCTACTCTTTTACCACAACACTGGTTATTCATCCCTCAAGAGGAGGAATGGGCAGTGGGGTGACTTATGCTGGTGGAAATCAAGTGTCTTCGCCGTTATTCACCGGAGGTGTGGTGAAATGCAGAATCGGTTGGGGTTATGATTCACAAGGTGTAGCCAAATGCCCACCTGAATCTGTATGGAGCGGCAAAACAGACATGTTATTATCACAGAAAGACAGTCATAACCCAGGCCAGCTGAAATCGTTTATGGATGAAACACAGCTAGACTTGAATGATCCAGCGAATGTACACCTGCTAGAGGCTTTGCAGGTAACTTTTAGAATGACGCATTCTGTATGAATTGATATGCAGAAAACGCCTTCATTCATTTTAGGAGGCTGAAAATGGTACAGAAACCACGGACGATTTCCGTTTGAATGCCCTAACACAGCCGTTTGACTTTTGCAGCCAAGACGTGATTGATTCTGATCTCAGACTACAGATTTTAAAGAAGAGGTTCTTGGGTGAAACAGAATTCCGAGACATGACTATGGTTCCAACCAGATCTCAAGATATATCTCGAGATATTCTTAAAGTATTAGCAACTTTAATAGACTTCAGAGCGACGAAAATGTTTCATATACAGTATTTTAGGTTTGTGAGAAGCGTAAGCAAGAAAGAGAGTCGAAACTAACTGCTTCTACAGAGCATTACAACGTGAAAAACCCCATTGATGGACGCCGGGCTGAGGGCAAAAAGAAACTGGCCTTGATTCGGCAAAAGATTTCAGCCTTGCACCAGGAAGCCTGCCATAAGAGGGTCTTATCTGACATTGTTATTGAAGAGCAAGTTCCGGACATAGGGTACTTACTTTATAGCACTAAAAAACATACAAAGTTAATGTGTCCTTGTAATCAGAACGCTAGGTTTGACATTAATGTCTTTATTCAGCCCAAATCGACCGTTACGACCTGAAAGACAAGAGAGGAAGGGTATTCAAGGTGGTCTTAGTCTTGGAATAGGCGGTCAATCGGTACACATACTAGTTCATGTCGTGCAAGCTTTCCACGTGCCCATTAGGAAAGAAACGGATTCCTTACGAAAGACAAGTAAAATTACACAATTGGGAAAAATTAGCCGATATTTATACAAATATTTATGTAAAAAAATATTATATTACATATTATATTATATTATTAATATAAAATATTATATTATATGAAATTATAAAAATATTTATTTAGCCGATATTTAATAGCGTGTTGGTATTTATAGGTAAAAATGAAGATTTTCAGGAAATAAGTGTGAGGCCTTTTGTAGAAATCACATTCCAGCGTTGTGTAGCACGCACGAACACAGCCGTAGGGCCTAGTCCAACTTGGAATCAAGAATTAAAGCTTCCTTTCGTGTAAACTTTTTTGCTTTTTTATCAAAAGAGATATTAAGGCATCATTAATTCTAGTCCTCCCCATGGCGATTTGACTCCTTCTGGATTAAGCGTCGTTCCGGATGTTTTGTACATCCAGTTATTTGACGAAGTTATCGTTGATGTCTTGGAAGACCAGAGAGATCGTGACACCCATGTGCATCAACGTTTTGACCGTCATTGGCTGGGAGGCATTCAAATTCCTTTCTCTACTATTTACCAGCAGGACAGGGTGAGGAAAACAAAGTATTTTTTAGAGTTAGAAATATGTTCTTGGGTTTTTTTAGATTGATGGCACCTTTCGGCTCAAGACGGCGCCTATACTTTTCGGCTATGAGAACAATTCAGGACCAGATTCGCCAAATCGTTTCTTCAGTTCAGCCACAGAAGGACTCGTAACTCCATTGGGACCATATCTAACTCTGTTTATCACGCTACAGCCACCTTTAAACCCTCCAGAGCTAAGCAAAGTAAGGGGATACGTTTATAATATTTATTTATTTTTTAAATTAATTTTTTAGTTTTTTTGCGTTACGTATTACCTAATTGTTTTCTTATAGCCTCACTTGGAAAGCGTAGAGGAAGAATTTGTGGTGAATAGCGTAGAACAGTTTGTAACCAACGCTACGCGCGATTTTCCTGGGCGAATAGTTAATCCGTTGGTAGTGGGTTTGGATGGAAAAACGACATATATTGGACGGTATCTGAAGCCCATTAATCCACCAGAACAATTACTCGGTAGAACCGTTAAGGCCACGGTGTAGTCCAAGTAGCTGATCTTTATTGTCAAAAGGTGGCACTGATGTCATACCCTAGTTGCAACAGGTTCTCCACTTTCAGAACCCGGAATTCAAAGTGACACTAATTGTGTCATATTGTTGCAAAATGTTCTCCGGGAAAGCAATGACAAACAGGTGTCACTCAAGTGGTTAGGTTAGTTTAGCTTAGTTTAGGTCAGGTTAGCTTAGGTTAGGTTAACGATTCTCATCAACTTTTGACAAAAAGATCAACTACTTGAACTAAACCGTGGCCTTTAATGACTCGGAAGTTAGTTATGTTGTAACTTTTATGTAATTTCAGATGACAATCCTAGTATTGCAATGGGAAAACTGGCACGATTTGTTTCTGCTATACCCTGTATTTCTGATAGCAGGATATTTATGGGACCTTTAGATATTTGGGCACACTCAGAGGTAGTTAAGGCTCTTTTCCAGAATCCGGTTAATGGTTTCTTTATCGCCAGCAATTTTTAGAAATGCTGTGTGGCGATGAAGAGGAGCACGCTATTTTGCTCGCTAATTTCTTCCTAGCGATGAAGTGGAAATGCTATTTGGTACTGGGCTTGGGATTACCCGAAGGCAGCACAGCTTATGTGCTGGTTCATCTGCAAGTCCGTAATGAGTGGTGGCTTTTCAATGCCGTAACTGGTCAACGGCTGCCAATCAATGATAGCCTCTGTCCACTACAGAAAGTCTTTGCTCTAGTTAGTGCAGACAACGTAAGATTTTCTGTAAAGTTTTGCTAAGATCCTTAGTAACGTCTTCTGGGTGAAGTTTTGGCTGAATATTCAGGTTCAATTACATCCTGGCCTCTTGAGGTTTGATGTTAGCAGAGTTACGGATTGGAGACCACTTTTCGGGCGACAGTTGATTAAGCCCTCTGTGGGTGTACAGGCGGCGACGGAGTTAACTTTCAACGTACCACACACTAAGTGGGTGCAAGAGCTACAAGAACGATTGGAACGTAAAATGAAAGAAGCTTTCATGGGCTGGAGGAAGAATCGAAGGTATGTTTAGCTGTGGATAATACAAGAACAGATTTAATTTGTGGTTGAATTTCGCCGTACAGGACAAGATGGAATCGGCACTGTGGCACGTTATTAAGGAAGTTTCTTCCGCGTTTAGAGTTGTCTCGATCTGAGGGAACTGCCATTGACAATGATTCCGTGCAAGAATTAGGAGCTCTTCTAAGTCCGTACAAGGTGTAAACTGTTATCGATAATTTGTTTACGTAAATAATAAAAGTGCTACTTTTAGATGTGGGGATTTCCTATGGAAACGGGAGTTACCGATGTGGAAGTTATTGGAGACATGTTGTATTCGACAGGGCTACATCGGCATAGTGATCCAAGTGTGGAATTTGCTCTTGCGGTTTATGTGCATCCGTATCCTAGCCTGGTGGTTTATGTGTGGCTGTATGTTGCTGCGCTTCTCAAAAAAGAGTCTTTATAAGACTTCCTTACTACCAAAGCGCTCCTAAAAGTCGCCAAAACACTAGCCAAGAAATAAGGATATAGATAAAACAAACAGAAGTCATGTAATATTAGAAATATTACACTACTACTGGCTAATGATTGCTGTATTTATGAGATGACTGTACACAAAGTACTTCGATAAATATGAAAACAACCTTGGTTTCTTTTGTTCTAATCACTTAGGGAAAATTAGGGCTGGACTTAAACCCGTAATTGATCAGAGGTTTGTTTGAAGCCCGTTTTGCGTAAAACCTATGATAAATGTTTTAGCCGTTTGAATTTGGCGCCCTCCACATTGTTTATAGTGTCTTCAAGAGGAATACAATATAATAAGGCAAACTTCTAGAGTACAAGGTATGGTTATGGATATGATGGTTGTAGGCGAACCATCATATTTTTATAAATCAAAGAAAAGATGTATGCAACCCATGAGTATACCCTTAGTACACCGTACACCAGCTTTGTTCACATGTTTTATTAATAGAAGTTTCAACAGCATTTTAGCATAAGCTTATGACCGATTGGATAAGACGCAAAACTTTGGAACGAGAGGTTCTTGGTTCGAAACCCGGTCGAGGCACTTTATTTTGTCGGAAAAAATAAATATTGAATGGCTTCCTTTCTCTGTACCTTATGCTTTCCCGGCAAGGTTCCTATACCCATATTCGAAACCGTGAAACATCGGCATCACGAGCTCGAATATCGGGAACGGGAAACCGAGCTGGGGAGTTAGGAACAGGGAAAGTGGCGAGGCTCTCAACTTTTCAAAAACTAGGTACGGATTTTGTATTACATGTTAGATACATAGAGAGAATACAATATAAAAATGCAAACTTCTAGAGAATAACAACATATAGCACCGTCATATTTTTATAAATCGAACGAACGATGGATACTTTCCACGTCGACTGAACACTAGTTTTGTCCATATGTTGGTTTTATAGATGTTTCAACAACTTCTCAGTGTAAGCCTATGGCCGCGTGGATAACACGCACGACTGGGGACCAGGAGGTCCACGAGTTCGATTCCCGGTCGAGGCACTTTATTTCGTCGAAAATAGCGAAATATTAAATGGCTCCCTTTACCTGTACCTTATGTCTTCCCGGCAAGGTTCCTATTCCCATATTCGAAATTGTGAAGCTTCGGCATCACGAGCTCGAATATCGGGAATGGGAAACCGAGCAGGGGAGTTGGGAACAGGGAAGGGGCGAGGCTCTCAATTTTTGACGATTTTTGAAGGGGACCCCTTGATACAGCATTATTCCTTATGGAGAAAAGCCCAGAAAACGCTTTCCTGGCTCGAAAAAGAGACCACGCCCCCTTTCTGGTCCAATCCACCAATAGGAATCCTCCTTTTTGTGGAGGCCACACCCATTTTTGCGGTTTTTACGAAAAATCACGCAAAAATTTCCAAAAATTTTAATTTTATTTAAAAAAAAATACAAATCATACAATAAAAAAACAATTTTGAAAACCACAATTTTTACGGGGAACGTTTGGGTACAACAAATAAGCAAATAAGGGATTCCGCGGGGAAGCAAAAGGTCTCATTTGCATATTTTTACAATCTAATTTTTGGAGCTAAGAAAACATAGAAAAAGAATCCAACAGATTTGGACAACTGAGCGTTACCGCATATTTGGGGGGAACACATTGAAGTACAACAGTTCAGTTGGAAGGGTTAAAACTTGAAATGTAAACAAAATTTAAATAAACAACCTTTACAACAACTTTAAATAATTGATGAAAGATTAGCTTGAAGCCTGATTTACATAGAACTGCGTATAACCACCAGATTCACGGCCAGAAGATCCACTGGTACGTGAAAGCAGCAAGGAATCTTATTAGGGCGGTTCAGTAGTGTAAGAAAGTGTTACTACAGATGTTGAACTTTCTTTGAAAAAAGCAACCATCATCAGAGTCCCCAAAAATTCCGGCATATCCTTTCACTGAAGACTGCAGACCTTGTGAATAAATTGGTTCACTCAAAGGCAGAAGAAAGATAAACAGGCAGAAAAAGTATCCAAAGGAAAAGAGAGGGAAGTCGATGATGACATGAAATGATCTTCTGTTCACTTCGAAATAGGCTTCTATACGCTTGCCCAAAAGATAAATAATGAGTACTAAAAACTTATAAATGTAAATATAAAGTGTTACTACCATCACTCCGAAGGTCCCCATGACCTTTAAACTGACGTCAGGGTCGGAAGGTGTTGACCTGTTGGGGCAGGGTTGTGTTCCTTCACCTTTTTTTCGCCACCGAAAACTATTAGAAAGAGAAATAACGCATGAAATCAATTTATTATCAAAACGTGTAAAACTTACAAATAAGTGTAAAGGTCCACAAACACATCCGCAGAGGAAAGCACCCCAAAACGAGTGTGAAAACAGAAGACGTATGAAAACCACTTCACTTTGGAGAAGGATAAAACTTGTCCAGATTCGCGTTTGTAGACTTCCGGTGGCAAATAAAAAACAACAACGGATAAGTAGCACACGTTTGAAACGTTTTCTTTGCAACCAAAAACACTTTCTGAATCTCTCTAAATTTCTTCATCTTAGTATAAAAATTAAACAAAAATAATATAAGAAATGAGTAGTTTGAAATGCGTTGGTAATATTTAACTCACTATGTTCTAAAGTTTAACTACTAGCTAAATTCAAAAACATTGCTGGAGAAAAACACGTCCGTACTGACTGCTTGCTAAGAAGCAACTGACGGTTCTATAGGGTAGGGGTGCACATCAGTTCAGCGGCAACAAACTTGGGAAGTACAAACTTAGGGAGAGAGCAGCCACGGCATGGCCTTCTGGTGCCACCATACGGGGGGTGTAAGAACGAAAACAGTGATATTTGGTATCAAATGAACCAAGATTATTGCAAATATTGTATTTTTAATAGAAGGCTATACAGGGTTCCGCCAAGAAACGGGCGTTATTTTTTAGTATACTTAAAAAACGTCTACAAGCACTGGGCTGCCAATTACAAATATAAAGGGATTAGAGCACCAGGGGTTAACAGTAACAGTAATGTTTTTTCTTATGAGTTTTGCTTAGCCTTCAAAATTTTTACCAAAACTAGACAGCAGGGATTACGTCGTACGTCAGTCCGCCATTTTTTCTTTTTATATCGGAAGACCATGAATTTACTACGGTAACAAATAAAAAGCGCATCAACCCCAAGATCTTGGGAAATTCAACGCTAAAAGTACATTTCACTTTTGCTAGCTGAATCAAGTCACTACTGACTGAATACAAGAAAAATGGGCCCTGCATCTTTCAAGCTGAAGATTGCAGGAGAGTTACCATGACGTCACTGGATCTGCCCTGCGAACTGTGGGAATTCAGCTTCGCAAAACTGTACACCGATCAGTGCCGATTCCCAGAGTCCTTCAGCGCAGAAATCTAGGACCCTCCCCTCTATCTTCCCTCGTCAAATCACAAATTAAAGCAATCGCATCTGCATTGCGTTTCATCTGAATCGCGTTTCATAGTTTAAAGACAAGAAAAATGAAGCACATAAACCAAACCGAATTACCAATTATTGGTTACGTTTCATATGAGGAAATAGATGGGAGATGAGAGGACGGGTTAAAAAAAACAACATAAAAAACCAAGGTTTCCAGCGACGTTAACCTTGACGACACTTCCTAACATCTACGTTTGGCATTACTAATGAAGATAATCAGGCGAGGGTTCAGTTACGGGTTCTGGTGTGGTAAACAGCGGATTGGGGAACTCGGCTGGATGAGGCAGTGGTCCTTCAAACTTGGGTCGTCGACGATACGCTGTTAACCAGCAGCAGACCGCCAACGCTACCGCCACCAAAGCCAGTAACGCCGTGATGATAAGGGCCACAATGAAATTCCAATACGAGATGCAGAACATTTCTTGAGATACATCCGGCGCTGTAAAAAACAGAAGATTTTCATCAGAAAACACTTGCACATGCTATAAAGCAGTTATTTACCTTCTGTTGGAGCGATGAAGCGATCTTCTGGTCCGCGGTCGGAAGTAAAGATGACATTAGACTGCACCACGACCTCTTCACGTAACTGTCCATCAACGGCAGATTCTCGGATAACCGCCGCTGTCAAATTGGCGCCAGGAATCGTACCAGACACTTGGCGACGTTTACGTCCAAAAGCGTCGGAGCCGTCGCAATTGACCGGTTGACAGCGTCCAAAGCAAACCCGGATGTTACATTGGAATCGGATGTTGTCTGCTGAAGGGAATTTAAAAGCGCTGAAAGTGGCGCTCAGAATTTGGCTATCTGGATCTTGAGTCCATTGGCCAAAAATGGTCGCGTCGGTAGCACAGCCATGCTCGTCCGTTACCAAATACTCGGCACCTTCAGTTACAGCGTAACAGCTACGGGCAAATCCACCGTAGATACCTGCATAACAAGTTTTCTGCGTAAACAAAAATTCTTTTCTGAAAGCGTTATTTAGTTTACTTGTGGGTTGAACATCCATTTGGAGCACGAGCAAGTCACCGATGGTAGCTTGATTAATTTCTTGACCACCGGGAGCCACAATTCGGAGGGCGCATGTCGGAGGAGGGCCAGTGTTGGAGATAGTCCCGGCGGTGGTGACCATGGAGACGTTGAAGCCAACCTGGACGGTTTTTTCGGCCGTGTCATACACGCATTTGATGTGGTAGGCTTGCGCCTTGTATGTCACGAGTTTAGGGTGTTTCTGGATCACCAAGATAAACGCCGATTGGCCCTCAATCAGCATCAGATCGCAGGATCCGAACTTGACCTTAAAGTCGATGGATCCAGTGTCTCTGTCAGATGAAATGACTTTACGGCAGGCTTCGTCCTTAGAATGGCCCTTGACGTAAATAACGCCATCGAAAGCCAGATTGCCAACGTGAATATCCACTTGAACACCATCGGCTAGACAGTTGACGACCATATCCGGGCGTGGAAAGTCTGTACGCTGTGTACGATCAACTGAAAAAACAAAAAACAATTTGTATTTCATTTTTTTAAAAGAATGTAACATCTTAGGGAGTTTACTAAGAAGACGGGTACTTACTGCAGCCTAATTTGGGGTCGCCAGAGTATCCTGGGGGACACTGACACACGGCCTGATGGTTAATGCGAACGCAAAGCGCGTTCGCACCACATGTATCATCCGCGCAAGGATCGAGGCATTTCTGTTGGGTCTGGAAACAGAACTTGTCGTCCGGGCAGTCTTCGTTCCTTTCACACTCGGGGACTATCGTAGGTTGACGAGCTACATTTTCAAGACACAAATTATGAATACGATCGTATTATGTAATGAAAGCCAAAATCATCTTACGTTGACAGACGCCGTCCCGGTCCGGCCTCATACCAAGAACCGGATCGCAAATACAAGTTCCATCCTCCATCCTAGTAAGGTTCTTGGCAGGGTCACAGACGCAGCGGCCTTGGATCATAACATAGTCCTTGGTAACGTCGCATACGCATTCTCGTTCATCATTCATGACGAAACCCTTGACGACATCGCAAACGCAAGTACCGTTTTGGGCGGGAACCATGTTTCTTTGGATGTCACAGAGGCAGTCGCCCTGCGCGTTTCGCACTTTACCTTGGTCTTCAGGACAAGTGCAGTTACCGGAGGGATCGAGCACGTAGCCTTGTTCAATTGGGCATTCTTCCGCCACAACGACACACTCCTTCATGGCGTAACCGGCGTAGCCCGGGGGACAAGTACAGATCATGGTACGGTATGGTTCGGTGTCTCGGACTTGGCAGATCGCGTTCGGCGCTCCGCAAGGACTTAACGTCTCGCAAGGATTAACGCATTGGTTAGTTCTACCTAAATTGATACAAGCTAACTGGCTCGGGCAATCCGAGTCTGTTTCGCAAGTAACATCCAGTCTGGTGCAAAGCTGATCGGTGTTGTCCCTGTTGGGTTCAAAACCAGGAGGACAACCGCAATCGACAGTATGGTTGAAAACTGTACATTCCTGGGAAGGAGGGCAGACGTTGGGAGCGGAGCAAGGATCTTCGCATACTCCATTAATGCAGGCCTGAACTGACGGACAGTCATCCTTCGCCGTGCAGCCTGCAGCAGTACAACCGGTGCTGGGGTTGCCTTGGAAGTTATCAGGACAGCTACACACTGCTTTGTGGTTGACGCCATGGCAAAGAGCACCGCTGGTACAAGGCTCATTTGCAAGGCCACAGACAGGTTTACAGTCGCCATTCACACAAGCCCGAGTTTCAGGACATTCTAAATAGAATAGCGCATTTTAAACAACCTGTTCTAATTTATATAAAAACATGCTAAACAGTAACCCAGGAACCCGCATATTGTAGCCGGTTTCGTGGGTTAATCGCGGTTCATAGCATGCGAACCAGTCATGGGGTGCTGACAACAAACTAACAGCGCGTTCCACTCGCTGCACTGGTGCAATATTCTTGGCACTCACTGTGTCAAACATCTGTATCTTAACATACTACGTACAAACACTGAGTGCCAAAAATACTGCACCAGTGCAGCCAGTGGAATGCGCTATAAAATAACGCTTTCTTTTTCAGCAACTTATTATCAAAATAAGTCAATCAAACACTAAGCCATAACCCTCTGCAAAATGCATTGTCAAGAGTCACGCGCGAAAACCTCTGCACTATGAATGCCACGCATACTGTCCATTCGAGGGTTAGTATTTAGCACGGGGGGTAAAGAAGCGGCCATGTTGACTTACCCAAATCGGATCGGCAGCCGGCAAAGCAGAAATCTGTAGGATCACCGCGATAGTTAGGCTTGCAGACGCAGACAGGGATGTGATCGATAACTTGACAATCAGCGTTATCACCACAGTTGCAGATTTCTTTGGTACAAACGCTGTTTCTACAACCTTCCTCTGGCGGGCATTCTGTTTGTAAAAGAGAGTATTTTAGGTTAAAGCTGTAGGGAAAGCACATCGATAAGCTTACCAGTATCCGCACTACAGCCAGCAACGTTCGGTTCTATAACGTAAAAATTGTTTGGTAATTAGTGTGTTCTAAAAGTGGAAGAGTTGTTACTACCTTTAGTTGGTTCAGAGCAGCCAGTAGTGTACGGATCACCCTTCATGCCGACCGGACAATAACACCTAGGGACATGGTTCATAACGTTACATTGGGCGTTGACGCCGCAGGCCTCGAATTTGCAAGGATCTTGGCACTCTTGATTGATGCAAGCATGTGTTGTATTGCAATCCCTATTGCCGCGACAGCCAGCTAAAGAAAACAAAAAAGATCGTTACAGCGAGAATGATTAAGAATAAGGCCATCTTTACCCAAGAAACAGTCGACAAGTGGATCTCCGGTCATGCCCGCAGGACACGTGCATACAGGTCGATGTTGAATCACTCGACACAACGAGTTACGAGAACAGACATCGTCCAAGCATGGGTCGGTACATTTCTGGATCAGACAAGCCTTGTCTGCGGCACATTGGTCATCTCGGGTACACTCTGGTTGCACCACTGGTAAAAAAAAAGTTATTAAGTACCCGCGACTTACATCTGGGTAATAGACTAGCTTATCAGAAATAACAGATTAGTCTTATTTCTGTTAAGTCAGTTTGTCTAACAAAACGAATAAGATAGGTAAAGGAATAAGGCAGTAGTTCGAGTTAACTTCAAAACGACTGGATTGATTTTTAGAAGAAAAAGACCATTTGGAAAACTTACCGACTGGCTCAACCGTACAGTTCGTGAAAGGATCTCCTCGGTATCCGTCGCGACACTTGCAAGACGGAATGTGGTTAATAACTCGACATTCGGCATTAATTCCGCAGGACCCTGGACAAGGATCAAGGCATTTGCCGGGGTTACCAATGCAAGCGAGGGTGTTGGCACACTCTCCAGATGTTGTACATTCCGGTCGGCATTGCGAGTACCTATCGATAAACCAGACCCATATTTGGTTAGAGCACTGGAAACGATATTGCACTTGAAGAATCTCATATTGCATTAATGCAAAGTTTTCGAATCGAAAAACACTGAAAAAAACTTACGGATCACCAAAGAGTCCAGCCATACAGGCGCACTTGGCCCTGTTTCCATCAGCAATGCAATCAGCGTTCAAACCACAAAGAACTGCCCTGCAAGGGTTGAACGGTTCCTCAATGGTAGGTTCTGTCACTATGGGTATGGGGTCACAACCCGAAAATGCATTGCCCGTATGCCCGGGTTTGCAGGAGCAAACAGCTACATGATTTACAACGCGACATTGGCTGCCTACTTTGCCGCAGGCCTCGGTACAAGGATCGGCGCAGCGACGGTTAATGCAAGCTTGATTGGGTCCGCACTACGCAGCAAAAGAATAACAATAGTACACGAATGATTTCTGAACCTTGGGAAATAATAAATCTTCTCTACCTCTGAATTAATAACACATTCTGGGCGACAGGATCTGTAAGGATCGCCGATGTAATCAGGAGGACATTCACATAAGAATTCGTTGTCGTTCCGTTCGCGGCAAATAGCGCCTTGCCCGCATGGATTCGGATCGCAAATGGGACGATCTTCTTTTTCGTCGATAACTGGTTCTTTTACTGGACGATTTGAAAATAATAATATTAGGTTTTGAAGACGATCCTGTCTCTAGCTTAAAGCCAAATTCAAATAACTCGTGCAAAAAATCCCAAACTTCCCACCGACTACCACCCAACTACGAGGAAACTACACGTACTTGAAATGGGAGTACATGCGCTGTAGGGATCACCGCTAAAACCACGTTCGCAGCTACAGACCGGGTTATGACCCACGACTCGACATTGACTGTTTTCGCCGCACGCTCCAACGCAAGGATTGACGCAGCGATTGGCCGTACAAGTCAAAGACGACGCGCAATCCGACGCTACTATGCATTGGGGTCTGCATTCAGGGGGTGAGCCCATCATGTTGGGAAGGCATGTGCATTTGGGTCGTTCTCCAACCTCACTACATGAAGCGAACTGACCGCAAATGGATGGCGTGCACACCGGGGCCGGGGTAGGACGGGGTACTACTTCCGTGACTACTTGAACTACGCAACATACAACCCCTCCGTTAGTTTGTGTGCTACAAATCACTACGTTTTTGGTGCAACTTATCCGCTACACTACCTTTGTTAGTAAAGAACTAGCCCTTCCAACATAAAAGCCATTTAGCTTCCCAACCGAATTGCTTGCTGTTTAAGGTTAATTCTTTACATAATTAGTTGTAAAGGTGTTAAATACTTAAGACGGAAACTTTAGAGTAAAAACTGCTGGCAATTCGGATGGGAAGGAGTGATAAGCGAATTTCTACCTTCTCCTAAGGCAATAATAAGCCCATTTGAATTAAGCAAACGAAAAGTTTACCTGGTGTACAGCGAACGGTAGCATCGCCTTGGAATCCTTCTCGGCAACTACAACGCGGTCGGTGGTTGACGACGAGGCACTCGGCGTCAATACCGCAGGAATCCGCGCAAGGATTTTTGCAGCGTTGGTTGATGCAGGCTTGCGTAGAAGGACATTGGTTGTTCAAGACGCATTCCGGACGACAGTCAGGCGCGGAACCCATATAATTTTGTAGGCAAGTACAAGCTGGACGGCCCCCCACATCCCTACAGACGGAATTGGGGCCACAAGGTGAAGGAAGGCAAGGGTTTTCCACTACGGCCGGCTCGGTGGGAAGTTGGATTATGGGCAAAGGTCTGCAGACCGAATATGGGTCTCCAGTGTAGCCCTCGATACAAGAGCAAACGGGGGAGTGGCCAGAAACGCGGCAACGGGTGTTTTCCCCACAGACTTGGAGCCCACAAGGATCTGTACAGACGTTGTTAACGCAGGAGCTGCGATCGCGCGGGCAGTCGCTATTAACCGTACATTCTGGACGACAGTTGGTCATAGGATCGCCGACATAAGTTTCAGGACAGCGACAGAATGCAGCACCATTTCTGTCCAGACACTGAGCATTTGTACCGCACGTAATAAGTTGGCAAGGTGTGGGTTTTTCTGTCGACGACGGGTTCACTTGGGGGACTGACATGACAAAGAGAAAAGAATAAACATTGATTACAATTTGGCGCTTTTAATTAAAACCATAGAAGGTAAAGCCAAAAAACAGGAATAAACTTACCAACAGCGATTGGACGACATTCAGTGAAGGCATCACCATTGAAGCCATCGCGACAAGAACAAACTGCGCGATGTCCCAAAACTCTGCAGTTGGCGTTTGGTCCACATGTTCCTTCACAAGGATCTTTGCAGAATTGATTGATGCAAGCTGACGTAGAAGAGCAATCCTCGTGACTGATACATTCTGGACGGCATTCTGGCGACACACCAATCATGCCTGGTTGACATGCGCAGACTGGCTGACTACCAGATACCTGGCAAACCGAGTTGGGACCACATGGACTGGGAAGGCATGGGGTTGGAGGCTTTGTATCGACATCAGGTATTACGACGGCTTCTGTTGGTACTGATGGACATGAAAAAATGGGTTAAAACTAAGAAACCATTTCAGATTAGATTAGACTTACGAGTACACCCGTTGAAGGGATCTCCTAGAAATCCTTCAGGACACTTGCAAATACCCAAATGGTTCCGGACGATACATTCGGCACCAGGACCACAGAGATCTGTACAAGGATTAACGCATTTCTGCACATCCATTTTGCAGGCTTTAGTTTGGTCGCATTCGTTGTTGGAAATACACTCTGGTCTACAATTAGGGGCGTTGCCAAGGTATCCAGGTAGACACGTGCACGCTGCACGCTCGCCTACTTCTCTGCAGTTGCTGTAGGGGCCACAAGGGGTTGGATCGCAAGGATTTTCTGAAACATTGGGTTCCGGACCTATTTCCGGATTAACAAGGGTGAATGAGCAACCAATAATTTCAGTTTCTTTGGACAGAAACAAGTTCTGCACACAAAGTAAGCAAGTACCGTCCATGTAGGATGTGTACAATATAGAAGTGTAATATAGAAGAACCCTTACCTGGGATCGGAGCTATTGGGCGACAGGCAGAACCGTAAGGATCTCCACCGAAACCAGCTTTGCAGGTGCAGATTGGCAAGTGAGAGGAAACACTGCACTCCGCATTCTCTCCACACGACAAGGGACAGGGATTGATGCAGACGTTCTTTACACAACTTCGATCACGTGGGCAGTCGTTGTTCACGATACATTCTGGGCGACAGCTGGTATGAGGATCGCCGATATAATTCTCTGGGCAAAAGCAAGCAGCTGCACCGTTCTTTTCCTTGCAAACTGCGTTGGTGCCACACGGTGAAGGGTCACAAGGGGGGAGCACAACAGAAGGTTGCGGATCTGTACAAAGGTTTGAAATTAAAGATCATGCTGAAAAAAGGGATAAACGAGCGCTAACTTACCCGTAGGAACAATGGGAATTGCCGTGCACCCAACAAACGCGTTTCCATCATATCCTTCTCGACACTGGCATACTGGATTGTGGTTAACGACGCGGCATTCCGCGTTGGATCCGCAGACTCCCGCACAAGGGTCCTTGCAGAGCTGGTTAACGCAAGCTTCTGAGGAAGGGCAATCTTCGTGTCGGAGGCATTCCGGATGGCAATCAGGAGCGGTCCCAATCATGCCTTGCTGACAAGTACAGACAGGTCGCGTGCCAGAAACTTGGCAAACTGAGTTGGGTCCGCATGGGCTAGGAATGCACAGGTTGGGAGTTGGTTTTGGGGTTGTTTGTGCTACTACGGCCTCTGCAATAGTTAATAAATATGTTAGGAAAACTGTACAAGGCAGGGCCGGTTTCTACTTACGTGTACACTTTTCAAAAGGATCTCCTGATAAGCCTTCAGCACAACGACAGACTGCTTGGTGGTTACGGACGGTACATTCAGCGCCAGGACCGCAGATGCCTTTGCAAGGATCGACGCATTTTTGGGTTTGTCTATCGCAAGCCTTGGTTGGGTCACATTCATTGTTGGACACGCACTCTGGGCGACATGAAGGAGCATTTCCAAGGTATCCGGGCTGACAAGTACAAGCGGCGCGGTTACCAACTGGCCTGCAATCACTGTACGGACCGCATGGGCTAGGATCGCAGGGCGTGTCTGGTTCTTCGACTGACGGACCTATCAGACAAGAGAGGTTGTTGCAGAATAGTTTAGTTTAAACCGTCCAAAGATGTTAATTTAATTAGGTAACTGAAACCAAGTCATCTTAACGAAATCTTAAAAGAAAATGTTGGGAATCTTAAAGAATCGTGGTTGAAAATCTTAAAAGATAAAGAAAGGACTGATCTTCAACTTCAAAGGACTGAATTCTTACTTGTTACGGGTGCTGTTGGTACTGGTCGGCAAACTGAGCCGTAAGGCTCTCCACTGAATCCAGCCTTGCAGCTGCAGATTGGTAAGTGAGCAGAAACGCGACATTCTGCGTTTTCGCTGCAAGATTCTGGACACGGGCTGACGCATACGTTTTTGACGCAGCTACGGTCGCGAGGGCAGTCGTTGTTAACCACGCATTCTGGTCGGCAGCTTGTGTAGGGATCGCCAATATACTTTTCAGGACAATAGCAAGCACCGGCGGAATTTTGCTCCTTGCAGATTGCGTTAGTTCCACACGGCGAATTGTCGCAAGGACCAGCAGGTTTTGCCTCAACGGGCGCTACGAAGAGAAGATAATGTTAAGATCTAGCACCAAAAGATTTAACATGTGCCGAAACTATTTACCTGTTACGGGGGCTATGGGCTCACAAGAATCAAAGGCGTTTCCGTCATAACCATCTTTGCAGTGGCAAATAGCGTTATGGTTTACGACGCGGCAATTGGCGTTGATGCCGCAGATTCCTTCGCAAGGATCTTTACACTTTTGGTTGATGCAGCCTTGGGAAGGTTGACAGTCGTCGTGAGTGATGCATTCCGGTCGACATTCTGGGGTCACGCCAATCATGCCAGGTTGGCAGGTACAAGCAGCATTGTTGCCCGAAACTTTACATACAGAATTTGGTCCACAAGGGTTCGGGTCGCACGGGGTATCTGGAACTGGAGGTTTGGATGTTGAAGAGTCCACAACTACAGCCTCTGTGATCGACATTTGGACATGTTTGTAAATTTAGAATAAATAAAAAAATTCATATACACAGAGGAAAGGAAGAGGGGGAAAAGACTTACGTGTGCATTTGTCAAAAGGATCTCCTTCGTAGCCCTCCACGCACTTGCACATCGCTAAATGGTTGCGCACCGCGCATTCCGCACCTGGACCGCAGGTACCCGCGCAAGGATCGACGCACTTCTGGATGTCAAGTTTGCAGGACTTGGTAAGATCGCATTCGTTGTTAGAGATACATTCCGGTCTGCAATTAGGGGCGTTGCCAAGGTATCCAGGTTGACAGCTGCAAGCGGCGCGATCTCCGACAGGTCGGCAAACGCTGTTGGGGCCACAAGGAGAAGGATCACACGGCGTTGCTGGCGTTTCCGATGTTGGAACTGAAATTGAATCGTAAAAAACTCGAGGTTAAAAGCGTTACCCTAATTTCCTGCTTCGGTATATAAAGAAAATTAAAATAACAAAAGGAAAGAAGGTAAAGAGAAATGAGATTATAAAACGTACTTGTGATAGCCTCGATTGGACGGCACGAGTCTCCGTAAGGATCTCCACTAAAGTTCGGTTTGCAAGTACAGATGGGTAAGTGGGCAGAAACACGGCATTCGGTGTCCTTGCCACAAGAAACGGGACAAGGGTCCACACACTTGTTCTTGACGCAACTGCGATCGCGAGGACAGTCACCGTTGGTGATACATTCCGGTCTACAGCTCGAGTAAGGGTCGCCGATATAGTTCTCGGGACAAGAGCACGTGGCTGCGGTGTTTCGTTCCGTGCAAATTGCGTTGGTTCCACAAGGTGAGGGATTACAAGGAGGCGGATTTTCCAACACGAGTGGTTCTGTAGAAAGACCATTTGTAAGACCATTTGTAAGACCATTTGTTCCACGTAAAAATAGCGAAAGCATAAAAAGAATTTATTAGCACTGAATATTACTTACCAGTAGTGACCTGAATTGCTTGACATCCAACGAAAGCGTTACCGCTGAACCCGTCGCGGCATTGGCAGACAGCGTTATGGTTAACTACTCGACATTCTGCGTTAGATCCGCAGCTTCCTGCGCAAGGGTCTTTGCATTTTTGGTTGACACATGCTTGTGACGGCAGGCAATCGTCATGGTTAAGACATTCTGGACGACACTCGGGCGATACACCAATCATGTTAGCCATGCACGTGCAAACCGGACGATTACCCGATGCTTGACAAATGGAATTGGGTCCACAAGGACTTGGTACGCAAGGGGTTGAAGGGGTAACTGGTGATGTGGGTAAGATGGGAACTACGACAGCTTCTACACAAAATATGGACAAACGTTGGTAAGATTAAAAACGAGAAATAACCGAGAAAAACACCGACACATATATTGCTTTAACGCATTTCATTCAATTATTGTTATTTTAAGAGAAAAGATAGGTTTCTTACGCGTGCATTTATCGAACGGATCGCCTTCGTAACCCTCTGGACAACGACAACTGGCTAAATGGTTCCTAACTGAACATTCAGCACCTGGACCGCAGAGTCCTTCGCATGGATTGACGCATTTTTGGATGTCAAGCTTGCAGTTCTTCGAGGGGTCGCATTCGTTGTTGGAAATACATTCGGGCCTACAGTTAGGAGCACTGCCCATGTAACCTGGTTGGCAGCTGCAAGCGGCGCGGTCTCCAACAGGTCGGCAAACGCTGTTTGGACCACAAGGAGTAGGATCGCAAGGAGTTAACTGTTCTTGGGGTGTTAGACCTACAATTTTGTTAGCGCATTAGAACATAATGTGAATAGTGAGAGGAATATTCAGGTTTACTTGGTTCGATAGCAATGGGACGACAAGAAGCTCCGTAAGGATCTCCGCTGTAACCCGATCTGCAAGTACAGATGGGCAAATGAGTCGAAACACGACATTCAGCGTTCTCGGCACACGATTCAGGACAAGGATTCACACAACGATTCTTAACGCAGCTACGGTCGCGAGGACAGTCACTGTTAACTGAACACTCTGGTCTGCAACTTGAGTGAGGATCGCCTATGTAATTTTCAGGACAGTAGCAAGCTGCAGCGTTGTTTTGTTCTCTGCAGAGGGCATTCGTACCACATGGTGATGGATCACATGGAGGAGATGGTTTGAACACTGAAGGTTCTGTAATAAGACAAAAAGTATGAAAAAATGGTAATTATATAATCAAAGTGACGTGACGTAAGAAGTTGTGTATTTACCGGGATCGATTTGGAGCGGCTGGCATCCATCAAACGCGTTTCCTTCATACCCAGCTTTGCAGTGGCAAACAGGGTTGTGATTGACCACACGGCAATCCGCGTTGGCGCCGCACACCGATGCGCATGGGTCTTTACATTTGCGGTTGATACATGCTTCGGCCGGTCGGCAATCATCATTCGTAAGACACTCCGGTCGGCATTCGGGAGCAACTCCTCGCATTCCTTCTTGGCAAGAACAAATTGCACTAGCTCCGGAAACTTTACAGACGGAATCGGGGCCACAAGGACTTGGCACACACGGGTTCAAATTTTCGGGTTTCGGGGTGGGTTCAACTTCTACAGCTTCTGTTAAAAGAAGTTAAAAGTTTTACAATTTGCTTAGTTTTTTATAAGAATCAATTACGTGTGCATCTTTCAAAAGGATCGCCTTGATATCCCTGTGGACAGCGACAAATGGCCAAGTGATTGCGAACAATGCATTCAGCACCGGGACCACAAAGCCCTTCGCACGGATTAGCGCACTTTTGTACGTCAAGTTTGCAAGATTTCGAAGAGTCGCATTCGTTGTTTGAAATGCATTCCGGTCTGCAATTAGGAGCATTACCAAGATACCCAGGTTGACAGCTGCAAGCCGCTCGATCTCCAACCTGTCGGCAAACGCTGTTGGGCCCACACGGTGAAGGATTGCAAGGATTTTCTGGCGTTGGTCTTGGAGCTGCAATTCGAGAAATTAAGCCATGAATACAATCGTTTTGTGTAAGATATAATGAGTTTACTTGTTCCAGAATCAACAGCAGCAACAGGACGGCACAAAGCTCCGTAAGGATCTCCGCTGTATCCCGATCTGCACGTACAGATAGGCAAATGAGCCGAAACTCGACATTCAGCGTTATCGGCACATGATTCAGGGCAAGGATTCACACAACGATTCTTCACGCAGCTACGGTCGCGAGGACAGTCGCTGTTAACTGAACACTCCGGTCTGCAACTTGAGTAAGGATCGCCGATGTAATTTTCAGGACAGTAGCAAGCTGCAGCGTTGTTTTGTTCTCTGCAGATGGCATTCGTACCACATGGTGACGGATCACATGGAGGAGGTGGTTGAACCACTACAGGTTCTGGAATGCGACAAAAAATATTAAAAATGTTAATTTTAAAATCAAAGTGACGTGACGTAAGAAGTTGTATATTTACCGGTAGTGATTTGGAACGGCTGGCATCCTTCAAATGCGTTTCCTCCATACCCAGCTTTGCAGTGGCAAACAGGGTTGTGATTGACCACGCGGCAATCCGCATTGGCGCCGCACACCGATGCGCATGGGTCTTTACATTTGCGGTTGACACACGCTTCGGCCGGTCGGCAATCATCATTCGTAAGACACTCTGGGCGGCATTCAGGAGCTACTCCCAGCATTTCTGCTTGGCAAGTGCACACTGCCCTAGTGCCTGATACTTGACAGACGGAATTCGGACCGCAAGGGCTTGGGACGCATGGGTTTACAATGTCAGGTCTTGGAGTGGAAGAGTCAACTACTGCTTCTGTAAGAAGATTAAAGGATTAAAAAACGGGCTAGAATATTTACGTTCAAAACACTTACGCGCGCATCTATCAAAAGGATCGCCTTCGTATCCCTGTGGACAGCGACAAATGGCCAAGTGATTGCGAACAATGCATTCAGCACCGGGACCGCAAAGCCCTTCGCACGGATTAACGCATTTTTGAAAATCAAGTTTGCAAGATTTTGTAGAGTCGCATTCGTTGTTCGAAATGCATTCCGGTCTGCAATTAGGAGCATTGCCTAGATACCCAGATTGACAGCTGCAAGCTGCTCGATCCCCAACTTGTCGGCAAACGCTGTTGGGTCCACACGGAGAAGGATCGCAAGGATTTTCTGGCCTATCTGGTCTTGGACCTGCAATTCGAGAAATTTGCCATGAAATCCAATCGTTTAACGAATAAGAAATGACGAATTTACTTGGTAATATAGCAACAGGGCGGCACAAAGCTCCGTAAGGATCTCCGCTGTATCCTGATCTGCAGGTACAAATGGGCAAATGAGCCGAAACTCTACATTCAGCGTCTTGGGCACACGATTCAGGGCATGGATTCACGCAACGATTTTTGACGCAGCTACGGTCACGAGGACAATCGCTGTTAACTGAACACTCCGGTCTGCAACTTGAGTAAGGATCGCCGATGTAATTTTCAGGACAGTAGCAAGCTGCAGCGTTGTTCTGTTCTCTGCAGATGGCATTCGTACCACATGGTGACGGATCACATGGAGGAGGTGGTTGAACCACAACAGGTTCTGTAATGCGACAAAAAGTATTCAAAAATGTTAATTATAAAATTAAAGTGACGTGACGTAACGTAAAATGTTGTGTATTTACCGGTAGTGATTTGGAACGGCTGGCATCCTTGGAATGCATTCCCCTCATAGCCAGGTTTGCATTGGCATATAGGGTTGTGATTAATTACGCGGCAGTTAGTGTTGGCACCGCATACCCCTGCGCATGGATCTTTACATTTTCGATTAACGCAAGCTTCTGATGGTCTGCAATCGTCGTTGTTAAGACATTCTGGTCTGCACTCTGGAGCTACTCCCAGCATTTCTGCTTGGCAAGTACATACTGCCCTAGTGCCTGATACTTGACAGACTGAATTCGGACCGCAAGGGCTTGGGACGCATGGGTTTTCAATGTCAGGTCTAGGAGTGGAAGCGTCAACTACTGCTTCTGTAAGTAGTTTAAAGGATTAAAAACGGCCTAAAATATTTACGTTCAAGGCACTTACGCGCGCATCTTTCAAAAGGATCGCCTTCATATCCCTGTGGACAGCGACAAATGGCCAAATGATTGCGAACAATGCATTCAGCACCTGGACCGCAAAGCCCTTCACACGGATTAATGCATTTTTGGACATCAAGTTTGCAAGATTTCGTAGAGTCGCATTCGTTGTTTGAAATGCATTCCGGTCTGCAATTAGGAGCATTGCCCAGGTATCCAGGTTGACAGCTGCAAGCTGCTCGATCTCCAACTGGTCGGCAAACGCTGTTGGGTCCACACGGAGACGGATTGCAAGGATTTTCTGGCGTTGGTCTTGGAGCTGCAATTCGAGAAATTAAGCCATGAATACAATCGTTTTGTATAAGATATGATGAGTTTACTTGTTCCAGGATCAACAGGAGCAACAGGACGGCACCTAGCTCCGTAAGGATCTCCGCTGTAGCCCGATCTGCAGGTACAGATGGGTAAATGAGCCGAAACTCGACATTCAGCGTTCTCGGCACACGATTCAGGGCAAGGATTCACGCAACGATTCTTGACGCAGCTACGGTCACGAGGACAGTCGCTGTTAACTGAACACTCCGGTCTGCAACTTGAGTAAGGATCGCCGAGGTAATTTTCAGGACAATAGCAAGCTGCAGCGTTGTTTTGTTCTCTACAGAGAGCGTTTGTTCCACACGGTGACGGATCACATGGAGGAGACGGTTCGATTACCGAAGGGCCTGTAATGGGAACATTGTTTAAAAATGTTTATTAACAAAATCGAATTATTTTAAAAGTTGTACACTTACTAGTAAAAGTTTGTATTTCTCGGCATCCTTCGAACGCATTTCCATCATATCCAGCTTTGCAGTGACAAACTGGATTGTGATTAACTACTCGGCAATCAGCGTTGGCGCCGCATACTCCTGCGCAGGGATCTTTACACTTCTGGTTAACGCAAGCTTGGGATGGTATGCAATCGTCATTGGTAAGGCATTCTGGTCTGCATTCAGGAGCGACTCCCAGCATTCCTGCTTGGCAAGTGCATACTGCCCTAGTGCCTGATACTTGACAGACTGAATTCGGACCGCAAGGGCTTGGGATGCATGGGTTTACAATGTCAGGTCTTGGAGTGGAAGAGTCAACTACTGCTTCTGTAAGAAGATTAAAGGATTGAAAAACGGGCTAGAATATTTACGTTCAAGACACTTACGCGCGCATCTATCAAAAGGATCGCCTTCGTATCCCTGTGGACAGCGACAAATGGCCAAATGATTGCGAACAATACACTCAGCGCCAGGACCGCAAAGTCCTTCGCATGGATTGACGCATTTCTGAATGTCCAATTTGCAGGACTTCGTAAGGTCACATTCGTTGTTTGAAATGCACTCTGGTCTACAGTTAGGAGCGCTTCCCAGATACCCTGGTTGACAGCTACAAGCCGCACGGTCTCCTACCTGTCGACAGACACTGTTGGGACCACACGGGCTTGGACTGCAAGGATTTAAATCTTCGGGTCGTGGGGCTAAAAATGAAAAAAATAATTTTCCATTAACAGCCAGTTTGATACACTTAAGAAAGAAGGAAATACTCTGGGAATTTAAAGAAGAGTTTCTGATAAAATTTAAAATGGGTACTTACTTGTGGCTACAGCGATTGGACGACAAGTATCACCATAAGGATCTCCGGTGTACCCAGTTCTGCAGGTGCAGATGGGTAGATGTGAAGAAACTCGACAATCAGCGTTTTGACTGCACGAGGCTGGACAAGGGTTCACACATCTGTTTCTCACGCAACTGCGGTCACGTGGACAGTCGCTATTGATGGTACATTCTGGTCGGCAGCTCGAGTAAGGGTCTCCGATATAATTCTCCGGACATGAGCACGTAGCTGCAGAATTTTGTTCCCTACAGATCGCGTTCGTTCCGCAAGGTGACGGGTTGCATGGATGTGGTCTCTCAATCACAACCGGTTCTGTACCAATGGAAACAGAAAATGAAAATTTGCTCAATTCGACCCCCTCGTAAAAAAAAAGGAAACTTACCAGTGGTTACTAAAATCTTATCGCACCCAATAAACGCATTGCCCTGGTAACCATCGACACACGAACAGACGGCGAAATGGTTAATAACTCGGCAAAGTGCATTAGTACCACACGCTCCTGCGCAGGGATCTTTACAGCGCTGGTTTATGCAAGCCTGATTCGAAGGACATTCTGTGAAGAGTAGAAAAAAAATCCCTAATGATTTATATAGTTGCGTAAAAAATATTACGTACCTTGGTGGGTAACACATTCAGGGCGGCAATTAGGAGGCCTAGATATCATTCCGTCAACACAATCGCACCTTGGAATTCCGTTCCGTACTTGACAGATGGAGTTGGGACCACAAGGGCTAGGAACACAAGGATCTTCGGGATCTACGTCTGGTTCCACTTTCACATCCTCTATACGATCCAACACATCAAACGGAGTTTTAGAAAAATATATCAATTTAATCGGTAATAGCATTTTTGGACTTACCTCGCCGGACACACCCGTCCAAAGGATCTCCTGAGAAATGTTCAGGACAACTGCAAATCGGGTTGTGGCTAACAACGGTACAGATGGCGTCTCGTCCACAGACTCCTGTATTACAAGGATTTTTGCACTGTTGATTAATACATGCTAGCTGCAAGGGGCATTCCGAGCTTGTGGTACATTCAGGACGGCACAACTGCAACAAAAATAAAAACATTAAAATTCGTTTCAATTTAAATGAATTATTTTTGGAAAATTTATTCATGTGAAATGAATCAATTGAATCGGCGTAAATCCGTTAAGTATTTAAGTAAGGAAAAGCAAAAGCCTTACCGGAGGTACACCGCGATATCCACTTCTGCAGGTACACGCTGCGTTACAATTCTGTTCGCGGCACTCGCTGTTAGGTCCACAGGGAGAAGGATTGCATGGTCGACATTGCTGTGCTCCGCCACCGGGGAATACAGGAGGTCGAGATGTAGATGGATCGGGGGCTCTTATGGGACTGCAGTTATCCATCGCGTTTCCAGTCATTCCAGGTTGGCAGGCACAGGAGGCCACATGGTTGCTAACTTGACAGACAGCATTTCTACCGCACAGACCAGGGCAAGGATCTATGCATTTCTGGTTGCGACAGATCTGCACCGAACTACAGTCACTGTTCATGACGCATTCCGGTTTGCAGCCTTGATTAGCGTTGCCGAAATAGCCTGGCGCACATTGGCAAACGGCGTAGCCATTACGGCTTTCGCAGAGCGTGTTAGGACCGCAAGGTGAAGGACGGCAAGGATCTGACGGACTAGGAGGGAGGGTAGGTTCCACTAGCGCGGGTTGTCGACAACCTTGGAATGGGTCGCCTGTAAAACCAGCTTTGCAAGAGCAAACGGGGTTATGGTTAATAACCCGGCAATCGCTGTTTAGACCGCAAGATCCGTCGCAAGGATTGACGCATTTCTGATTGACGCAGGCTAAGGTCGATGAGCAATCCTAACAAAAAAGTTACATCAATAACACTTGTTATAACACATAATTACAAACAAAACTTACCGAGTGGATGAGACATTCTGGACGACAGTATGGCGCGTTACCAGTCATCCCTTGTTGGCAGGTACACCTGGCTTGGTTGTTCACCACTTGGCATTGGGAGTTGGGACCGCAGGGTGAGTCGGGGAAACAGGGGTTAACAGGAGTAGGTCGTCCGGGTTCGACAATAGCAGGTTCTTTGGGTGTACAACGGCTGAACGGGTCGCCCGTCATATCCCTAGGGCAAGAACAGACCGGGTGGTGTTGTCTTACCTCACATTGTGCATCCAATCCACAAACACCGGGGCAAGGATCCTTACACTTCTGTCCTATGCAAGCCAGAGAGCTAGAACACCTAATAAACAAAGTCCGCGGTTAAGTATCTTATTGAAAAAAATCTCCAAAAATTAAAACTAAAATTTACTGTGAGTTGGTGATACACTCGGGTCGGCAATTGGGAGGGACTCCTAAGTAGCCAGATTGGCAGCTACACTTCGCCATTTCCATGACATCTCGGCAAACACTGTAAGGTCCGCAAGGCGACGGGTCGCAGGGAGCTATAACTGACGGTTGAACTGGAGGTCGATCAGTCACTCGGATTGGTTGACAAGCCGCCGTGGGATTACCAGTGTAGCCAGCAAAGCACGAACTAACAAATCAAAATTAGTCCATCTAATTGGAATTACACAGTCGTTATGGTTTTCGACTTACCAAACAGGGTTACGGTTGATAACCCTGCATTCAGCGTTCAGCCCGCATAAGCCCGGACAAGGATCCACGCAACGGTTTCCGGTACACACTTTGTGGGATGGACATTCTAAAGATCGCGACCAAAGGTTGTTAAAGTAACTATCGCCGAAAAATAAGAAAAAGTTTTCGTACCAGAGTTCATAACACATTCTGGTCGGCACTCGATGTACGGGTCGCCTTTCAGAGTAGGAGGGCATGAACAAGACGCCAAGTTACCCTGAGCGGAGCAAATGGCGCCGGGACCACAAGGAGATGGTGAGCAAGGTGGTGCAAGTGGGGCAGGTGTGGTCCCAGGAGCAACTACGCAAAAGAAAATGAACACGTAAGTACGTAAGAAGGTGTAAATTAAACAAGGATACATACCAGAAGGTTGCCTACAACCGTTGAAGGGATCGCCCACCATATCTACTGGACAAGCACACACAGGGCTGTGGTTTCGTACCGTGCACTTCGCATTGGGGCCGCACACTCCTGCGCAGGCATCAATGCACCGTTTTCCGACGCAATTTTGATCAGCGCGGCATTCGCTGTCCACTAAGCATTCTGGGCGACATGGGTTACCCAAGTAGCCAACAGGGCATGAACAAACGGCTTGGCCAGATACAACTCGACACTCTGCATAAGGACCTTCGCAAGGGCTAGGCGTGCACGGGTCAGAAGTAACTGGTCTTGCGGTTGAAGGTTCCACTCCTAATGGTTGCGAAAAAATCCCGTAGTTTTAGCCGTAAGTCTTAAAGGGCAATAGCCACCAAAAAACAATATTTGTCTTATAAAAAGGAGTAGAAACTCTAGTTTCCAGTTCTGTGTCTTTTTATCATATGCCGAACAAAAACTAGATATTAAGAAAATAAGAAGTCTAATTCAAACGGGGCATACTTTGCCCCGTGACGTAGCAGTCGAACGCCATGACAGTTTGAGCCACGAACTTACCAACACGAACCACGAACAGCGAACAAAAATAGGCCATGCCTGTAATGTTTCGTTCGACAACTCCGTCACGGCTCTTGTGGCGGGAAAATGTCAAAACTTCGCAAGTAAATAACTCGGGAACGGCTTTTCAGAAAAATTCTTAACAAATTCCACTGTGCTTAGAGTAATATGTAAATAAGAAAACATGAAACTATCAACATGCGATTGGTTTGTCTGTTGCCCTTTAGCGCAGAGAGTACACGATGAAAAGCTTGTATACTTACTAATAGGGTCACAATAGCGTGACGGATCGCCTTCGTAGCCAACAGCGCACGTGCAAGCCGGGAAATGGTTTCTGACGGTACAAACGGCGTTATCGCCACAGGTTCCAGGACAGGGGTCGACACAACGATTGCCAGAACAAGCAAGATTGCTTGCGCATTCACTGTTGGTTACACATTGAGGTCGGCAGCCAGTGCCATAAGGATCACCCTGGTACCCTCTAATGCAGGTACAGGTAGGTCCGTTAGACGACAGAGAGCAGACAGCATTAGTGGCACATGGGGAAGGATTACAACTAGGGCGTGATGTTGAAGTACTTGGTCGGTCCACGTCAACTAAACAGAAAGAAGTTTCTAAATTGATGGAAATATTCGAAAGAAAATAATAATTTGAACATACCTGCAGCCAAGTTGCAACCAACGTAAGCATTACCACTGTACCCTGCTACACAAGTGCAGCTGGGAACATGGTTCGTAACGTGGCAGGTAGCATGGTCTCCGCAAGTTCCAGGGCAAGGGTCAACGCAGCGCGTGGCAATACAAGACAGTTGCGGCGCGCAATCACTAGAAGAGGTACATTCGGATCGGCAGCCTTGCAACGAGTTGGCATTACCATGGAAACCTGGCAAACACGTGCAGGCAGCACTGTCTCCCGGTCCTCTTCGACACTAAAGAACGCGAGAAAAAGGAAAGAAAGAAATACATTTATTATCGAGCTATTCTTATTAATCTTATTAAATAAAATCATACTTCAGTGTTGGTACCGCATGGGTTAGGGACACAAGGATCCCGTACTTTGCGTCTGCACTCGAAGTACGCATCGCCTTCGTAACCTTCGGGGCACGTACAAACTTCTCTGTTGCTAACTGGGGTGCAGATAGCACTAGAGGCACAAGGTCCAGGTAAACAGAGCTCGTTCACAACGGGTTCTGCAGTAACAAAGAAAACTTCAATTAGGAAACCCAAAGACATTTTGTAAAGATAGATTTACGGGTGAATGGTGGGAACGGAGTGGTGGTCTGCGTTACAGGTAGACAACCTCGGATGGTATTTGGGCTTTCGATGTAGCCAGGTAAGCAGGTACACTTGGCGACACTGTTGATAGAGGAGCATTGTGTGTTGGGACCACACGGGTTAGGAGAACAAGGGCGGCTGGGTTTTGTGCAGGGTTCTGATGGAGGATTGCCCTCAAATTCAGGGTAGCAGAAACATTGCGGTCGTCCGTTGTTTTGGCGACAGCCAGCATTCGGTCCACACGGGTTTGGGTTACAAATTTCTCCATCAGGAACTAGATAAAAAAGGTAAATGGTGCTTAATATGACTGCATTAACCAGTTAAGAAACTAGAACTTACTGCATTTAGAAAATGGATTGCCAGTCATTCCTTTCGGACAAAAGCAAACCGGGTTTCCGTTCTCGAGTTCGCACAAAGCGCCTTCTCCGCACAAATCGCAAGGATCACGAGTAGGTTGTGCTAGAAATTAAATAATTCTTTGAAGAAAACCTGCATAGCATTACGACAGTTTTCAAACTTACGTCTACATTCGACAAAGGGATCTCCGACGTGGTTGCTTGGACATTTGCAAACTGGGGAATGGTTGATGACCTGGCAAATAGCGCCGATTCCACACTGACAAGGATCTGCGCATCTACCGTTGACGCAAGCCTGATCGGAGGGACATTCGCCGCTGGTTGAGCACCCACCAAAAACGGATGGACTCGTTACCGGCACTAAAAAAATTTCGTTATTTGAAAACGTCTTACAGAACAAATTACAAACGGATGTTACTTAGGATGCATTCTATGTTGGCGTTTCCAGTGTACCCTTCAATGCAAGTACACCAGGCACGATGGTCTTCAGCCCTACACGACGCGTACCGACCACAAACTTCCACTCGACAGGCTGGAATACAAGTTCCTTCAAGTCGGTTGCACATACGATCATAGGAACAATCATTGTCTACTGCGCATTCGAATTTAGGCACTGTGGAACACGAAACAAAAAAAATAAGTTAGAACGTGGGCCGAGAATTAGGTTAAGTTTCCCTTTGAAGCTAAGCAATGTCCATGTTTGTCAGGATACTGTCTTAGTAACTAGTAAGAGCAATTAACAAGTAAGAGCAGTAAACACGGCGGTTAACCGAGTCCTGGTAAGTGTCCTTGGTAAAAGAAATATTATCAGTTGAGAGAGTATACCATCATTTGGCCGTCAACAAAAGTCCTCCATTTGTTTGTTTATGTTGTACTTTTTTTCCACCGTATTAGTTTAAGTTGCGTCTTGGTTAATAACTACCAAACGTAAACGTATAAAGCGAGGGCTACCAAGCATGTCTGTGTCTTTTTTTCACTCTTGTTTCCGGTGTGCGGTGGTGCAAAAGTGAAATACTACTTGCCATGTTTACATCCCACGGTAGGATCTCCCGTGAACCCAGGGTGACAGATGCAGACTGGGTTATAGTTGTCTATGGTGCAATATGCATTCTCACCGCAGGCATGCTCGCTGCAATCCAAACGGGGAGGAAAGGTAGCAATTGGGCCCGGGAAGACCACGGGTGGTCGGTCAGAAGGAAAAGGTGGAGGCATAGTAGGAAAGATTACTTGAGAAGGCCATGGTACCGGACCTGTAGGTCGTGTACTTGATTGGACAAAAGGAGGGCGCCCAGTCCCTGGCTCCTCGACTATCACAGGTACAGTTTCAGTAGAATACTGTACAGAAGGAGGCCGTATCATGGGACCAGGATGGGAGGACCCAGGGTATTCAATTTGAGGAGGATGGTGCGTTACTTGCGATAACGGCGGCAGTTGAGTGGGCCGAAGGGGCGAGATGGTCGTGATTTCAGCCACAGCCTGCATGCTAGGCGATCCGCTGGGTGCAGAAGGCGACCCTACGATCGGTGCTACAGGCGGTTGATTCACTTCGGCTACAGGAGCCAAGGGGCTAACTGAAGGTGGCCTAGTGGGTCTGGTGGACTGGGGACCTAGAGGCCTAGGGGAAGTACTATCTGTCACAGCAATGACTGGCTGCGTGGGAGGACGAACCGTCGGAGAAGCACTGGGAGACGGAAGCGTGGGTCTATATACCGTTTCAGGAGGGGAAGTAGGTATTGCTGGGGGCATGGACGGACGGTTCGTGCTGCTAGGACCAGGCGAAGGTCTCTCCTGTGTTACGAAAACATTTGGTTCTGTACTGGACTGGGGACGAGTGCTGGATGTAATGGGGGAAGGCCTACTGGAAGTTTCAATGTCTGGCTGTAAAGCAATAGGACCTGTAGGTAAAGCCGGTGGCCTCACGGTTCCAGGTCTTTCAGTGGAGAGCTCCTGCGTGTCAACTACAGCCGGCTGAGTGACAAATGAAGGGGGTGGCGTTCCCGGTGTTAAAGGAGGTGGGCGAACGGAGGAGGGCATATCGACTTCAGGCCTATAAGTTGTCACCGATGGTGGCAAAGAGGGGGAAGTACTAGAAGCGGGTCTATAAGAGGAGGATTCTTGGTCCACACCAACGACAGGTTGACTAGGGGGTGCCGTTGCTGGTAGACCAGTCGGACGTGGTGACGATCCCATGCTATGATCAGGGGGAAAGGTAGGAACTGCTGGCGGCAGTGTAGGTCTGGTAGCCACATTAGTTACGGTGCCGGGAGTTGATTGTGTTTCTGAAACGCTAGGTTCGGTAGAGAAAGAGGGTGGATGGCTTGAAACCATAGGTGGAGGTCGAGTTGAAGTCGAAACTCCGAGCTGAGGTGTCTCAGGGTAAGAAGTGGGTGGCGTTGTAGGGCGGTGCGTGACTGCCGTTTGAGGAGCTGGAGTTTCTGACACGTCAACTACGCTGGCACTTGTGGGACCTGGAGGTCTCACAGAGGAAGTTAACGGGGACATTGGGCCAACTGTTGGCATTTCAGCAACAGGCGGTGAAGTAGCTTGTCCTTGCGGATATGGAGGGCGAACGGTGCCAATGGGTTGGTAAGTGGTAGTTTGCTGGTCGACAACGACTGGCTGCGTTGTGGGCGGAGTTGTGGGGACTACAGTAGGTTGTGGTGATGGTCTCATAGTGTAGTCGGGTGTTGCTGGTGTGATCGCAGACGGTAGCGTTGGCCGAGACGGAGAGCCAGTACTTGGACCCGGAGGCTCATACGTAATCATTACACTCGCCTCCGTAGGGAACGGCGGCGGTCTAGATCCTGCGGTAGCAGTAGGACGACCCGTTTCTGTTCCAGCTTGGGGAGCGAAAGTTGTGACGCCGACAGGTAAGGTAGGACGAGGAGTCAGTGGTGGTAAGTAGGTAGTGGTTCCCGGATTTACGACGACAGCCGGCGGCCGTGTAGGTCGTGTTGAACTGCCTTCCACAGGCTGTGGTGGCGGCCTCATAGTGTGTTGTGGCGGTGATGTTGGAACGCCAGGAGGGTAAGTAGGGATACCAGGCCTGCTCGTACTAGCAGCTGTTACTACTTGATTTTCTACGACATTAGGTTCGGTGGTAAAACCCGGCATTTGTGTTGAAGCTACAGGAGGAGGGCGGGGATGGTTTACTAAGTCTACGTTCGGCTGCTCCGGCGAAATTCCAGGGATGAGAGGATTTCCAGTCGTTGGTCGTTGAGTGATTGGTGTTTCAGCAGTTCCTACAACACTAGGAACCGTTACTGGTGCCTCTGGTCTCGTACCTGATGTTGGCTGCGGGCGACCTGGCGTGGTTTCTGCTTGAGGCGAAGGAGTTCCCACCGCAGATGGCAAATTGGGTCGAGTGCTTTCTGCAGGTCTATAGGTAGTAGTTCCTGTATCTACGACAATGCCCGGAGGCAAGGGAGGTCGGGAAGAAGATCCTCCCATTGGCGGCAGGGTTGTTCCTGTACCAAACTCCGTTATGGGCTGCGAAACAACAGGCTCTGTTGGGAATACTGGTGGATTTGTGATTGGTGGCCGTTTTGATGTAGTTGGTTCTTCTGCTACTACGCTCGGTCCTGTTGTAATCGTTGGAGGCTGTGTACCTGAAGAAATAGCCGGCGGTCTTGGTGATGGTGTTATTGCCTCGGGCGGCAATGTTACGACACCGGGGGGTAAAACAGGGCGATTAGTAACCACCGGTTTATAAGTAGTGACATCAGGATTAACCGCAACAACCGGAAGACTTGAGGACTGTGTAGGAGACCCAGCTGTGGGTTGTGGAGGCCGCTGGGTGCTATGATCGGGATGAGAGCTCGGAATTGAAGGTGGGAGAGAGGGCATGTCTGGCCTATAAGTACTACCTGGCGTCGTTTCATCAATATCAACGACACTCGCTTCGGTTACGAACGGAGAATGAGTTGAACCGACTGGGGTTGGAGGACCTGTTACCGTCCCAGCTACTGGTGGCAAAACGACAGGCGGTGTTGGCAATGAAGGTTGATTTGGAATTATTGGTTGCGACGTGGTAGTTGACTCTGCCGTTACAACGCTCGGACCAGTCGAAACTATTGGCGGCCGCGTTCCCGGGGCTGCAGCCGGTGGTTGTGGTCGAGGTGTTTGTGCCACAGGCGCAAAAGTTGGAACACCAGGAGCTAAAATTGGTGGATTTGTAGCGGAAGGGTTATAGGTAGTAACTTCAGGACTGACAGCAATAACGGGAAGCCCTGGAACTTGTGTAGGTGACCCAGCTGTGGGTTGTGGAGGCCGCTGGGTACTATGATCGGGATTAGAGCTCGGAATTGAAGGTGGGAGAGGTGGCCTATCTGGCCTGTAAGTGCTACCTGGCGTCGTTTCATCAACACCAACGACACTAGCTTCAGTTCCGGATGGGGGATGAGTTGAAGCGACAGGGGATGGAGGACCTGTTCCCGTCTCAAATCCTGGCTGCACAACGACAGGCGGCGTTGGCAATGAAGGTTGATTTGGAATTATTGGTTGCGACGTGGTAGTTGACTCTGCCGTTACGACGCTCGGACCAGTCGAAACTATTGGCGGCCGCGTTCCCGGGGCAGCAGCCGGTGGTTGTGGTCGAGGTGTTTGTGCCACAGGCGGAATACTGGTAACACCAGGTGGTAAAATTGGTCGATTTGTAGTGGAAGGGTTATAGGTAGTAACTTCAGGACTGACAGCAATAACTGGAAGCCCTGGAGATTGTGTTGAAGTCGCGGCTGTGGGTTGTGGTGGCGGTCTGGTGTTGTAGTCTGGAGAGGTTGCTTGTAGCGAAGGCAGAGTGGGCCCCCCAGGTCTACTTGTACTGCTACTCTGTGGCGTCTCTTCTGTGTACACCACATTTGGACCAGTCACAGTCGATGGACGAGTAGAAGAGAACGGTGAAGGTGGATCTGTTCCTATTTCATGATCAGGCTGTGAAACAACAGGTGCTGTTGGTAATGCCGGTGGGTTTGTGACTGAAGGCTGCTTTGACGTAGTAACGTCCACCGTTACTACGCTTGGACCTGTTTGGATTGGAGGTTGCGTTCCACCGGTCATTGCCGGAGGTCTTGGTGTTGGAGTTTCTGTTTGAGGAGGCCGAGTTCCAACACTAGATGGAAAACCTGACGGGTTTGTAGCGGGAGGACGATAGGTAGTAGGCTCGGGGTTCACGCCAATAGCCGGCGTTCCCGTAGACTGCGATGGGATCCCAGCTGTGGGGCGTGGTGGCGGATTTGTATTATAATCGGGTGATGAAGGAATAGATGGCGGCCACGTGGATGAAGCTGTTCCAGGTGTACTGGAAATTGGAGTATCTTCCGTTGCGGAGATCGCCTGTGTAACAGACGGTGGCGTGCTTGAACCAATGGGAGACGGCCGAGTTGGGGTTGAACCGTCAGGCCGATGGGGAACAAGGGTTCCAGGTGTTATACCAGAGATGGGAACACCGGGTGTTGATGTCACCGGTGGCTGCCCAGTAACTTGAATTGGTCCATCTGTCCCAAACGAAGGATGCTGGCTAATTGGTGGCTGTGGCGAGCTCGAAGTATCTAAAACTGATGGTGATGTAACGACAGATGATGGCAAATAAGGCGGAACGGATTGCGTGGGAAGGCTAGTGATTCCAGAATCCGTGACAACCACTGACGGCGGTGTCGTGGCCAAAGGTCGTACACTACCACCTGGTTGAACAGTAGGATCGGTAGTTTGTGCTGACGGAGGGGTTGGGGGAATCGATGGGATCGAAAAAGGAGGTCTATGAGTAAAGTCTCCTGGAGAAGGAATTTCAGACGTAACGTGTACTGGGGAACTTGGAGTACTACCTGAAGGCGATCCATCTATGGGAGACGGCGGAAAGCCGGGGAAAGAGATAGGAGGCTCAACCGTGCCTGGAATCAAGGTTCCCGGAGTTGTTCCGAAAGGCGGAATTGGTGACTGAGCTACAACAGCTTCGCCAGGACGGTTGACGGAAGGTGGTTGAGTAGGAATGACGAAAGGCGGCGAAGGAGTGCCGATAGGAACAAAAGAAGGGCCAGTAGAAGATGGGCCTATAGGTGGCCTTAGGGTGATTACTTCTTGTGGAGTAAAAGGAGTGGTAGAAACCGAAATAACTACCGGGGTAGTTCCCGGGCCAAAGGTGGGTGTACCAATTAGAGGGGGTAAGGGAGAGAGGGGTGTGGTAGGATGGGTGACTGGAGGTGCTGTGCAACATAACAAGTAAATACGGTTAATGACGAACACGAACTACTGGCATAACACAAATGATGCAAATTATTAGTGAAACATAACAACATTCAATGGTTAGACCACGTAAGCGATACGTGTCCATTCAAAAACTACCCCACTAAAACAAGCTTCCTGAAACACGACGGGCGATTAAAGTGAACAAGACAAATACAATAACTAATTAAGCTGATTTTTAATCAATTTCTGACTTAAAAGTTTGAACCAATATTTGCTTCTATGTTGAACTACGAGGAACAAATAAAACAGGGACTTACTGATTGGAAGGCAACTCAAGGTATCTTGGTCGCAGAATGTTCCAGGTTCACACAAAGGATCGCATTGAGCAACAACAGGTTCTTCTGGTCCTGCAGAAATATGGTTAATATCGGTATAATTTTTGTTGTTTTAAAATGTGCAAACCTTTGCAATTGCAGCCATCACAGGTGAATGAAGGTGGACAATCGCGTTCAGTTTCGCAAGTGCACACTGAAAAATAAGTTTCGGTTAGGGAAATACCCCAGGAAGACAGTAATGTTAGAGTTTCTACCTTTAGAGCAGACGGGTTGGTGGTCACGAACTTCGCACTTGTTGTCTTCCAGACACGGGCTGTTGACTTCGCAAGGGTTTTGGCATTTTTCGTTGATACAGGCTTGACTAGCGGGGCAGTCTGTGTTGCTTCGGCATCCGATAACTGTAAAGAAATGTTCCTATAACGGCGGTTCGACGATACACCTTAGGATGTCGTACTAAACGTACAACAAAGCTCAAAGCCATGCGATCAAAAGTTCATGCAGCATACAACAGCCTAATAGGTATAAAAGCACCACCCGCAGTCCCTTTGTTTTGTTGTGATTTTTGTTTGTTTTTTTACCCAGAAGCTATGCATGCAACAATATTTTTGTCAGTAAAACGACTATTCCAACCGTCATAAATTTTAAGGATAACAAATAGTTTATGGTGGAGGTAAAACTCGGGTGCGAGGAATGTTTTAGTCACCAGTCAGTAGAAGTGTAAAAGAAGTGTGAGAAATGAACTGTGAGAGGTACAAAACATCGGGAAAGATCCCCACAGTAATAAAGCAGAGGCGAACGGTCCGCCCTTCGTGTATACCGGGGCGGACACGTCAAAGCCAAGCGGCAGCTGCATTAGTGCGGCCATCGTCGCAGTCATTTTTTCGTTTCTTTTTTTTTACCTTTAATGCAGCCATACTGCTGATCCACGGAGAAGCCAGGCGGGCAGAATTTACACACAGGTTTATGGTCTTCGACATAACAAGGTCTGTTTTCTGCACAAGTGTGATTGTCGCACGGATTACGGCATTGGTATCCAATGCAAGCCAAGTTCGAAGGACAGCCGCGGTCGCGCAAGCAAATGGACACCGAGGGATTACAATGCTCGGTGCAGATACAAGTGACCTTGTGGTCCAGTACCGAGCATGATTTGTTGGCGGGACAAGGATCTCCGATTGTGCAAGGATTTAAGCATTTCCCGTTCTGGCACGCTAAATGTGACGCGCATTCGTCGTCGGATCGACATTCAATAGGGTTCGGTCCACAGGTTAGCTCCCCAGAGGCGCTGATAACGAATCCGTACTTGCAAACGCAAGATGGTTTGCGTCGCCGGACTTCGCACCGCTTGTTGGAATCACAGACCAGGCCCTTAAACACGCACGGGTCTTGACAAGCGCCCGCCGCGGTGTTACAAGCCAAGGTAACCGGACATTGGCTGTCCGTGATGCAGCCAATGTTGGCGCTGGGTGTACCTGGAGTACTGGGACGCGGTCGTGGGGTCGCGGTTGGAATGATAATGGGGGGTCGGGCGGTAGTCGATCCACAGTTGGGATCCGGGACGCAGAGTTCGGTGGCGCGACCGACGTAGCAATTGGGACAAGTGCAGCGTGGCTTATGGAGCACGGCGACGCAAATGGCGTTTTGACCACACGAGCCACGAACACCACAAGGGTCTCCACATTGTCCGTTGTAACAAGCCAATGTGAGAGGGCAGTCATGATCAGTGGTGCACTGCCGGTCTGGTAAAGGACGAGAATTGCAAATATAGGAAGGGGTAGAGCAAGTGCAGCAGCCCATCGAAATAACAAGAGTCGGAGATAACGGACAGCGAAGGGAAGAAAAAGGAAAAGAAAAGATATATATCGTATCAGTAAAAACAGAACGAAACACTATAACATCGGTCGGAATACGACGCTGCGAGAAGTCTCAAATTTTCAGCCTTCCGGTTATTCCCAAGATAACAAGCTACTTTTTCCAACTCCGGAAGGCTCAAAGAATATCTCGCCAATGAAACTCTATTCAACAAGTAGATCGTCTGGAAGCGACTTCAGCTTTCTGGGTTATTCTCCCTGGGATCATGCCCGGTACCCCACGTGTCTCTCATGCTCCACGAAAGATACGCTAACTACACAGAAATGAACCCCCCACGAAAGCAGAATTTATACCCCGACGAAATTACAGGCTCTACGGGAAAGTCTACACCTAAAGGGCCACATGCTGCTACACCCATCCCGTACGCGGAGGAAGGGGTTCGAGGGAACTAAACAAACGCCAAAAGCCTTACCTGTGGTGCTGCAGCGAACTTCCGGATCACCGCGAAGTCCTGGAGGACACTTGCACACGTAAATCGCGCCTTCGATAACACAGCGCGCTCCTTCACCGCACCCGCTTGTGCGACAATCAGGACTACGTTCAATGGTACCTAAAATTAAACTCGTCAGCATCAGCGTGTAAAAAGAGGGGTGAACTCCTACATTCGACGTCAGGGTTGCCCACAGGGTAGTTATCTGGACAGAAACACTTGGCACGGTCATTTTCAGCGCGACACAAAGCGTTAATTCCACAACGAGCACCTTGACAAGGGTCTATAATTTGGGGACTGGTACACATACATCCAGCGTAAGGGTCGCCCACGCAACCGTTTTCACAAGTGCAGGTGAAGGACCCTGGTAGGTCTTTACAGATCGCGTTGTTGCCACAAGGGTTACGGAGACATTCATCTACGTCTATACATAAAATAGCGTGTAACACGTAAGGTTAGCGTAAAGTAGGTAAACACGCAAGGTTTTACGAACAGATTGTTAAAGCCAACACCAAAAGCGGCAAGCGGTTCAGTCACTTACCTTGTTTGCACTCAATCTGCGGATTACCAACGTAACCTGGAGGACAAAGACACTGCGCTTTGTGTTGGAGAACGCGACATTGCGCGGCAGTACCGCAAGCACCCTGGCAAGGGTTGACGCACTGTTGGTTACGACAAGTTTTGTCCATGTCGCAGTCAACGTCTACTTGACATTCGACTGGTCTACACTCCGTTTTGGGTTCACCTTGGTACCCGTTCGGGCAGAGGCAGACAGACCGATGTTCCGAAACTCGACACTGAAAAAGTAGTTAAATGTAAAAATTAAATACCAAGATTATTTGATTTGTTTTCTTACCTGGGCATTTTTACCGCAAACGTTAGGGGAAGTGCAAGGGTTGCTGCATTTTCCGTTAACGCAAGATTGTTCATAGGGGCAATCGCCGTTGCTCCTGCATCCGGCTGTGCACACTCCAAGACGGCAGAGTTGTCCTTGCCCGCAGCTGCTGTCACTCGAGCATTTGGCCTTGCAACGGGAGTTCTGGCAAACTTCTCCGCAACCACAGTTGGGCGCAGTGTTGGAGCAAGTTTGGACGCAGTACCCGTTTTCGCAGTTATAACCGCCCGGACAGCGGGAAGCCTCAGTACACCGCAAAGCAATGGCCGAGCAAGAGACTTTGGGATCGCCGACGGAATCCGCTGGGCAGCTGCACTGCGATCGGTGATTCACCACATCGCATTTGGCGCATTTACCGCAAGCGTTTTCGGTGCAAGGATCTATTAGGAGGAGCATTATGGTTTAGTTAACATATTCACGGTACTCCATGGTACAAAAGTTGCGTTACCTTTGCATTGGTTGTTAACGCAGGCCATGTTGGAAGGACAAGTTGAGTCACTCCTGCAACCTAAGGTACAAGCTCGATCCTTGCAGATGTGTCCGGATGGACAGCTGCTGTCCGAGTTGCAAACCTCTCGGCAAACCTGGTTGACGCAAGCTTCACCCAGCAGACAACCTTGATCACTTTAGAGGGGAATAGAATTAGCTAGTAACTTATTGTTTTAGGACAAATGAGCTGGATTTACTTGGAACAGGAAGGAGTACATCTTCCTTCACTACAAACCATGGACGACGCACAATCGCTGGTAGAAGTGCAAGTCGATGGTGGATACCGGCATCCCTGGGCGGGATCACCTACCATTCCTTCGCTACAACTGCAGACCGCTCGATGTTCTCCCACCTAAATAAACATATAATTTATTATATTTTACATCACCTTCAAGAAAAGCACTTACCCTGCACTGGGCATTCCGTCCGCAAACAGTAGCTCCACGACAAGGATCTGTTTAAAAAAATAAAATAAAAATATAAATAAATATGAATTCCAAGATTCATGCTTTTTTTCAGAATAATCTACCTGTGCATTGGCTGTTAAGACAAGCTTGAGACGCTGGACATTCTTGATCAGAACGGCAACCCAGTTTGCAAGCTGTAGAGTCGCATATCTAAAAGAAAGCAAAATAATGATAAGTACATGAACAAAAATGCTCGTTCAAGGTATAAAGCAATTCAGCCAATTCAACTTTACCTCTCCTGCCCTGCAGTCATCGTCGATTCGACACAGCGGAAGGCAAACTCCGGTTTCCGAGCAGCGCTCATTGCTCAAGCAGTTCGAATCAGCAACGCAAATGGGGAGGCAGACGGCACCGTTTTGGCAAATGTATCCGTCAGGACAGACTTTATTGCTAGTACAAGCAGCCGGTTGACGAACGCAGGCAATTGAAGCGGTTGGGTTCGGTAAGAATCCTGATGAAAAACCAACGTTACAAAACGCCAAATGCACAGGTTTACAAAGCTCACCTTGAGTGCAACTGCACTGAGCTCGATGATCTACTACGGAACAGACTGCATTTGGTCCACAAATGGAAGCGACCGCGCAAGGATTGGTACACTTGCTGTTAATGCAGGACTGGGAAGCACCACAGTCTTGATTGCCACGGCATCCAATTACGCACTAAATTAAAAACCAAACAATAACCTCATTCGCTACATGACTTTGGGCTAAACTTACCAGATTGCTGAGGCAGACATGGCCAACGAAGCAGTCATGATCCACGCGGCAAGTCACTATTTAAATTCAATCGTTATTGTCCAAGATCTCCTAATTTAAAACTAGATCTACTTACGTATACATTCGTTCTGAACGCATTTTTCGTTCATAACGCAGTCGGAATCAGCAGTACAAGATGGCATACACTAGATACAAACACGACATTGTTAGAAAGAAAGTTTTTAACGTCAGCAATTTACCATTCCCAGACGACACTTCATTCCACTGGGGCACTCCGCCTCGCCTCTGCACGCACTTGGCAAACGCACGCATTCCGTAGCCGGGTTGCCAGTGAAACCCTCCGGACAGGAGCTAAAAGTGATCACGACGTTTAATCAAGGTATTCAAGGTATTCAGACAAATTCTCCACTTACCACTGGGCCTTATGGTTCCGCGCACGACACAGTGCGTTTAATCCACAGACTCCTTCGCCTTCGCAGGGATTGAGGCAAGATCCGGTTTGTTGATGACACATCAAGTTGTCAGGACAATCAGAATGTGATCGACAAGGTGCTGTACACGGAAACATTGCGTTCAGTACCTTCTTTTATTTCTAATTTCTAACTTACGTTTGCAGAACTGCCCATCGCAGTACATGGAAGCAGGGCAATCAGTTGAGCCACGACAAGGAGCCTTTTCAGGGTAACAACCCAAAACGGCGTCGTTAGGGTCGCCTACATAGCCAGCTTGACATTGACACGTGGCAGTCGTCCGAGTAAGCGACTTGCATACGGCATTTTTACCGCAGGTAGTACTGTCACAAACGTCTATGGATAAAAAAAAAGTTAGCTTATTTGCTCGTATAAGGTAGAGAAAATCTCTCCTAGTTAACCAACTGTTTAGCTAAAGCAGTAAGCAGTAAACCTTTACGCAATTGTCGAGAATTACCTTTGCATTTAGATTCGCCATTGCAGGAGGAAGAAGAAGGGCAGTCGTCATCCCTTGCGCACTCGACTGGCTGTTGGCAGCCTTCGCGGTACGCGTCACCGACGTAACCGGCTGGACAGCTGCAAACGTAGGAGCCAGCTTTGTTTTCGCACAAAGCTCCTGGAGCACAGGGTTGGGCCGAGCAGTAGGAAATGGGGCTGCAACCTTTGAGAGGATCTCCGGTGTACCCAGGGGTACACTGGCAATGAGCGGTGTTGTTCTGGGACAGACACAACGTGTTTTTGCCGCAAGGATTCGCCACCAAACAAGCTAATCTGCATTTGCCGTTTTCGCAACGTTTCTGAGCGTCGCAGTCGGTGTCGATACGACATTCAATGGGGAAGCATCCAGATTTCTCGTCTTGAGGATTTCCGGAATGCCCTTCCTTACATTTGCAAACTGCTTCGCGATTTTCGACGTGGCATTGCGCATTACGACCGCAGAGGACGAGACCATCACAAGGATTACGGCACTCCGCCTGATAATTTGAAAATAAATGAATACTGGGCTAACAGGCAATATATACTAAATGTACATCTAATTAAAAAGAAAGTCTGCCTTACCTTTCCTACATCATTTGCTCGGCAAACTTCTCCAGAACCGCACTCATTGTCGGAACGACAACGAACTTCCTGGCCGCAAATTGAGTTCAAACAAACGTAGGAACTCGGACAGTCGGAATCAGCAGAGCAGACAGCTTGGCATTGCGAGTTGACGCATTGTTGGTTTCCGAAACAGTCACGGTTGTTTTGACATTTCGCTGTAAAAGTAAGAGAGCGCGTTAATCATACATTCCAGGAAGCTAACTTATATCAGGCCCAAAATAATATTGGAAAAAACGACTTACGTGAGCAAATGCCACCAATACATGTCTGCGACGAGGGGCATTGGGCATCACTGCTGCACGCGACCACTGCAACGCAACCTTGCACCGGATTTCCGGTGTATCCCTTAGAGCACTGGAAGCAAAATATCAATATTATTCAAATAAATATTATATTTGTTTTATTATTTTTATTTATTTTATCATATTTATTTTATATTTATTTTATTATTATATGAATATTACAAATATTATAAATATCAATATTATTTATTTTTTCTTAAAACTCGTAAACATGTGAAATTACCGTGCAGACAGGTCGATGATCAATGGCGTTGGTACACTTCGCGTTGGGTCCGCATACATTCGGAGAGTCACAAACGCCGATACATTGATTTGCGATACACTCTTCGGTGGTCTGACAGTCCAAATTATCCACGCACTGAAGTTGGTAACCTTGAATGAAAAAAAAAATACATTTAACTTTGTAACGAGTTTTTCGCTTTTGCAAATTTAAACTTACATTCCATTCGAGGGTCGCCCGTACTTTGTTGCGGACAGGAACAAACAGCCTTATGATTCTCTGCCACACAATCAGCGTTAATACCGCAAGGTTTCGGAGATCCCAAACAAGGACTCTTGCAAACCGAATCCAAACAAGCAGCTGTGGAGGGACAGTCAAAGTCGGACGAGCAGTAGCCAGGCTTTTTGCAGCCATTTCGGTACGGGTCGCCTACCAGACCCGCTGGACAGACGCAAGCAAAGCTTCCGCGGTTATTGGTACACCTAATTAAGCATTGTTATTGTTCACTCAAAAAAATAATTTAAGGCGATTTTGCCCTCAGAAGGACAAGAAAAAGCCTAAAGGAATAAAACTCTTACGTTGCCGTGGCATGACAAGGGTTCTTGGCGCATTCGTTGATATCCTGGCAAACTCCGTTGGAGTCTATTTCGTAACCCGGCTTGCAGACGCATCGTGGAGCGTGGTTTTTAACTAGACAACTGCCTTGACCGCAATCAACTCGATCGCAAGGATCTGCGGGTAGTAAGAACAAAACCATATAGTAACAACAAAAGTGGTCTCAAATTACAAATAACGTACTTAGAGAGCATTTGAAGGAGTTTTTGTCACACGCTTTTTGACTCGGGCAATCTTCATCGTTGACGCATTCAACCTTGAAGCAACCGACGTTCGGATCAGTAGGGTCACCCCTCATAGTCGACGGACATTGGCAGACAGCTTCGCGGTTGACAACAACACATTCAGAGTTGGGTCCACATTTGGTTGTAGTGCACGGATTGGCGCAACTTCTGGTGCCAGCGGTTGTTCGAACGCAGGCCAGGTTTTCGTCCCCGCAAGCATCGGAAGATTCGCATCCAACGGCGGCAACACAGCCAGGATTTTCATACGCATCTCCTGCGGTTCCTGCAGGACAGCGACATTGGTAGCCACCGTTTTCGTTGACGCACTCTGCCGAGAAATGGCACGGATTTCGTAGACACTCGTTATCGTCCACACATTGATAACCTTGGAGAACGTAACCATCAGCGCATCTGTAACGAAACCGACAAGAAATTTTAGTTAATTTCGATTATTAAAAACACAGAACAATTTCAAAGTTACCTGCACTGATTTCCTCGGCAGACTTGCGTTCCTGGTTGGCAATCAAGATCAGACCTGCAACCAGGCTCACAACCACCTTCCATGCAAACCTCTCCTGATAAGCAATTGCTGTCGGAGTAGCAGACTTTCAGACAAAAGGACCCTAAATTGTTGGTGACGCAGCGTTCTCCGTCAACGCAACCACCGCAAGGAGGCATGCATTGTCCGTTCTTGCATTGCCATCCAGCTGGACAGGGAGTTTGCGCACTGCACGTTACTTGAGCGCGGTGACAGCCTTCTTGTGCGGTAGGTCCACCAACGAACCCCTCTGGACAAGAACATACTGGCTTTTGCTGTATGACCTTGCAAATGGCGTTGCGGCCGCAGATTCCTTGACCCTCACACGGATCTAAGCAACACGAACGTCAGTGTCTTTCTTTCAGAAATTTTTTATCCTATTAACCCTTCAAACTTACTTTTGCATTTGGAGTTGACACAGGATTGACCGCCTGGACATTCGCTGTTGGATCGGCAGCCTCCCACGACGCAGAAACCTCGTACGCATGCGTTGTTGACTGGGCACTGTCCGTGAGTTACGCAAGGAATCGCGCAGAAGTGGTTTTGAGAGCAGCGTTCGTTAAGACCACAGTCTTGATGACCTCGACAGACAACTAAAGGCAGAAAAAGCTCGTTATTTACCCAATATTTTTGTAAAAAATACAATCTCGGCTAACGAACAGTTTTGATAACGAAAAAATCGGATAAAGAAAAAAATTGCGCATGTATATGTTCGGATAACGAACACCTAACAGAACCAACAGGTTCTCCGGTTAAAAAACCCCCGAGGTCCAAATGACACCAATGTGTCATATAGTTGCAAAACGTTCTCCGAAAAAGAATGACAAACAGCTGTCATTCGAGTTGAAAATTGGTAGTTGGACTGGAAATGAATTAGGTTAGCTTAGGTTACGTTAACGATTCTCATCAAATTTAGTTGACGAGAATCGTTAAAACTTGTACTTTATTTCACTCCACTAGCTAAAAAAAATCACTGTTCGAAAAATTTGACAATGGGATACATTACACCCGTTTGTCACTAAATACGGAGAACGTGTTGCACAGAACAAACACAAGAAGAAGCAACGCTGTGTACGGTAAATCGATGATCGATTTACGAACAGTTCGGGTAGCGAACACCTTTTTGGAACGGATTATGTTCATTACCGATCACCCACTATTGTGAAACCGGTAATTTCTTTGGAGAATAAATAAAGAGAAACTCCTTACCTCTGCAAACACCATTTCTGCAAGCACTGCCAGGGCAATCATCGTCATTGCGACAGTGTTGGGGAATACGGACGCAACCTGCCTCTCCATTAGGGTTGACAACAAAGCCGGGTGGACAGGCCGCAATGGTTGGTTGTTGGCAGCTGGCATTGTTAGCACAACTGGTGACCTCCACAGCAACACACTCAATTTCGGGATGAGGGGAAGGCTCAAAGCCCGCAGGACAGAAACACATGGCCATGTGTCGATCCGCAGTACAGATAGCGTTCTTACCGCAACTGTCCGGCAAGCAAACGTTCATGCAAGTGTAATCCATGCGGTTGCATGCTGCAGAACAATGACAGTTAGTTACCCAGAACAATTCGAGATGAAAAGGGAAGCAAATTTTACCTTGAGTAGAGGGACAGTCGGTGTTGGTAACGCAGGCCATGGTCTTACATCCATCGGCCTGCAATCGTTGACCGGGAGGGCACTGGCACTGAGCCACATGATTCTGGGCAACGCAAACGCTTCCCCGAACGCATTTCATGGTAGCGCAAACAGGCTGACAGCGCCTGATCTTGTCGGTTCCGGCAATGCATCGATCTTCTTCGGAGCACTGGGCGTCCGAGTCGCAATCGTGACGTGGTGGGGGCTGGCATCCCGTACGATCGTTGAGCTTCACGAACCCGGGTCGACAAACACAACTATACATCAAAGTTACAAAGGAAAATTTTAAAACTGAAATTTTAAACTACTCAAAAGATAAAAAAAGAGCGGAAGACGACGAAATTTTACCTTCCCACGTGGTTTACTGCCTGGCAATCCGAGTTGGAAGGACAGGAGAAGCCCGAGCAAACTTCAATACATTTGCGGACTCCCATTGGATCCGGGCGACAAGCTTTCTCAGGTGGGCAGTTAGCGTCGCGGATACAACCAGGTAAGGGAGCCTTTTCGCAAAGAGCAGAGACAGGATTGCGTACAAAGTTGGGCTGACATTCGCACATGGCCTTCCCAGAAGAGATTTTGCACATTTCATTTTGGCCGCAGGCGAGGTTCGCGCAAGGGTTGATACATTCTCGGGTTCCTTTTACGCTTGGGTGACACAGTAAATCTCCTGGACATTCGTCGTCCCTGGAACATTTGTCAGTAGCTACGTCAGGTTGACATCCCAGTTGAAGATCATCGGGGTTGCCATAGAATCCGTCATCGCAAAGACAAGCGGCACGATGGTCCGCCGCCACGCAGACGGCGTTCGGTCCACATTGCGCCCGAACACAAGCCGACTGACACTGCCTGACTGGCGGTCCCTTGACCGGGTTTCCTTGCAGTGGATAACAGATTTCCCGAGACGGGCAATCCAAATCGTTACGACAAGCTCCTGGGGCTACACAGCCCTTTGTTCCGTCATTCGGGTTGCCGGTGTAACCTGGCTGGCAAACGCATTTGCCACCCGAACATGCGGCGTTTGGACCGCAAGTTATGCTGTCGCACAAGTCGACGCATTTTTCTGACTGGCACACCGAACTACACCCGAAAATAGCTATTAGTCAATTGCTTTTACACTTAACCCTGTTGATTGATGCATAAATCAAGAGAGTACGCACGATTTACTTTGTGCAAAATTACCCTCTCAATCCCAAACATGCGAAAGAAAGAACGTGACTTACCCGGGAGAGCAGGGTCGTGTAGCTGAGCATCCACAAGCGTCACCTTCGCATTCGACGGGTTGAGTCGGAGGCATGCACATCATGAACGGATTGCCAGTGAAACCTTCCTTACAGTAGCAGGTAAAAGAGCCTTGAGTATTGATACACTGCGCATTCATGCCGCAAGGGTTGCCCATACATTCGTTGATATCTGTTGTAAATAATATCTTGCGTTAATCGAAGCCGATTTTCACCAACAACGGCGGAAAACAGTGAAACGACTTACCTTCGCAAGAGACAAAAGGATTGCCTTGGTATCCAACGGGGCAGGCGCAATCAACTCGGTTGATTCCAGGTTTGCAGATGGCTTGCGTTCCGCATTTCATTTCGTCGCATGTGGAAGTCGTTTTAGCGCATCCTTCGTACGGATTTCCGCCGAATCCCGAGTTGCAGACGCAACGGTTGATGGGCGAGCCATACTCACAGTGTGCGCTATCTCCGCAGCCGTTAGGAGAGCAAACTGGAGGCAGAACAGGTGGGACGCAGAGTAATTCCGGGTTGCCGATATGGTTGTCAAAGCAGACGCAACGGGAGGTAATTTTGTCGCACTTGGCTCCAACTCCGCAAACCACGCCCTCACAGCGTTCTTTGCAGCGACCAGATACGCAAACTTGCGGCTCTTGACAGGGTTTCGTGGCCGAACAAACGTCAGGAACGCAAGATGCGCCAGGGAACGGGTTGCCGTTGTAGCCTTCCAAACAGGCGCAAGTAGTAGCACCGTCTGCGCCCACCAAACAGCGCGCATTATCCCCGCATAATATTCCATCGCACACTATAATAAATAATAATAAATTAATGGGGTCGGAAAGCTTGGAAGTACTTAATGTAAACACTCATTAAAGATCCTCACTTAATGTAAACATTAAGTAGCAAAACGGTCACAGTTATGATTTATTTAATATTAGATTAGTAATCTTTAAGTAATACGAAATCGAAAATCTAGTAGCAAAACTGCGAGCTTATACCTACACTTTGTTAGTTTTTAATGCGAAAATTGTTACCGTCTTAGGGCCGTAAACAAATATCACTAATCTTAATTGCCTTACAAAGAGACCCTTTCCAAAACAACCCGCCAAAATTGCGCCACGCTAGCTGTACACATTAGTTCAACAAGTGTCTCCCTCTACTTACAGTATTTCTCAACAAAACAACAGCTTTGTAGGCTTTATAGCCAGTCGGCATTTTATTTTTTGGCTGATTGTGAATTGTGTTCACCGTTCACGGCCCTTGCAGTAATATAAGGTAAAAAGTATTTCCTATTATCTAAGGATTGTTTTGTAATCATACTTTTAGCTACATATTTTTGTCTGATACTTGAGCGTTAACTTTCACGTTACGCGAGCGTTGCGTGGAAATAGCCACATGTATGCCTGTAAACCTATATCTACCGTACGGTATGATAATAGCTAACAAACCACAAGTTTACGCCTAAAAACATCACTAGAAAGCTCACAGGGTCTGGTTCGGACGCACATTTAAGAATCTTTGTCCCAAGAAAGTGCGCACATATTTTAACGAAGAAGTAGATTTATAAGGCAAAATGAGCTTACTTGAGGTACAAGCTCCGCCAACTCCTTCTCGGAATCCTGGCAGACATCTACACCAAGCAGCGTGGTCTTCTGGTTCACAAACCGCATTTTCGCCACACGGCAACGAATCGCAAGGGTTTATACACGTGCCTTGGACGCAGGTCAATTGCGTAGCACAATCCGTGTCCGTTGTACATTCTACTTTTACATCTCCGCGACCTAGCAAACGACCCACATTATTATCATCAGTAGTCCTTAAATGTTGAACAGTATTAATATTGTATCCTTCTACTTAAAATGCCCTAACGAGTCACAGCAACCTTTTCAGACTATTTTCAATTCAATATGAAGGTCAAGATGATACTCACATCCGCCATGGTAAGCATCTCCTTCAAGTCCCGAAGGGCATCTGCATTTAAATCCCCCGTTTTCATTGATGCACTGAGCTCCTGGGCTGCAAGGATTATCTCGACACTCGTCGATATCGTAACAGGCTAGTTGTGGGTTGCCAGTATATCCCGGTTGACAGTGACAAGCTGGTGGATCTGTAGGACTACACTTCGCGTTAACTCCGCAAGCCAATCGTTCACAAGGACCTAGGAATTATCATACAGCTTAAACTAGAGTTTCTCCGAATTAGTAGGAGATTTACTTTTGCATTTGTTGCCGTCTTCAGTATCAGTAAAGTACGGTGGAGGGCAGATACATTCGCCAGGTTGAACGCATTTCTCGTTACTGAAGCAATCAAAGTCAGTGACGCAACGTACTTGGTCTGCTGAGCAGGTGCCTTTGTAAGGATCGCCAGTGAGGCCGTTAGCGCAATGGCATTTGTAAGAGCCAATGGTATTGGTACAGAAAGTACCCACATTTCCGCAGACCTCAGGTGTTTCTTTACACTCGCTACAATAAAATACCAATAAAACGTTAGGAATAGTACATAAGTAAATGCTAGATAAAATCGAGGGTATTTACTCGATGTCGGAGCAAGATCCATCAGGATTGGGTCTGAATCCAGCAGGACAGGCGCAGTAACTCAATCCACCCGTCACAGAAATACATTCTGCGCCGGAGGGACATGATGTTGGGTTGTCCCTCGAGCAACCGGACAGTAAACAAGTTCCGCCCACAACCTGGTACGGTGGACGACAACGACACTCCACGCTGTCGCATACTAAATATCAGAATATGGAAATTGTAGTAAATTGTAGTACATGTTTCTGCAGTCTAGTCAGGGCATATAAATTGCAAAACAGAAGCTCATATCGAGGGCGAAGCAGCATATAATTTTATGAAAATAGGGGGACTTACCGTCACAACTGGAATAAGGGTTACCCTCGAAGCCCGCGGGGCAATCACAGGCGTAAGATCCGGGTAAATTTTTACATACGGCGCGGAATCCGCAGGCTGGACGATCGGTCACTTCCAGACACTCGTTGATGTCTCGGCAAACGCCGTCTTCGCGGGTCCAGCCTCTGGCGCAGACGCACCGGCCTTGGGTACACATTTCACCGGCAGGACAAGGTTTGTCGGCTCCGCAGCTCGGCGGAATAGCAATTGCTACGCACCCGGTCTTGTAAGCGTCGCCTTGGAATCCGTTAGGGCAAATACACGTAAATTTTCCTGGTTCGTTGCGGCAGATGGCGTTGGGAGCGCAAGGGTTAGCTCCAGCTGCGCATTCGTCAATGTCGTGGCAACCTCCGGCTCCATTTTGCATACCTTCATGAAAGAAATGTCTTATGAATTCTGCCGCATTTTTTTTGAAGACATCTTAACCAAAGGTAAGAATCTTACCTGTGAAGCCAGGAGAGCACATGCATTTGGGTTTTCCGTTGATTAGCATACATTCCGCGTTCGCGCTGCAAGATATTTCTTCACAAGGATCTGTTTTGACGAAATTTCATAATTATGGTTTTGCTGTCTGGCACTTGTTGTGTTTATTAGACCAACTAAAGGGTACTTACGTCGACAGTCGGGGCCGATGTTAGGTTCCGGGCACATACATTCTTGCGACGGTTCACAGATCGCATTTCCGGAGCACCCGTCGTCATTATCACAACGGACTGCAATAACTTCGCAAGAAAAGGACCCAGGTGTATTGCTACATGTTCCAGCGGGACAGTTTCCAGGGAACTGGCATTCGTCAATATCTATTTTTAAAAAGAAAATTGTAAGCTTGCTTTGGTTTAATTTTATGTACTGTACCTGTGCACTTGGTGCGACCATCGCCAGTGTAACCAGGAGGGCAAGTGCAAGAAAAAGAGCCGAGAGTATTGCTGCAAATGGCATTTTCACCACAATAGCCATTGGGTCCATCCGTCAAGTCGCATTCATCGATGTCTTAAAATTAAATTTTAATTTCTGCCTTTTTCGAAATAAAAAGAAAAGTGAAATAGACTTACCCATGCAACCGGCTGAAATGTTGGACGGATTGTAGCTCCACCCATCGTTACAAACGCAGTAGGCCTCTTCGTTCTTGACTTTACAGGTAGCATGACTGCCGCATTTAATTTCTTCACAGGGAGCTATACCAAGATTGTAATTTTACGGTTAGGAGGTCGTGTTAGACAGGTATATTTTACCTTTGCATGGGACTTGAGGAGGAGTTCCGATCAATCCGTTATCACAGACGCAACGGAAAGTACCCACTCCATTGATGCAACTTGCGCGGTTGCCGCAAGGGGAGGGAGAGGCGGTACACTCGTCAATGTCTACGGGAAAAAGCGCAGAAATACGTTTAGGTTAGGATTTTTTAAATGTTTATTGAAAAGTTTTGTAAGGCTTATCGGAGGGTCTTCTTTTTTTGTTTCTGTTTTAGAGTTGATTTTGAAATAAACTAGGGAAGCTGAAAAAGACTTACCAACGCAAGAAGCTCCTTGGGCGACGAATCCATCACGACAGAAGCATTGGTGGTCGATACATTCGGCGTTGTTGACACAGTCGAAATTAGTCTTGCAAAGTATTTCCACGTCCGCCTAATTTTGGACGTCAAATAAATCCTCGGCTTTCGGAAAGAAAGTTTTTGTGGTTATTGAAATAGTATACCTGTTCACAAGCGATGGCCGGGTCGGGTTTGCCGATGTAGCCTTGAGGACACAAACAGGTATAGCCCGGTACACCGTTTTCGCACACTGCGAAGTCTCCACATGGTTTGGACAAAGCAGCACATTCGTCGATATCTTTAATAGAAATCCAATGAATTAAACATGAGAGAGAAGCTATATTTAGTGTTCTTCCGAGGAAGAAAACATTGTTCCAAAACAAAACAATTAACTGAGAAATCAGTGCCACCCAGGTGGGTGGATTTCGGACGAAAAAGCCGCTTAACTTTGTGTTTGCTCATAAAAGATACAATGATGTAAAGATATATTACTGAACTTATTCTTGGAAATATCTGGTATACCTGCAAAAACTAAAGCTCTTTCTTTGCACAAACTTTCTCACACTTTTAGCCTCAAGAATAACTATAAAATATGAAAAAACGTAGGTAATTTGTATATCTTTGAGGTATATTGCATATAAATTAGCTCAGCAAGCTCAACCACGAAGTTTGGCTATTCTGTCAAAATCGCTACACTTATGTTAGCTTCAAACTTGGAAAACCTAGTTTGAGAATGAAAGTGGATCGCATGAGTCCACGCGAATGATACAGTGCTTTTAAGAATCTAGAATTTATAATTAACAAGCCCGAAGTTTATGGACAGTAAAAAATTTGCTTATTAACTTACCCACGCAGCCAGTATAAGCATCGCCAGTGTAATCTTCTTTACATGTGCATTGAAATCCCCCGGGCAAGTCAGTACAAGTCGCGTTACCCCCACAAGGGTTACTTTTGCATTCGTCAAGGTCTGGAAATGAGTGAAAAAGTTGCATAAATTATTTTCAGGGGCTTCCAACAGCATATCTTTTTTTTTTAAAGCTTTCGATCAAATTATTCGTACCAATACAAGCTGCACGAGGATCGCCTTGAAAACCAGGTGGACATTCGCAAATGTGCCCTCCGTTGGTATCTCTGCAAATCGCATTGGTTCCACATGCCCCAGGCAGGTCTTCGCATTCGTTGATGTTGGCACACTATAAACGTCACAAAATTAGTCAAAATAACACCAATAAAAAGAAGATTTTATTGCTTACGCCATCATAAGGGTTCCCATGATACCCAGGTAGGCAATTACACGTGTAATTACCCGCCAGATTTTCACAAACTGCGTTGGAACCGCAAACGGGTGTTCCTTGTTTACATTCATCAATATCTAAGTAAGAAAGTTGCGATTAACAAGATTTCAAACCGTAAAAATATTAAAATGATATTTTTTGTTATATTTGTATTTCAAATTGAACTATTATAAAAAATAGAAATAGTACAATTAAATTGATATTGAATTATACGTTAATAGTATAATTGAGTAACAAATTACATTCGATTACGATTAGTGTATGAGATTATGGCTGCTACATATTTTGAAGGTGGGTTTAACCCTAAAGGAATTTAACACTTCCTTTTTTTAACAAATGTCGTACCTTTACACTCGGCTTCGCCGTCGCCTTCGTATCCGGATTTACACTTGCAAGCGTAGTGCCCCGGGTAATTACAACATTCGGCGTTTTCGACACATTTACCCGTGATTTCAGGGTTTTGGCACTCGTCGATATCTGGAACCGGAAATTTGCGCAATTAATTAGAAGCAGCTAAAAAATACTTGGAGGTTTTATATTATACGGTGTGACTCATTTCCGAACAACAATATTTTATTCTATTCATTGCATATGTGTAGGGCTTTTTTGGAAGGTGTGATCAATGAAAGTTTTCGCAGATGTAGAACCGAGTAATTTGCCATCCTTTCTCCCTTCACTGAACCACTTCCTACATATACGTGAAGCAATCCAGCCAACAACCATGGACCCCGTGGGCAGTGAAAAGTATGTCATCCACTAAAAAACTTGACTCCTTGGCTTACAGGAGTCGAGACATTCCTTTTTTCTTTAAGAAAAAGGAAAGAACAATAAACATTCTAATACCTAAACTCATTTTCTCCATAAACTTCGACAATAGTTACATTACAATGGATGTGGAGTAAATCGAAAGCTTTTGTCCTCCAAAAGGGCAATTTGGGTTGGGTGTGTAACTGTTTTTGGAAAATGAAGGTTGAAACCCAGTATGTGTTGGTCTTTTTACACGGTACATCAACTCCACCCGAGTTATTCCCAAAGAGACGCCCAAATTGTTAAGGTTCTTCAGTTGCCTCGATTCTTGTAATCGTTGCCCTTGTTTTTCTTTCGAGGCGATTCCTCTCTCCCAATCCCAAGTGACTCATTAGAACAGGCTGAAATCGTCCTTAGCTGGTTTCGAACATCGCAATATACATATATCACCACTAAGGTGGAGGCTAGGCTTTTCTGTCTGCGTACGCGCTTTCTCTTTCGAACCTTATCCAGAAATTAGGTAAAGTGGGAAACGGGGCTCACGGGGGTCCCCCTCCAGGAAGAAGATGCAACTGAAAACTAGAACGCAGCAAGTTACCTGAAGCCATATTTGCGCCAAAACTTGATCACGGTGGGAAGACCGTTTACAAATGGGCTAAAATTATCTGACTACGAACGATACTTGAGATACAAAATTGCCCAAAAGAAGTGTTTCGGGAAACGTTGCTTGTTCCGTTTCCGAGCAATTTGTTCTTTCAAGTATTAATTGCTACTAATTGCACAACAATAAGATTTAACGGTCTTTCAGTTCTTCAGTCTTGTATGAAAATTGAAAGAAACTTGTCTTTTATTGTCGTTAAGTTTAAAAGAATCGAGATTCCAGCTGTCTTCATCTTTAAAGGTTACTAACCCATAGAAAATTGAGTAAAACCGAGAAACAAGATTCAAGAAAACAGACTCGACATGACTCGATTCAGACCGGATTCTTTCACTGAAGCTCAGAACCTTGCTTCGGTTTCGGCAAAAAGGAGTGAATAAAGAGTTACTTGGCGGCGTCTTGCTAAGTAACTGAACTTGAAAACGGAACGAGAACTTTAAAAACAACGAAAAACATTGCAACTTCTTTCCTCCCCACAGCGAAAGTTCACAGACTAAAGTAATAGCCACTTGCGTGATAACATCCGAGTTTGCAACACGATTGAATGTAAATTCCCTCATTTTCGCCTTGCAGGCAATCGAAGCTTCTTTCGTGCCGTGCACTTTTGCATAGTAATTACGTTTAATTTTCAAGCTACTACTTTTGAAATCTTTTTTTCTTAGATCGAAGACATTCCTCTACCTGCAGGGGAGCTTCCAGGCCCCAGGCAATCCTAATAAAAAATCAACAACAGCAAAAAACTCAAAATAGAAGACAATTTGACCGAAGAAACCCCAGAAGGGGTATCAAGAAAACTCGTTTGATAGCAAGTTCTCCCTAGTCATTATAAGAAGGCCCCTTCATTTTATGATGCCCCCTGAGTATATAAGCGCAATGTTGAGTATACCTATGAAACTTTTCTCTTTTTAATATTTTTCTTTAGCTTTTTTTAGAGGCTGAAACGGAAGAGAGCAACGTCTTATGGGATACCGAGGCGAATGCCCTTTTGGCTTCTATGTTTTCTGTCATTTCTTGCTGATGCCGACGGTTAAAAGTACAGAAAAGCACTGCTAATGATTCTGTTTGCATTCCAATTTGCGTTGAGGGTGGTACAGAAGAAAGGGGGGCAAAAGGAGAGACATACGATGGGAAATTTTGGCGAAATGAACGTGTCTAACCACGCCATGAGAAAATTGTCATGCCTGGGTTGGGAAAAGGGGTAGTTTTAACAGATAAGCTACCTAGAGTTAATGTGGATGTTATCCACTCCGCCATAGATCCTCGCACTCATGTGTGACTCCACCTTCAAAAATCGCGAAAAACAATCGGTGTTATTCATCAGGGATTGTAACGATGGTTTCCGGGGGGCTTTAGAAAGTCATTTAGCCTAGTTTTGACAACAGTAAGTGAGGTAAAGGTCGTAATGTTAATGCGGATTGTAACTATGGACAGTTTTGTGGGTTGTTTAGGAGTCAACTTGTCCGTATTGTATATAGTTGTAGTCACGCTATTATTCCCGCTCCGTATGAGCTTGTACATGATTCTAAGCAGATAATAACCTGTCGCGAAAACAGTACTTATTTACCTTATTTTGTTCAGACTGGTTTTCCGTATTTTTGTTTGTCATGGATTAGGGAGACAAAACCATAGGAACTTCGTGAAAATTACTCAAGTGTTGATTTGGTTCGTGTAAAGAGGTTCTTTAATGATGAGAAGTTCTGTAGCGAAGCTTTTTCCTCATTTGCGCAATTTTTGGAACGCTTAAGGTCAATTTTGTTGGTAGTTTGGTAGTAAAAGTGGTTAAAAGTATTGAAGCTTGAGTTGGCTAATGGGCCAATCTTAGGCCAACGTTTCTTGGAGTCCTTGAAGTTTTTCACAGCAAAGGTAAATAAAAATAGTCGCTGGAATTGTGTTGATTCTGTTGATAAAAACAGAAAAGTGTAAGCACGAGCTATACGGCGTGACTTTCCAGGACATTTCCCACGAAATTGGGGACGTTTAGAGGTTCCTTTTGGGGAGGATTCCCTTAGCATTTCATCGGGACGGCAAGCTGATCTTAAACTAGTGTAAAAAGGTAACTTTCGATTAATGTCGTCCAGGACTCGTTAAACGTGTCCGCTTTTTAAAAACTGAAATCGAAACGTTCGTTGACCTTGGTTCGTTGGAAGGAAGAAGAGGAATGACGCTGCTGGGGGCTGATTTTTTTCCTTTTTTTTATAAGAGGGATGAGCAAAGCAGTATTACTGCGCGTGACGCCACATTGCGTTTCCCAATGCTAGAAACTTTTTCATTTTAAATTCTAATGCGCATAATGATGGGAAGCTCAGTAGGGGCCATCCTTAAACACGGGACAATTTTGAGTTCTGCGTATTGGCCGGGCAAATTTTGGGGTCTGGAGAGTAGAGAATAGAGAAGTGGAGAGTAGAGAAGTTTTGCGTAATAATAACTTGAAAAGTCTTAAAGGTTAAGGTTATGGAGTGATCCCGTTGAGGTGAGCGAGTGCATGTTCTTTGAAGCGGTGAGGCTGTTTCTTTTATAAAAAACGATAAAAAGCGCCTTGGCCTTGCCTATGGCGCCCTATTTTTTGAGGCGCCACTAAGTTTGAAAGCAAGAGTGCGGCCTAGAGTAAGGTTAAGCTTAGAAAACTCACGCAAGCTTTGTTTCTGGGATCGGTCTGGGATCGTTCTAGACTGGACCGTTTTTGTTGATGGTTATCCATGCATATAGGCCTACCCACAGGAAAATGCGTAATTGCACTGGAGTGGAATAGGTTGAACTGAAACTAGTTTTTATTGCAATTCGGTCGCCTTCGATCAGGCGGAACCATGCACTCAAATGCCAACATTAACGCAACAGGAGTAGTAAATTTAGCAAGCAAGGAATGCAAAGGAACTTCTTTGTGTAATTCTTGTGTTAAATGTTCCCGCAACTTCAATGCAACGTCGTTGTACGCAAACTGGCGAAGAATTCAAGCATTCTGTTATGAAAGTGTTGAAGAATTCGAGTGTTCAAGTATTCGTTGAAAGTGCTATGTATGGAGTTTTCATTGTTGGCATAACGGAATGGAAAGTTTTCTCGATAAGTTCTGACTAAGAAAGTGGCAAGGGAAAGTGTCCAATTCTGCTGACGTATTGGAATCAAAGTTTCTGATCTCATGGGCTCTTGTAGACCGTAATTTGTTCGTTGTGTTAGTTTTGGCCATCCACGTACCATTAAGTATGTACACTTATAGGTCTTCAACACCAAATGGGGAGAAAAAGATGCTAATCATGGTATACAAGTTTTGAAACTTCCATAATGGTCAAAGCGCCAAGTCTTCTGTCATGACAAACGACATACCGAAGATCCACTGTCGTTTTAGGTTGAGAACTTCTCACGACTACCTGCTATATCTACGCAAACCTTGTATAAGAACACGTCCCTTGCAAAGAACTCTCGCTTTTTGGTCTAGTTTTTGTTCCAACGTCCCTTTTGGTCCATTCTCACGAAACAGTTTTAGTCGTTAGCTAATGACCGTTAATGTCCACGTTCTCGACCGTGAAGGCCTACAAATTCTCCAAAGTTTAAGGGACATATGTGGGTGTGTTTCGAAGCTCTAGAGAATCTTTCGTTTTGTAATGCCTGCGGCCGTTAGTTAGGTAAGCATCCGGGATTGCTTTTCTTTAGCTCATTCCTGACGTTGTAATGCTTCATGCAGACGCTGTGTATGCTAACAGGCAAAAAGTATGAGATTTTGAAGACCTGTTGTTGGACTTGAAGGTGGGGAATACCAAAGTCAACTCAGCATTCAAGAGTGTGACGGAGAGGGAAAGAGAAAGAGAGAGAGATGAATGCCGTACATGGAAACTTTTAACTCCATATTTGGATTCTACCTTTCCTACTTTAGCCTTGTGAGTCTGAAGCTTTGGGATCGTCTGTCTCGATCCAAAAACCGTATAGCATCCCCAGGGAGAACAACCTACACTAATGGGAACATCTAACATCCCCATAACCTACTGCCGCAAGATGAGGAATTGAAGTAGAACCAAAGTTACCATACAGACCCTTATGCGGCAATAACACCTCCACATTTGGGCGGCTTGCGTTAAAACTTTGAGGTCAAGTTTAGCCTTGTGCGATTTATCTTTCCCGTTTAAGAGCCTCTTGTGAAGGAATGGGGAGATTTTCCTTTCCTTATTCAGCTAAATTTTTGGATGCGTGCTTCAGATTAGGTAGAATTCTTACGAAATTCGATGCTAATTTGAGTGACAATGATGACTGGATTTTATTGTTGTTCGGAAATTTGCATTTAGGTACGTAGATGATGGAAGCACATTTTTAGAAATAGAAATTTTAGATTTCTTACCTGTACAGTTAAAACCATCCCCGACGTAACCAGGATAACAGGAACAATAGAAACTGCCTAGAGTGTTGGTACACTTTGCGAAGACATCGCAAGGTCTGTACTTACACTCGTTCTCATCTGCAAAAGAGCCACAAAAATTAATAAATAATGTAGAACTAGAAAAAGTTGTAAACAGAATATTCGGAGTCGGGAAGCTTTAGAATTTCATACACGCTTTGAGTTAGCAACGGTTTGGCGAGCGAAACTTTATATGCGATTTTTTAACGACGTTGAAGAAATTTGTGAAAAACCAAACCGGTCCAACTGGTTGTAAGGTCATCCTTTTTTTAAAATTTAAGAAAAGGATCCCTTACAGCATTTTTTTTTTCGATTTTGCTCGGTGTTGAGAAACTGCAAAAGGTTTTTCAATAACCCTCACCAACGTGCCAATGCACTCTAAGCCAAGCTTTTTCCGTACTTTACACTCCTACGAGGTGACTCATCACAGTTTTGAGGAAAATTTACAAAGATCAAATAACGCGAATAAAAACTTACCTGGGCTTTCGCAGCCGCAGCCGTTGTAACCATCGTTACAATGGCACTGATGATCCAGACAGGCTCCATTTATACACCGTTTCCCAGTTGTCAACGGACAATCCGCTAAGGATAATATTTTTAAAAAAATGTAATACGATCCTTCCACCAAACTTGTTTAAAAAGGTCCGTTTTTAAAGATTCGCTGATCGCTAAAACAGGATTACTATCATGAAATGAGGCGAAGGACACACCACAACTTCGTGACGGTTACCATGACTTAATATAACATCCCACGAGCAGAAATATAGGCCAAGAATAAACTTTTACTCAACGTTTTATGTTTATTTGAAGTTTAAGTCTGGGAAACTAGAAACGGAAGTTAGAAATCTGAAAACTGACAATTTTAAAACCAATCTAAATATATGATCAAGTCTATACTTTTGGATGTTTGGCTTAACGTTGACATTAATTTTTTCTTAGAAAAAGGAAAGAAAGTGGAAGGCAATACTTACAGGTGCATTTGAGCTGCGCTCGGTTTTCATCCGAGCCTAGGAAACATTCCGGTACACCATTACACAATTTGGAAAGTTCGAATAACTGTAACACATCTATTGACTCGTTGACTTGACAACCAAAATAGCCGTCTTCTAAGTGTAAAAAGAAAACTTCTCGTCGTTGTAATGGATTGTTAGTTCTGGAACCCGGTTGGGCTAATATCTGTTTAAAAAGAAACAAAAAGGGAAATTAAATTAGTTCACCGTGATTGTAATCTTCAACGTACAATAAAAAAACTACCAATTTTGTAAAAGCATATTGGGTTTTATAAAAGATAATAGCGTTGTAATGGAAAATGTTGCAACGCAAAGAACCCACCGGGGGGATTTTTCAACGTCAGCAATTTTGTACAGGATTCCATTGACCTTGACTTTTGTCACGGAATTCTTGATACCAAGAGAAGGTTATGAACCCGAGACTAAACGCATCCTTGCTTGCTGGGCTGGCGAACAAGCAGCCTTCCGGTGGTCTGCTTAGCTTGTTTCTTGTTCTTATTCTCTATTCTTTATTCGCAGTCTAAATGACAAGAGCGGGAAAGCAACGCCAAAGCCTTTCGTTAAGGCGTGTATAGTGTAAGTACCCAAAGTCGCAGACCATGTCACTCACGGATTTACATCATTAAATTTTTTTTCTTCCAAGGTCGCACGAGGTACCTTTCATTGTCGTTTTGCCGTCCATAAATAAAGCTATTAGGCCTTGGTATTTGAAATCCTAGCCAGAACACGCTTCACAAGTTTTCATAGATTTCTTCCGTAACCCAATTTCTGAACGCAGCCACCGGTGATGAAACCATGAAACATTGGTGCCAAAGAATTATTGAATGTAAAGTTCGGTTATAAGTTGTTCCTATACTTAAGAATGATTCTTCGAGAAAGTTAATGTTCCAGTTTTCCAAAATTCTAGAAATTCCTATTTTTTTTATGGTAACAGTTTCCTAGTTTGCGAAGTTCGAGCATTTGACTGAGTTTCCGCTTTCGAAATGCTTCGCGGTTCGCATTTGTTAAGTTCGCGATTCATTTAGCAGGATTCACGGATTATCCCAACTGCGTGCTTGAAAGCGTTTAATTTTTTTCAAAAAAGCACAAGAGTGTTTGGAGGACACGCTTCAGATCAAAAGACTAGAAATCGGCCCTGATTAATAGTTCGAAGATGTTTTTTGGCTTTTAGACCTGTCGTGTAAGTCGGCTTCGGCGTTTCCTTCAGCCTTGAGTTTGGGAAACTCATCGGCAGGATTACCCCTCAAATTACCTTAGTCAAAACTTTCCTTCTTTATTCTGTTTTTTCTTTTCTCTTTTTTTTTCACTTCTCACGTCTAAACATCCGACGTGGGAAGATATAATTGAGGGGAAAAACTAAAATAAAAAATGGTATCCTATTCCTCCTACAGTAGGTGAAGTCAGCGAGACCTTCATCGGTTTTAACACTAATGCCGCTGTGGTATCATATTCCCCTGATTTCCACTGACATCACCCGACCCTGGCATTTTGGGCTAATGAAAAAGGTAACGAACGTGTTGGCAATAACTTTAACGCATTTAGAGTCAACACGTTCTTAGGTAATCGTAAAAAGTTTAGGAGGTCATTGCGAAACGGAACATGTGATAGCTGAACATATCTCCCGAATCGTATGCTTAAAGTTTTTAGCTTCACCGAATTCAGAAAGAGACACGTTTGTCACGGGTCTTGCATACGTAATGAAGAAGGCATCAAGGAATACGGAACCACCCCATAAGTAGGCCATCGCAGAGCGTTGGGCTGGAAAAAGAGCCCATCTTCACATTTTTTATCGCCGAACACGAATGGCCTCCTAACCTCTGGCAGCCTTATTCTTCTAAAACTATGCTATGACCCTTTTTTTAGGTTTTGCCGTGAATATTCTTGCATTTTTCCTAGACAGGTAGACTAAAAAGACTTGAAACTTACGTGTGGTAATGCGAAGGTTATCCAACTGATGAATCCCCAAAGGATCTTCATTTTTACTGCAAAAATAAGAGAATCTTAGATTAGTTTCATGTATTACTTGCATTCACAATCCAGCCACATTTAAATATTTCATGCATAATATATACCATGCATAGTATTTACGTTACTAAACAATAAATAGGAATGTATTTTTCATACTCTTAACATAGAATGCATTAGTTTCGTAAAATTTCTGGAAATTCCAAAAAATCCAGAAAATTAATCCGAAAATTTCGAAATATACATTTCTTCGGAAAGTACGCGTTAGAGCCGTGTAATATTGTAAAATCGTGCTTCTATGCGATTTATTTTTCTTATTTTTTTTTTTAGCTTGAACGGCTTAAAAGGGCTTAAGTCTATATTAAATTGCAAATGGCTTCGCTTAAGACGATTTTAGAGAGACAAATATTTTCATTTTGTTTTGGGTGGCCAAGTGTGTATTGATGCGCTGACATGGATTTGGGCTTGTAAGTCGGCAGAACCGCTTTTCACACCCTGATATGCTACTCCTTAATATGAACATCCCTTGAAGGGGTAAAGGATTAAATGTTCAGGAACAGTTCCACGTCCAGATTCCGCCGATATAAGGATAATATGCGATTTTAATCTTCAGAATGGGCGCCAAGTCAGGTTTTGGCTCACCCCAAATTTTTGCATCGATTGTTTCCTATAGACCATTTTCCCTGCAATAAAATTCCTAATCCTGCTATATTCCAATCCAGAATTCACCTGACACTTGCCGTCTGCCATTAGCTTCACTCCTTTCGCAATTTCCTTTCAACTGATCAAAAGTTAGGGGATTAATACCTGTTACTCGTCCCTTTTACTTAAAGGGACGGGTATCAGCTCCGGAGGAAATGTTTTGGCAAAGAATTGCGAGGAAATTAGCAAGGTTGAGGATGTTTATTACAATTGTTGAGGCCTTTCGTCCTGTTGTGTTTCCGCAATTCATCAATTATGTCAGTACGGTGCTTATTAGTTGGATGCATTGGCGTCAAAGCGACGTGCTGACGTCGCTTTTGCAAGGGTTTAAATTCACGGGAAAGGGGGCGAGGTTTTGGTTACGGTGGTTGAAACAAGGGAGAGTGAATCTGCCGAGCCGAGCCGTCTTCCTGCTTGACCCCCCATATATACACACATACCTTGCTGTAGTCTATACCTGGTATACCTTATGAACTATAGAGTAAGTTAAGCGTATGAAAGCAGATGGTTCGTCGGTTTTTAGCAGTTAAAACATGGGGGGAGAGAAGAAAGAGACCTAGACGAGAATACTTCCGGCAAAAAAACATCCGGGTAAACAACTGAAGTAATCTAACATTTTAGCGAAAGATAAATTATAACTCTGTGGCTTATTCTAGCGTCCCTTTCAGTCCGGATGCTAAACTTTGACCCCTCCACAAAAAGGTTTCTATTCAATTCCAAAGCGGTTGCATAAGGTATAGGAAGCTCTCTCTGTTTCCCTTTTCGGTCTTTCTTTCTCTCTCGAGGTAAATTTATGCAAAACGAGGCTTGACTCACAGACGCCGAAACTGCGTGGGCAGTCAACTTTAATCTTCGGACGTTTAAGCTTACGAAGGTAGGAATTCGGTTTCCGCCTTATTCTAGTCAAGTTTTCGGGTAAATGTAAAGCAACGTAATCGTGGAAAGATGTGGAATTCAAAATGGTTATTCTTTAAATAATATTATATTTTGGATCTCTAGTAAATTTGAACGCAACTGCCGGATTGCGTCTTCGGGATGAACGAAAGCTAGTGAGATTTTATTGTAATTTAATTTTGCGTGATGAATTCAGGAGATTTGAACGCAGATTACATCTTTCTCGAAAGGACTGTGAGCGATTACTTTTATTTTTGCCCAACTCTTCTAGTGAGTTCAAGGCAAGTTTATGTATTACTGTTGTGAAAGAGAATGTTAGTTTTCTGAGCTTTTCTACTATGCAAGACGTTAACTTTCTTTTGAATCTGACCACCTAATAACATCATAAGGATTTATCATCTAGAGATTGGGGAACGATGTTGCTACAAGGATGTCCGATCCGAAGCATTTGAGCCTATACGCAGAAGTTGTTGGAAAAGGGCGTTGCATGATTCGGTGCTTGAGAAAGTCCAGCACTCCATGACAAGGCCCGCAATTTCCGAAGAAAGAAAAGGCAACGCCATAAGCGGGGATGTAGGTCGACGCCTAAATAACCCACACGAGTTCGGGCTTGAGCTTTTCACAGGTAACAATTCCTATACTTGTTACCGCAAACTAAATCTTCAAAGAAAACAACAATGAAAAGCAACGACTAAAAGCTCCGTTCAAAGCTTCTGTTTTAAATGGAAGTTCTTTAACAGATTTCCAGCGTGCCCCCGCAAAGTTTTACTTCTTTCGTTGTCGTAACTCGGGCAAATTCGCCAGGTTGAAAGTGAGCGATAGCAAAGAAACTTGTGTCGTATCACCAACGCCTTGTCCATATATACACACACAAGCAGGTTCTGTTCAAGGACTTGGCAACTCGCATCGCGTGCATTGCAATGTTATAACGAAAGAGAGAGAGGACCTTTACGAAATTATGGACTCACCACACCTCTAAATTTACATATTTCACGATTCTTAAGGGTATCTTTATGATTTTGCTCTTTAAATAAACTAATCTAATAATTCCGTAGTAAAAAAGAGTTAAAAAAACTTACCAGCTGTGACCATGGCTCCGCCAGCCACAGCACGCTGGATATCCGTAATTTCGCTAAAAAATTAATCCCAGAAGATGTTTAAAGGTGACGCACTGCACTTCAAACACCACTCAACGTCCACCCCAAAAGGAAATGTACCGCGCGTTGCCACTTTTTGCGGTACCAGAAATTTCTTCAAATGTACGCGAGTACCGCAGGAACTCACTTTTCGTAAAGGTCTGGTGGCTCACCTGCCTGAGACTCGACTGAAGGCAAAATAGACACCGAAAGAGCACACCAGAAACTGGGCAGGTGTGTTCCTCCAATTCCAGCACACCTTTGGGTTCTAAGTTAAGGAGACCGTGTCCGGAGCTTTCGCTTCGTTTCGTGCATTCAAGTCGTTCCCCACAGCGTCACGTGACGATCCAAACCTCCACTTCCTATTGGCAAAACTATAGCGAAGTTTACCAAAGCTCACCAAAGAAAACACCAGGTAAAAGACCTTATATGCACTGCATATGCAACGCTTTAGCGCATCTTGTGGGACGAGCAAAAATCTTCGCTTATGCTTCGGATCTTTTTCATTTCTTTGACCAAGTGGGCGGACCGGATAGCCATACACTCAAAACCTCTGGGAAGAAACGGTGGTAGGAGGTAAGGCTTTTCTTGGTTCGTCATCGTCACGACCCGTGGCCGCAATCATCTGTACTTGTCCGCCGTCCAGCAACACCAGCAAAAAGATACCATCTTTTCAAGTTCTTCTTTCTAGCTTCTTTTTCGGATGCTTCCAAGGCTGAAGCTTAAGCTTCCTAATTAACTCATATGAAAAGCTAGTAGTTTGAATGTGGAAAATAAAAAAGAATCGGCATGCTCTGAACTCGTCATGCTCAATCGTCTGAAATCTTTGAAGGTTTTATTTTTCCAGTACTATAAGTTCAGAGTCATGCAAACTACAGTACATGAGGGCGGATTACGTATTATTTGCAAGTACATGAAATGTACAGTTTAATGAAACAAAAAGTTACAAGTTGAGGACGTTAAGTACGGACGAAGGTTACGGATGTGCAAGAGTGATGTCATCTTGGTTGCGTGCTTCCCGAAGGTTCCGAAGTACTAAATATGTCTAAAGTTTTTGGACAGAAGGTAAGCGGAAGAAAGTGAAAAGGAATGTTCGTTTCTATTGTTTCGCTTTTCCATTTCGGCTTTATGTCCATTTAAAAAAAAGTTTTTTAACAAGTTTTTACATTTTCTGTCATTTAATTTTCTTCTACAATATTCGTCCTTTATTTATGGCTTAAGATCTAGTGATTTGAGCTCTTTTTCCCTATCATTCTGGGTGGGGGTATTTTAAAAATATTAGTAGTAAAAAAATATTACAAAAAACTTCTGTAACAATCTTTTTCGATGCCGATTTAAGAGGTACGCGTTTTTGCTTTCAGAAATTTAATGGAAAAAAATAAAAAGTTGCGCTGTATTCCCCACCCTTGGAAAGAAGAAAAAAGTATATCTGCGGATTTCTGGCATTCTTGGAAAGTCGTTTGGGATTGGTCTATTAGTAGGCCGTGACAATATGCTTGCGGGGTATTGGTTACGTAAGAAGAGAACAAAAACTTTCGCTTTTAACTAATGGAAGCGAAGAAGCCTTCTCGAGTTCTTGAATTCTGGGAGTACAATGCACTCCAGGGTCTTTTAGACTTACGACCCATCCTTATAGCTCCGAGATAAGTAATTTGGGTATAATGCAAAGAATAAAACAAAGAATCTCAGATCATTAAGGAAATATGCAGGCGCCGTCTCTTGCTTGAAGCCGTGAGAAAAAAAGCGGAGGAGTCAAAAGGTTAGGCAAATCATTGACCCAATATATAAAGGACGCCTTGCTTTTATGTAGGGCTTGGATTGCTTTTGATGCCGCAGACGTTGAAATCCCAATCCCACGTTAGCGGAGCAGAACTGGAAAGCATCAATAATAAAACTGCGGAAAAGGGGAGGGAATTACAAATTTAATAAATCTAATCCAAAAAAACGGACATGTGGTGGCGACGGTTTTCAATTCTCTCACTTGGTGTTTAGAAAACGTTTTATTATGGGAACATTGTCAAGTAGAATCTCGCAGGAGACAATGACTTGAACGCGTTTGGTTCGAAACAATAACCTTGAACTTGGCAAAAAAGGGAATACAAGATACATCTGCCCAGGGTTTTCACACAGATTTTAGCATGCAATGTCATTTCCCTATAACCGCCCACCTAACAATGCTTGGGATCGGGATTTCTTTAACTCACCATACCAAGTAAGGTAATATTTTTTTATCGAAATAGAAGGTAAAAGTGTTTCAATGCTTATTTCCCTTTCGCTTTCCTTTAACAAGGTGTTACCGAACCCTTTTTCGTTCAAGCCCTACAGAATCCTTAAACCCTTATCTAATGGTCGGACACACAGGCGCGAGTCACCATCCACCATCCATAAATTCACGACATTTTACTTCACACACCCAAAAACTTTCGATACTTACACCCCGTAGCCCATCAAGGTCTCGTTCGACATAGACCTCCCACTTACTGTGGCCGTGAACTACCTGAACTTATAAACCTCAAAGACTGAAGTTTTGGGCATTTTTTACCCAAACATTAGCTACTATATTACCGAAACAGGCAAGAGTTAGACACCTTTGTGCCCCCAAACGAAGCTATGTGTTCTTGCGGTTCAAGGTTAAAAGATGCTGTGAAAAGGGATATATTTCACCCTAACCCACCCAGGAAAACGGTATTTCGAAAACGAAACCAACGGAAATCGAACCAGAAACACGAAACTTAATGACAACAGCAATACTTAATTTATGTACGTAATCCAATTATATACTTAATATTATAATTCAATACTAAAACAAAACAAAAAATATTATTAGTATTTTTATACAATATTACATATCTTTTTAATAATATTTTTTTTTATTTTATAACATACTTACGAGTTTTACTGGTTCATTATACTTTAGGCTGCAGCAAAGCCGACAGCAACTACAGCATAGTTGATTGATATAAATTATAAGTAAACAAAAATAAAGCTTTCCGAATTTTGCCGAATCTATAAGAAAACTGGAGTCGAAGAACAAGACGATAAACTTATAATTACTTATGTATTTATATTTGTTACAATGGACATCCTTGAAAAACTTATGAGGTGACAATTAAGACTAGGCTTTCGTGTTCTTTTGTTGTTATAGGTTGATTTGCGAAAGAAGCCTTCATGAAGTTTTAATTTACATCAAGTAAACCCAAAAAGGGGATGAATTTATCTCCCATTCATTGAATATTCTATACAAATGCACTGCAAACGTTTTCGGTTACTAAACGTGGCTGGTAAACTCCATGGGGTTCACAATACTGAAACATTACATGTCGGAAAAACACACGCACGTACTACACTTTTCCCTTTTCCTATGAAAAATCGGGAGGGCGCTAAACTTCTAGAACACGAACCACGCCAAACAATGTCAGTATGTCACAGATCGAAAACAAGAGTAGTTGTTACATTTTTCTTCACTGGCTATGGAGGTTTGACATGTATAAATGCTTTAACTCAACTTTGGCATGGTTTTCAAAAAGTGCAGCCCGGTTTTGTCCTTCGCCTTTCTTCACCCAATGAGCGTACACCCGAAACGCACACGCATCGATAACCTATTTGCATAATGAGATTAAAAACATGTTTGTTTTTTTCCCCAATTCTTGATATTTTCTTTTACCTTTCGAACCATTTTCATCCTATAAGGATCTAATCGAGCTACGCTGATCGAAAGAGGCTCCGGGGTGAAACGTAGGCGCCGAATGCGCACCATAGAGCGCACGCACAAAATGCCAAACCGAAACATTCTCTTGGCATTAAAAGCTTGACCTTGGTATTGCTACCAGGTACCGGAAAGAAAATCAAAGAAAAACGAAGCCTTTAATTATAGCTATAGAAACTTATTGCCGACCAGATCTAATAATTGAAATTTAAGAAAAAAGGGACTGAAACAGTGCACCAGAAATGTAAGACTTACACTTTGAAGAAGAGCTTCGCGTTCACGTAAACTTCCTGCAGGCTAGAAAAAAGAACACCATGCCAAAAACACAGAAAAAGGATCACACACACGTAAAAACCAAAAGAACCAGAAATTATGTCCATCAAGAAAAAAAAAAGTTCATGACATAAAAAGAACAAACCCATTAACTACAGCCGATTGCAAAGAAATAAAACAAGTTAGCCACATGAGTTTCTTTAGAAAATAAAGATTTTTTTTTTACCGTATTATGGTACCGACTAACAAACCGTGAGATGAGGAAAAGATTAGGAAAAGACGGTCTCTGCCGTAAAAAGTGGAAGAGGTAGAAGAAACTTACCATCACTTGAAAGAATTCATGTTTTAACGCCTGCGAAACGGTTAAACGACGATGAGGGTCTACAACGAGTAACTTAGAAATGAGATCTTTTGGAGCATCTGTTGGGGAAATGTACAATTAATTTACGGGTTTATTATTTATTTGCTTTTTTTTCAGTTAAATATTTTACCTGTGATGTCATCCCACTCGGGGGAAGTAAATGAGTAACGTCCTTCCATGATATTGCGAAGCATGACCATCTGTTTTCGGTGCCAAAAAGGTGGGCAACCCACGAGTCTGTGACCATACATCGTTAACTAAAATAAAATTCAGGTGAAGGTTGAATTAAGCTTACAATGTGTACATGATGACGCCACAAGCCCACCTAATGTGCAAATTTTTTTTAGCAAAATACGAAAAGAACATTTAAGATTGTGCAGAAAGCTTAGGACTTACACATCGACTTCTTTGCTATATCCGTCCGCACCATCGTACATATTGGCTTTGAGGACTTCGGGTGCCAGGTATCCTGGAGTTCCCACCAGATCTATTTAAAAGATAACAAAAACTTGTATTCGAGGGTTTGAAGTGGGAAATATTTACCGTGCAATTTTTCCGTGCTTGTTAAAACTTGTGCGAAACCAAAATCGGTTAGTTTGACATTTAAATTATCGTCCAACAGAATGTTTTCAGGTTTGATATCCCGGTGCACTATGTCTTTCGAATGGACGAATTCTAAAGCTTCAAATATCTGCCGCATGATGTATCTGTCATGTAAGAAAATACACTTATAACTGAAAATGCGAGAAAGGAAATACTTACTTGGTTTTCTTCTCAGAAAGAGTGACAACTGAAGTCAGGTAATCAAATAGTTCTCCATTTTGACAAAGCTCGAACACCAGGAAGATAAAAGTCTCGGACTCGAAAATATCATGCAGCTCAACTACAACATATGTGGTTATTCGCTGTGATGCATTTTTATCAAAAAAAAAATATTTCGTTGTTACTAATATAAGGGAAGCCAGCCACAAGTCTTAGAATTTTGATTTCTCGCAAAGTTTGGTCTTTCAACGAATAACCTTCGTCAGCACTATCGTTACTGATATCTATGATTTTACAGGCATATTCTCGGCCGCTTTCTTTCTCAATACAACGACGAACTGTCGAACTCACACCCCTTTATAGAAATTAAAAATTTATAGAATACAATGAATGAACTTGTGACCAAAAAATTCTTGCAGAACTTACCTGCCTAGAATTTCTTTGGGTTCGTATCTGGCATAAAAATCACGCGCAGCATCTTTATCAGGCAAGAGATCATCTGTTTCATCGCGTGCCATGTTTGGATTACTAATAATAATAAGTTAATGTACAACCTAGTAAACAAAGAGAATTCTTTTGGGACACTTTTTCTTTCTCTAAATTCTGTGTTGCTTGAAAGAGAAGAATGCTGGAATGTTCTCCAGAGAATTCTCAAAATTAGTCAGTGCTACCATCTTTTTTTAAAGATTGTACTATATGAATTGCTTGAAACAAATAGAGCGCCAAGATTCGGAGATTCTTCAAGTTGTAAAATAATTTCAATACATATTCCAGTCAAATGTAATTCTTTCTTCTGTCTTTGATCTTTTTAAAAGTATATTTGAAGTATTTCAAATAATTTTTTATATAGTTGCTTCGTACGGTATTTATTGTAAACTTCAGAAGTTAGATAATTTAAATTATTTAGCATCAAACCTGCCCTATAATTTAAAAATATAATAACGATTTACGTTTAAGGCTAATATGTGATTAATAATAGTATTGCACAATCTACTGAAAAAAGTATATATGTACTTTTCTCATAGGAGTCGCGGCAGTCGTACGTGGAGCTTTCAACTGGCAGGTTGGCAAGTCGCAGTTACTCCTCATTCGGCTACTTGCATGAGAAATTCTTGTTTTGGTTCCGCCACATTTTACAAGCATGTCGAGCAAACAGGTAAAACTCTTGAAATTCTCTATTTTGCGAAAGCTTTTTTAGTTTCAAATGCATAATCACAAAGTTTATATGTCTTAAAGACGACGGAAGTAGTAGAAATCTTCAATTTTGTTAGGTTTTATTTGCTAGATTAGAGTGTTCATTATTGGAGCTGATTTTGGTTTCCTTACTTTCTAGAAAAAGTCCATTCACATAACGCTGAATAGCAGCGACGACAGTGATTTTGATGAAGATGAAGACCCAGACAATTTCGAAGTCCCTGGTTAGCAAAAAATCTTTCCACTTAAAAATTTGGCAAACGTTAAAACGTGTTTCGATACTTAGGTGGTGGCAAGAATATAAATTCACTAAATTCTATGCCCAGTCTGGATGAGCCAGGCACCTCGTCCGCTCAGAAGAATTTTCAATCTCCTAAAACCATTCTACCTGGCACATCGTTACTTAAAACTGCAAAAGTAGAACCAGGTTATGAAGTCGTACCAGTTACACCTGGAAGCAGCCTCTTCGGACCTCGAGTGGGCAAGCTAGGACCTGCAGGAACCTTCCCAATAAACCAAAGTAAAGTACTTACCATCGCTAGTTACTTTTATTTATGTAAATTACTTTTGTGTAGTGAGAGCTATGGTGGCCAATGGTATACCCCAAATGGGTGGGTTACAACTCATGAACGTCAATAACATGTTGGCGAACGCAAATCCCATGTTAGGCATGAGAATGCCTTTCAATCCAGCTGATCCGGTAAGCTTTAATCGACAGACTGTAGTCGCACTGTTCCGTATCAAAACTAAAACTTATTTGTCTTAAAGACGACTTATTTCAATGGCGTCAGAACAGAAGATGACACCGCCCTCGAAGAAGATGAAGATTTAGGCGTGGTTGAAACCTATTCAGACTACATGCCTTCAAAGCGTAAGTCACTTCATACATAAATTTATCTTTGTGTTCGGGACTTCGTTTATTTGAAATTTTACTTATTGTATATTTTCTTGCAGTAAAATTGGGTGTGAAACATCCAGACCCTGTTGTGGAAACTTCTAGTTTATCTAGTGTCACGCCTCCTGATATTTGGTACCAGATATCCTTACCTTCAGAAACGATCAAGACAGGAGCCTTATCGGCCCTTCAATTAGAAGCTGTCGTCTACGCTTGTCAGCAACATGAGAATTTCTTGGGAAACAGTCAACGGGCGGGCTTTCTAATCGGTACTGCACTCGATTTTTCCGAAAATTTAAAATTGAAACTTATGTTTACAATTCTTACCATGTAGTTATGTTGCGAATAAGTTCAGTTATAACTTAAATTTTCCCCTGCAATAGGTGATGGCGCCGGTGTGGGAAAAGGTCGAACAATTGCTGGGCTTATTTTCGAAAACTACTTAAAAGGCAGAAAGCGTGCGTTATGGGTCTCGGTGTCCAGCGATTTGAAATACGACGCTGAACGTGATTTATCTGATATTGGCGCCGGCAAAATTCCAGTTTACGCCATAAACAAGGTAACTTTATCATGCAAACCTAAAAAGAGGTATGCAAATAGCTGATTAATGTGTTTTGTAGTTCAAATATGCAAAGATTTCTTCCGATGTCAATGGTAATGTGAAGAAAGGCGTACTGTTTTCCACGTATTCGTCTCTAATCGGCGAATCCCAATCAGGCAGCAAGTACAAAACACGACTTAAGCAAATTTTGCAATGGTGTGGCGAGGATTTCGATGGCCTGGTAATCCAAACTCCTCGAAATTTGATGTTAGTTTTCTAAATATTGGTTATTGTCTCTAGCTGGTGTTTGACGAATGTCATCGAGCGAAGAATCTGGCACCTACGGGTTCATCCAAACCTACCAAGACAGGTTTAACAGTCTTAGAACTGCAAAACAAGCTTCCGAAAGCCCGAGTCGTTTACGCCTCCGCTACTGGAGCATCTGAGCCTAAGAATATGGCATACATGGTTAGATTAGGCTTGTGGGGCGCAGGAACGCCTTTCCCACAGTTTTTGGACTTCGTTAACACGGTAGACAAACGCGGAATTGGCGCAATGGAAATTGTAGCCATGGAAATGAAACTGAGGGGGATGTATATCGCCAGACAATTGTCTTTCCATGGCGTTACCTTCAAAGTCGATGAAGTTCCCCTTTCCCCAGACTTTGTCAAGATGTATGACGAAGCTGTAAAATTGGTAAGATAACAATTGATTTTGATTTAAATTTTAATTAATTTAATTTAATAATTATATTTTGTGTATTATTTATTTATTGTTAATTTTATTATTTAATATTTTTTATATTATACTTTTATTTTATTTAATAATTTTATTAATTTTTTTTACAAATAAATATCTGTTTCTTGAATGTTTCTCAGTTAATAAATTTTGTTGATTATTCTAAGATTTTTAAGTAAATGTATATTTATTTCTTAGTGGGTTGAACTGATGCAAAAATTCACCGAAGCGGTAGAAATGGTGGCTGCAGAAGCGAAAATGCGGAAACACATGTGGTCACAGTTTTGGTCCGCCCATCAGCGCTTTTTCAAGTATCTTTGCATTGCCGCCAAAGTCAAGCACGCAGTACGGGTTGCCAGGTAGGAAATTTCGTCGCTATTTTATCAGTATACAACTATTAATTTCAGGTAGTCTGAATATAACTTATTTTGAACATAATTTATTTAGAGATTTTTTAAAAATTAAGATTAGCGTGTAGGCATAAGCCTGTTGCCAAAATTTACTATTAAAACGTACATTGTTTAAAATCGGGTAGGGGAAGGGGATATCTGAATATTTGATAAATTTCTGAGTATAATTTATATTTATTGGTATTCCTGCGCGTGCATTTACAGGGAAGCCGTCAAAGTGGGGAAATGTGTCGTGATTGGATTGCAGTCCACGGGAGAAGCCCGTACACTAGATCAACTAGAAAGAGAGGATGGCGAATTATCAGATTTCGTCTCGACTGCCAAGTAAATAATCTTTGAAGCTCAGTGGACATGTGTAATTATTGCGTTTTTTGTTTGTTCCAGGGGGGTGCTGCAAACTTTGATCGAAAAACATTTCCCAGCCCCAGACCGTAACCGTGTACTCAAATTGCTTGGCCTGCCTTATTATCAAAAGACAGTGTTGGATGAATTGGGCATAAATGTTGGTCAGGACTCTTCTTCTAGTGGCAAACGCAAGCCAGGTACTTGAGGATTTGAAAATGTGCGTTTTAAATTACTCATTTTACTCAAATTACTCACCTGTTTAGTGCGACATGCGTCTTTCTTGAACACTAAGAAGATGAAGCTTGACTTGGATGATTCAGACCATTCCGAACCTGAACCAAAGAAAGAATCTGACTCAGAGTTCGAAGCGGAGTCGGATGAAGATGTTTCAGAGGCTGACAGTGCTGGCGGCAGCAATTCGGACGATTTTAATCCGTTTGGAGGTGGAAATGATTCAGACGACGGTAAGTGTTTATCAAAATAACACTGTTTAGTAAGTTTTTAAAGTGTTTCTTGGGTTGTTGGTGTAGCTGATCCATGGTTAGTGCGATCGAAAAAGTCAAAGAAGAAAACCAAGACCAAAAAAGACAAGAAAAACGGAAAAACTGCCAAGAAAAATGCTCCAATTATTGCGCCAGTGCCAGTTTTGCCCATTAAAAGGCTTCCCATTACCCTTCCTACCAAGCCTCCTCCCAAAGAGACATTGTCAGCGAATTCCGCCACAGAGGTATCTTCAGTCCCCAGTCAAGCTATGCTGGATAGAGCGTGGGCCATGAAAGAAGATATGCTCTCCAAGTTAGAATACCTTGGGCCTAAATTACCTCCCAATACTCTGGATCAGCTGATCGACGAATTGGGCGGTCCCGAGAACGTGGCTGAGATGACGGGCAGGAAAGGACGCGTAATTCAGAACGAAGATGGGCAGATCCAATACGAATCCCGATCCGAAACGGATGTGCCGTTGGAAACGTTGAATTTAACCGAGAAACAGCGATTTATGGACGGAGACAAAGATGTGGCCATTATTTCCGAAGCGGCCTCTTCGGGTATTTCCTTACAAGCTGACCGACGAGCGATCAACCAGAAACGGCGTGTTCATATTACCTTGGAGTTACCTTGGAGTGCTGATCGAGCTATTCAGCAGTTTGGGCGAACACATCGTAGTAATCAAGTCAGCGCGCCTGAGTACATGTTCCTTATTTCAGATTTGGCTGGAGAAAGACGTTTTGCTTCCATTGTAGCCAAACGTCTCGAAAGTATGGTAAGGAAAACCGTTCTGTTTAGGTTTCGATAGGGCAATGTTATTCTTACTAATTTTTGGTTTAATAGGGAGCTTTAACCCATGGTGATCGGCGAGCAACTGAAACACGTGATCTCTCCCAATTTAATATTGACAATCGGTATGGCCGAGCAGCGTTGGAAGCTACCATGAAAGCAATAATGGGCTACGAGACGCCTGTAGTGCCTCCACCTGTTGATTACAAAGGAAACTTCTTCCATGGTACAGTTGAATTAGTGAAAATAGGCGCTTTGGAAATTAATCTTTGGTGTTTTCAGACGTTGGGGTGGGTTTGGTTGGCGTGGGCATGATCGTCAATAATGAATCAGTACCAGGATCATTGACTTTCGACAAAGATTACAACAATATAAGCAAATTTTTGAACAGGTAAGGTTGCAAATTTAAGATATTAATTGGAAACTGGAAATTTTGTAATTTCTGGAAATGGTAATTTTGTTTCTAGGATCTTGGGTATGCCTGTTGATCTCCAGAACCGACTATTTAAATACTTTACTGATACGTTGAATGCGATTATTAAGCAAGCAAAGAAAGCAGGCCGTTATGATATGGGCATTTTAGGTAATTCCATTTTTTTTTATTTGTGTCCAAATAAGGTACATGTATTTGTGTTAGATTTGGGCTCCGGGACCGAGAATGTCAAGCAAAAGAAACTGTACAAATTTATGAGGCGTACGACTACTGGCAGTGCTCGTGTCGAGTTACACGTGGTGGAAGTGGAAAGAGGAATGTCGTTCCAAGAAGCTAAAGAGAAATGGGCCGACCTATTTAACACAAATGAAGGCTTCTACGTCTCCACCCAAGTAAGGCTTACGAAATGCTCACTCCATATTCGTCCTTAACTTTCTTATTGCGTTACTATAGCCATGCCGCAGTGGGCGTCGTTACGCGTACTTGGCTGTGGCTACCGGAAGTTTATTGCAGCGACGACTAGGCGAGAAATCGGACCAACATCAGCTTTTTACTCTCTACAAACCTAACTTGGGTCATCATGTAAGCTTTCACTTGCCTTCTGAGTTCTTGAAAAAATTTCAACCATTTTTTTTTCTAATTCGTATCTAGTTAAAGCCCGAAAGTTTGTTAGACGTTAAAAAGAACTACAAAAAGGTCACGCCTGATGAAGCCGAACCTGTTTGGAACGAGCTTTACGACCTGGCAAAGACCATGTGCAGTCATACCTATCAGTAAATCTACATGTGAATTTTCCTCCTTTGAACGTTATTAACGTAATTTGTTTGGCTTTTAGAAACGGCTCTTGTAAGTCGCGAGTTGTGGGTTTAGAATGCCAAGTGGGGTTAAGGCAACGTACCTTCAACGTACTCTGCGGATCAGTCTTGAGTGTGTGGAGTAAAGTCGAGGAGTTGGTCAACAGAAATGGTTACAACCAGAAAATGCAGGTCGTGCGCATGCGGTCCGAGGGTGGAACCAAAATTGTCGGTAAGTTAATACTTTTCGATTACGAAGTACAAATACAAATTTCAAGTACGAATGCTTAACTTAGCATAGACATGGTAGATTTCTCGAGAAATAAAATTTATTGGGGCATTCTTTTTTCTAGGCATTATTATACCTGAAAGTTCTGTACAAGAATTGGTAAACTTCCTAGCGAAAGATGCGGAAAGTACGTCCGAAAAGCAGTTTTGAATACTCTCAGGCGTCCTACCGATCCAGGAAGCTTAGAATTTTGCAGTATTTTTGGAGCATTCTTTCCCTGTTTATCCTCTGTATTTGCTCCCACGAAAACATCGTTTTACATGCCAAAACAGGCTGTATAATTCCAGTTTAGTAATAAGAAATAAGATTTTTCTTTGAAACTCGAATGTATGGCCTATTTTTTAGAATATGCGCAGTAATTTTTTAGTGAAAAATGAGTTACGAAATTTTGTAGCGTTTTTATTTTATGACGTGAAAACCGATGTGGGGAAAAAACTCATAGTCAGGATTATGTGAACAAGCCTTTTCATTTTATTTTATAATTTGACAATCGGTGCTTTCTCACTTTCGTTTTGGTCACATATCAAATGTCTAAATGAGAGTCACTAGTGCAGTTTCGGAAAACGAGTTTAACCGTTGTTTGGTCTATAATTTAAAGCTCAAATGTCGTGTTTATTTTACTTTCATGATTTTGCTGTAGCTTTGTTCGACGTTTGTGGAGCTAATAATCCGGGACTTCTGTGATGAAATAAGACAGGCTTGTTTGTAAAAAATTGGCCCTTGTATTGCTTTTTTTACAACCTTTTAGCATGATGTTGTCAAACATTTAAACTGCGAATGGGAACCGGGCTCGGAAGAAAAGGGGGACAGGATTAGTTTGGACTAATAAGGCAGTATTAGAACCCCTGATCAGCAGCTATTGACTCATGAAGCAACGATTTGATTACAAGGGCGTCCTGTAACCAAACCGTGCTTCATGAGCAAAGCGATTTGGAACGGAATTTGACCAGTGTAAGAACTCTAAATTTTGTGACAGATGAAAGGGATTAACAATGCCAAATTTGGATAGGAAGATACATAATCAAAATTTGTTTTGCAATATTTAAAAAAAAATCTTATAGGCGGCTACGGCCGCCGGGACGGCATTCGGTCAGAGCATCGACAATGTATCTTTCATCGCCAGTGTTTCCTACAGGGCAGCTGCAAATTGCGAGATGATTGCGAGCATCACATTCGGCCCCTGTGCCACAGATAGAACGTCCGTTGTCGTCAAAGCAAGGGTTGGCGCACTTGTAGCCATAATTGCAAGCTTGATTAGCATTGCATTCCTAATTCAATCAATCAGAATTAAATTAATTCGAGGAAGCATTTTTATTAAAACCTCTTAAAAAGAAGTGACACTTACGGTGTGGTCCACACAATCTGCCTTTCGGCAAGACACCAAAGGATCGCCTTAAAAAAAACAATGATAAGTAACATAACTATAACTGTAGGGAAATAAAACTAAAAACTGTACCATAGTATCCTTCGGGGCAAAGGCAAACTGCTCCGTCACTATTTTCACTATCCTTGCCTGGTTTGCAATCGGCTTTTTCACCGCAAGGATTTGGGTTACAAAGATCCTCTGAAAATATAGTAAGATTTAGAAAAAGATTTAAGTGAAGAAGATGTGCTTGGTACCTGGCTCGAATGGAAGGCACGTATCAAAAGGATTGCCAAAGTATCTTTTAGGACATTTGCCTGAGTCAGTATACTGAGTTCAGCATACTGAGTTCAGTATTAATAGCACTTATAAACGAAAAAAGTCACTCGTATAGTAAAATAGTTTTATTTACAGATGGCTTTGTGGTTTATCGCTTCGCATTCAGCGCCAGTACCACAAGCTCCATCGCAAGGATTAACGCATTTAAAGTTGAAACAAGCTCTGGTACTCGTGCAGTTTTCGTGGTTTATACATTCTGGATAACAACGGGTGTAGGCATCGCCTACGAAGATTTCTGGACATGTACACACAGCGCGGTGGTTCTAAAATGGCAAGTCAGTATTTGATTTCAATGAGTATCTTTAAATCAGTATAAGTTACTTTAAAAATCTTACCGAAACACGGCAGTCAGCGTAGAGTCCACAATTGGAAAGGCAAGGGTCCACACAACGGTTGTTCACACAGCCTTTGCCCGTATCACATTCGGAATCTCGTTCACATTCAAGGTAGCAGCCCTTAGTGGCATTTCCGATATAGTTTTCCTAACAGTCCCCCCGAACAAAGAAGATGAATTTTAAAAAAGTCCAAATGCTTCCAATGTAGAATCTACTTTGCAAGAACAAACAGCACGACTGAACCTATTGTCGACACGACAATTGGTATTGGCACCACAAGGAGTTGGGTTACACAGATCATCTTCTACGAATATAAATAGAGAGTTCGGTTACATGGTGCACTCAAGAGATATTAAAAAGAGGAAGACTGACCTTCCCTAATGATGATGTTAGTGGGAGTACATCTCCGGAAAGGGTCACCAGTAGAACCACGTGGACAGCTGCAGACAATTACGTGATTACGAACCTTACATTCGGCATTGGTACCGCAAGCGCTCTTGCAAGGATTAATACAACGGAATTGGTGGCAGACATTATCGCTTGAGCAAGCCGTATTGTCTGTCGAGAAACCGCAGTTTTGGTAATCAAATTTGTGCATGTTCATTCAGATTCGGTATTTACCTGTGCATTCCGATCGTTTGCAGCCGGTGAGCCGTTCGGGACCTTCATGTCCCGGACGGCAAGCACATACCTTTACAGGGTAGTTTTTTTTTTAAATTAAAAATGGCTTTCTTTGTAGTTTGCGTAGTTCACTTACGGGGCGGTTGTCGCGAATTATGCATTCAGCATTGCCTCCACAAGGGAAATTGGAGCAATCTACCGGATCTTGCTGGCATCCCTTAATTGTGGTTGGGTTGGGGAAGTAACCAGGTATGCATTTGCAGATTGCAATGCCGGCGTTGTTGACTTCACAATTCGTGTTGTGGCCACAAGGTTTAGGATTACATGGGTCGTATTCTATACATTTTAGTTGAATAATACTATTATAATGCATTCCAATGAATCAAACTCAGGATTGAACAAGGGAAATTGGAACTACCGTCCGTATTGCGAGACGAGCCAAAGTTATTACTTTTGTAGTCGCTGTAGTAGTCGTTACCGTCGGAACTGCTAGCGGATGAGCTGGAGCTATCATAAACACTTACGCTGTCTCGAGGGCCCAAGATGTCGTTTCCTAATTAGAATAATACACCCAACTTTTAGTCTAGTCATACTTTTGTAAGTGATTAAGCAGAAACCCACCTGAAGTGGAGGGGGAACAGCCTGTAAATGGATCGCCAGTATAACCAGTGACGCATTTGCTGCAGACAGCATCGCGTTTAAATTATGTTTTTAGGGCTGAATTCAAAGCTGACTCTTACCAGACAACTGCGCGGCCATTGCTTTCGCAAAGAGCGTTAGTGCCGCAAGGATTTTCTGCACAGGGACTTTTCTGGCATCCTGCAATTGTGCTAGGGTTGGGGAAGTAACCAGGTTTGCATCTGCAGAACGCAATGCCGAGTACGTTGATGGTACAATTCATGTTGGGGCCACAAGTAGGATGGCATGGGTCTCCGCCTAAAAAATTTCGTTGAGTATAATGCTATTATAATCCATTACAATGAATTCAAATTAAGAATTGAACTTACGTTGAGCGTTAACAAGAGCGCTTAGGGACAAGGCCAGTGCTACTGTCCATGACAGTAACATACCTAAAAAATTCCAATACAAATAAGCTTCAATTAGCCTGTCTGGATTTTCACTGGTTGGGCAATAAAAGAAGAGGAAAGCCGGGAAGAAATTAGCGTCGCTTTTTATGACTTGATGGCGTATTACGTCGTTGCCAACATGACGAGCGAGCTCTGAGGTATTATTATATAAATGTGCGACGAAAGAAGATGGGCGCCTAATGCGAGATTTTCCAATGTAAGAGACGTATAGAGCTTCCCTACGGGTGATTGTCCTGTGTTTTTTCTAGTTGGTTATGCAAATGCGCCTCACATTTAAGCAGTGCTTTTGTTTCTTTTTCTTACGGAGGATATACAGTGCCTTTTATCCGGTTCTGATCCTCCTGTTGCACATAGTTTTACTTGCATGTTGTGTGCTTTGGTCAATCATTTTTTGGCCATGGTGTCCTTGGAAAGTCAAGTTCAACGTTGTACAATTCTGGTTCTTTCACTAGGAGTATAGGCGGGTCGTAGGGAGTAAAAGGATTGGCGTCATCTTCACGGATATTGCTATGTCGGAGAAGGATTCTACTCCAAGTTAACAGGTTTGGGATATTTTTTTTTCTGGGGAGGCTATATCGCTTAGAAGTTAAGAGGTTTCTCTTTGTCCGTTCAGATTTGCCTGCTGAGCGTCCCAGAATTACTTTGGAAAGGGAAATGGCGAAGTGGTGTTGCCCGTGTAAGACGTGAAGCAGACAAAAAGTCTCTTGTTAGGAAAATCCGAAGGTGGGAAAAGGTGGTCGTAATGCTGCTGTGCCATATATAGAGAGCAGTGTTATTTTGCATGAAACACCCAAAATGGCGACTTTTAGGATATACCTGCGGACGAGAAGAATAAAACGATCATTGTTGGGTGGAGCTGGTCGCGATCTAAGTTTGTACCTTTTGTCAAGAGAGTTTTGTGCTTAAATCATTATGGTAGAAAGTTGAGCTGGGTCGATCGACTTTTGCAACACACTTGAAACTGTTTTGTAAAAAAAAAACACCTACAAAAATGTATTACTATTGCTATTATATGAGTTACTTTAGATACAAATCAGAAAACATTCTATCATATGTAATAAATAATGTTGGCTACATATTTATAATATATTAAATTATTATAGCAAATATATTCTACTTTTAATTGTGCTCCGCATACTTTAGTGTTTTGTATGTAGCGAATATTTTTATATTTTTAAGATGGGAAAATTGTGGAAGTCATACACGCATGTAAGATCAGACGTCATGGCGAAAACACCATGGAAAAAAACATGTCCTGATATCCCACGATAAAGGAAATTATTGCTACGGAAAATTATAACCCGCCTAGCCCATGGAACACGAGCACGTGGACTGTATTGCCACGAAAAAATCGACCATGGACTACGAGGACATGAAGTAGCCGTGGATGAATAAACCATGGTATACGACTACATGGACAAGCCATGGAGAAATCCAACATGGGGTACGAGCACTATATAAAGGGATAGGCCTATATATGAGACACGAGGACTATAGCCATGGAGAATTCCACCATTGGATAGCATATGGAATAAATTCTAATCGACCATGGAATTTATCTCTCTTCTGTTTTACATAATGTAAAATATTCTTTGTCTTGAACGAAGTCAAGGAAACATTTGAATTCACGAGAGCTTTTCTTTTTCTTATTGGAAATTAGTAGAAACAGAAAATAGAGCTCGTTAGAAAAAAATTTTCGAGTTTGAAATTGCAAAGAGATCTGAGTAGAAAAGAATGCGAAATGTATTGGAAAGATTTGGGGCGTTAAGAGTGAAACTTGGAGAAGTCGAGTTTTTTTTACTTACTTGATATGATTCAAACTCAAAACTGGTTCAAGAAGGATAATTAGAGGATGGGGCAACAGGTCTATACGGCCACTGCAAGGAAACTAAATCACGACTACGTGGTTGCGAGACTTGTCCATCGACTTTTAAGCAGGATTTTTTCATTCATTTCGTCAATGAATGTTTTATCGGCTCGTAAGTTTTGTTCTTCCACATCAGACCTGTTCTGGTGTAAAAATATACAACCTGGGTCAAAAGTACATGGCTCCCAACAGTAGCCTATTACCAGTAATGGAGTCAACTTTGGACTCGCTTTAGGCTTATTCTTATTCGGGTTTAACATCTTCTGACGTCAAAGTTCGTTTAAGGGACTTCCCCGTTCTTCTTTTATTCAGCAAGCTCAGGTTCTTTACTGCTTCTTCGGAAAAATTATGACGGCGATTGCCAGGTTCTTGACCTTCGTTTTGAACTTTTTTTTCCTGAGAAAAGGAAGTAATACTTGGCTCGCAAACATCTTTGTAACAAAAATCTTACGCAAATTCTTTGCTAATTGGATGACTTAACTCATTTTCGGAAATTACTTAAAAGGCAGAAAGCATGCATTATGGGTGTCGGTATATTTGCTCTAACTTATTTGTACGACATTTGTGGAGCTAATAATCCGGGACTTCTGTGACGAAATAATACAGGCTTGTTTATAAAAAATGGGCCCTTGTATTGCTTTTATTTACAACCCTTTAGGATGATGTTATCAAACATTTAATTTGCGAATGAGAACCGGGCTATAGGAAGGAAAGGGGGACAGGGCGAGTTTCGACATTAATAAGGCATTATTAGAACCCTTGGCGAGTATATTGCTAGGAAACCCCGTTGAAAACCTTTTGCCAAGTTCTTACAATGATCAAGACCCCCGTCGTGTAACCAAATCGTGGCTTCATGAGCAAAGTATTTGGAACGGAATTTGACCAGTGTAAGAACTCTAAATTTTATGACAGGCGAAAGGGGATTAACAATGCCAAATTTGGATAGGAAGCTACATAATCACAATTTTTTTATCAGTATTAAAAAAATTTATAGGCGGTAACGGGCGCTGCGACGACATTCGGTCAAAGCATCGCCAGTGTACCCTTCAGGGCAGCTGCAAATTGCGCGATGATTGCGAGCATCGCATTCGGCCCTTGTGCCACAGACCGAACGACCGTTTTCGTCATTGCAAGGGTTGACGCACTTATAGCCATAACAGGCTTGATTAGCATTGCATTCCTAATTCATTCCATCAGAATTAAATTAATTCGAGAAAGCATTATTATTAAAACTCCTTAAAAAGAAGTGACACTTACGGTGTGGTCCACACAATCTCCCCTTCGGCAAGACACCAAAGGATCGCCTATAATACAATGACAAGTAACGTAACTATAACTGAAGGGAAATGCAACTAAAAACTGTACCTAAGTATCCTTCGCGGCAAAGGCAAACTGGTCGGTCATTATTCTCCCTATCCTTGCCTGGTTTGCAGTCGGCATTTTCACCGCAAGGATTTGGGTTACAAAGATCCTCTGAGAATATAGTAAGATTTAGAAAAATATTTAAGTGAAGAAATGTGGTTGATACCTGGCCCGAGTGGACGGCATACATCAAAAGGATGGCCAGTGTATCCTTTAGGACATTTGCCTGCAGATTCCGAGTTCAGTATAATAGCACTTAAACGAAAAAAGTCACTCGTATAGTAAAATAGTTTTACTTACAGATGGCTTTGTGGTTTATCGCTTCGCATTCAGCGCCAGTACCACAAGCTCCATCGCAAGGATTGACGCATTTAAGGTTGAAACAAGATCTAGTACTCGTGCAGTTTTCGTGGTTGATACATTCTGGATAACAACCGCTGTAGCCATTTCCTAAGAAGTTTTCTGGACATGAGCACACAGCGCGATGGTACTAAAATTGTAATAAGTCAGTATTTAATTTCAGTGAGTATATTTAAATTAGGATAAGTGAATTAAAAAAAAAGTCTTACCGAAACACGGCAGTTAGCGTAGGTTCCACATCCGTTAAGGCAAGGGTCCACACAGCGGTTGTTCACACAGCCTTTGCCCGCATCACATTCGGAATCACGTTCGCATTCAAGGCTGCAGCCCCTAATGGCGTTTCCGATATAGTTTTCCTAATAATCCCCAACACATAGAAGATTAATTTTAAATAAGTCGATATGCTTCTAATATGAAATTTACCTTGCACGAACAAACAGCACGATTGTTTTCGCTACGACAGTTGGTATTAGCGCCACAAGGAGTTGGGTTACACAGATCGTTACTTTCTGCTACAACTCCTACGAAACATAAATACGCAGTTCGGTTACATGGTGCTCTCAAGAAATATTAAAAAGAGGAGGACTGACCTTCCCTGTTGAAGGGAGTACAGCTCGTGAAAGGATCACCAATAGAATCACGTGGACAGCTGCAGACAGTTACGTGATTACGAACCTTACATTCGGCATTGGTACCGCAAGTGGTCGAGCAAGGATTAATACAACGGAAATTGTGGCAGACTTTATCGCTTGGGCAAGCCGCATTGTCTGTCGAGAAATCGAAGTTCAGATAATGAATTTCTGTATGTTCATTCAGATTCGGTATGTACCTGTGCATTCCGAACGTTTGCAGCCGTTGTATGGGTTACCTTCATGTCCCGAACGGCAAACACATACCTATACAGGGTAATTTTTTTATGATTAAAAAACAGTTTTCTCCGTGGTTTGCGAAGTTCAGTTACGGGGCGGTTGGCGCGAGTGATGCATTCAGCATTGCTTCCACAAGGGAAATTGGAACAACCGTCCGTATTGCGAGACGAGCCCAAGTTATTACTGCTGTAGCCGCTATTGTAGTTGTTACCGCCGGAACCGCTATAATACGAGCCAGGGCGAACACTTACGCTGTCTCGAGGGCCCGAGATGACGCGTCCTAATTAGAATAATACACCTAACTTTTAGTCTTGTCGTAATTTTGTAAGTGATTAAGCAGAAACCCACCTGAAGTGGAGGAAGAACAGCCTGTAAATGGATCACCAGTATAACCAGTGACGCATTTGCTGCAGACAACATGGCGTTTAAATTATGTATTTATGGCTGAATTCAAAGCTGAGTCTTACCAGCCAGCTGCGCGGCCATTGCTTTCGCAAACAGCGTTAGTGCCGCAAGGATTTTCTGCACAGGGATCTTGCTTGCATCCTATAATTGTGGTAGGGTTGGGGAAATAACCAGATTTGCATCTGCAGAACGCAATGCCGGCGAAGTTGACAGTACAAACCGTGTTGGGGCCACACGGTGTAGGTTTACACGGGTCTAGACCGATACATTTTCGATGAATAATACTATTATAATGCATTCCAATGAACTCCAAATCAGCGTTTAACTTACCAATACGTTGAGCGTTAACAAGAGCGCCTAGGCACAAAGCCAGTGCTACTGTCCATGACAGTGACATACCTAAAAAAAATCCAATACAAATTAAACCTCACTTAGCCTGTCCAGCTTTTTACTGATTGGATAATAAAAGAAGAAGGAAAGTCGGGAGGAAATTAGCGTCGCATTTTATGACTTGATGGCGTATTACTTCATTGCCACATGACGAGTGAGCTCTGAGGTACTATTATAAATGTGTGCGACGAAAGATGGGCGCCTGGTACGTGATTGCCCAATGTAAGAGACGAATACCAGAGCATCCCTATGGGTAATTATGCTGTTTTTTCTAGTTGATTATGCAAGTACGCCTCAACTTGAAGCAATTCTTTTGTTTCTTTCTCTTCCGGGGGGTATATACTGCCTTTTTATCCGGGTCTGATCCTTTGGTTGCATGATTGTTGTGTGCCTTACTGCGGCCAGTGACTTTTTGGCCATGGTGTCCTTGGAAAGTCAAGTTCGACGTTGTACAATTCTGTTTTTTTCACTAGGCGTGGGGTATCGTGGAGAGAAAAATTATGGGCATCATCTTCACGGATATCGCTATGTAGGAGAAGGATTTTTCTCCGGAGTTAACAGGTTTGGGTTGCCTTTTTTTTGGAAGGGCGGTTACATCGCTTAGTAGTTGAGTGATTTTCTCTTTGTTCGTTCAGATTTGCCTGCTGAGTATCACAAAATTACTTTGGAAATGGAAAAGAGAATGACGAATTGGTCTTGCCCGCGTTTTTTATAGGACGGGAAGGAGTCCAAAAAGTTTCTTGTTAGGAAAATCCGAAGGTGGGAAAAGGTGCAGTCATAATATGCTGCTGTGCCATATAGGGCTGTGCTATTTCGCATGAAAGACCCCACCTGGTTACTTTTAGGATTCCTGCGAACGAAAAGAATGCGGACGATGACTGCATCTTTCTTGGGTGGTGCTGGCCGCGATCTAAGTTTGCACCTTTATCTAGGGAGTTTTTGGCTTCGGACTCATTACGATTAGCTCTGACCATGTTTGTATTTCCCGAAACTTCGCGCAACAAGGACGCCGACTGGGATACGTCCCATAATAGGAATTGTGTAACAAAAAATCTAGGTCTATATGTTCAACTCGTATTTATTTTATTTTTTTCCCCTTTCTCAGATCTCGCAGCCTAGTGCATATCGGATGTGATTCCTGCTTAATTTTCTTTTTCTCTTTTTTTCCTTCGCGTTCGTGATAATACTTGGTAGATTATTCTCTTGACGAGAAGGTTGTAAAGGGTGTGTGAGGATGGAAAGTTTATGCGTGATGGCGATGATGCCTCATTTTCCATTTATGGAAGCATCTTCTGTTTTCTAACGCCCGAGCTTGAAGGTTATTCAAGTCTTTCTATGAAAATTAAAGGTAATAATCCACGGGTGCTTCACCAACCTTGCAAGGTCGGTTAAGCATCAGTCGGTGAAGTGTGTATAGTACGATAGAAGAAAACGGACTGGCAAGGTAAAATTTGGACAAAGGTAAGTAGTCGTCGCCATGTTCATCTGTTGTACTTTTTAAATCCATTGAAATTCGTGGTAAAATCTATGAAAAGTCACGGCAAATGAAAAGGAAAGTCATGGTCATGGAAAGTACATGGAGACGTCCATGCGAAATCCAGGGGGTATTCTCGGTCTAGAATGTCCTGACACATCCATGGAACTTAAAAAGAGACTCCATGGACGGGCATGGAAATCCACTGTATTTGCCATCGTAATTTTTATAGTCTTAACAGTCCTAAATTGGCTGAACTTTCTGACTCGGGCACCTTTTAAAGGAGTTACAAGTCGAAATTCGCGAGCTGGTGTAAGTGAACATTATGGACATGCGATTAGACGCGTTCGAACTCCATTCCTCCTCGACTGGACGCTTCAAATTTGATAAGGTCTCTTCTCACACTATTGAACGTCTTATGGACTTTGCTTATCCGCTATTTAGACCAATCCTGTCATTTCCAGCCCACTATACTACGCGTAGGTAGGACTATCAGCACACTTTTCCTTCCGAACTCCCCAGTTAATTAAAGGAGCAGGTCAGGCAATTAAATGCCCCTCAGTAGCGAAGTTAATCCCTCTTCTTGGCTCAAAAAAATTTATGTTCATCAATACCTACAATACCTACTATATATCCCCCGCCGATCTCCTGGCACGCTTGCAATTTCCTTGGCATGGATGCTGCCAACGCTAAAAGAAAAGTTTCTTCATGGTCGCGAAGCGCTTCCTTTGTTTTGACCTTTGTCAAGGAAGAGAGATTAGCTTCTCTACTAAGGAGCGTTTAATTGACTGACCTGCTCCTTTAACTAACTGGGGAATTTAGAAGGGACAACGTGTTGAGAACCCTACTTTAGCGTAGTAGTATGCTAGAAGTGACAAAATTGGTCTAAACATCGGAAAATCAATGTGATTGATCAATTTTCAGTCAATGTCACGACCAGTAAGTTCGTTATGTACCATGGACGAGGCGGAGCAATCTTTTTAATCTCTCTTATTTTTTACGTAAGGTAAAATATTCTTTGTCTTTAACGAACTCTACAAAAAATTTTAATTCACAAGAGCTAATATTTTATTATTCGAAATTAGTAAAAACGGAGTATAGAGCTCGTTATATTTTTTTTCAAGTTTTAAAATTGCAAAAGGATCCGAGTAGAAATGCATGTGAAATACGTTGGAAAAATTTTGGGTCTTTAGGAGTGAAACTTGGAGAAGTTGAGTTTTTTACTTACTTGATATGATTCAAAGCGGGTTCAAGAAGGATAATTAGAGGAATAACGGACAACAGGTATATGGCCACTGCAAGGAAACCAAATCACGACTAGGTGTTTGTGAGACCTGTTCAGCGACTTTTAAGCAGGACTTTTCCACTCATGCCGTCATCAAATGTTTTTTCGGCTCGGAATTTTCGTTCTCCCACATAAGACCTGTTCTGCTGTAAAAATATACAACTTGGACAAAGTGGCCATGCCTCCAGAACGGTATTACCAGCAATGGAAACATAACTTGGACTCACTTGGCTTCTTCTTCGGGTTTAACATCTTCTGACGACAAAGTTTTTCTAAGGACGAACTTCCCCGTTCACACTTTTTTCTTTTTTTCAGCAAGCTCACATTCTTGACTGCTTCTTCGTTAAAATTATGCCAGGTTCTTGGCCTTTCGTTCCATACTCTTTTTCCGAGAAAAGGAAGTAATACTTGGCTCTGAACTCTTTGTAACAAAGTCTGTGTTTGTTAACATCCTTTGCTAATTGTATGACTGTTCAGTTTCGAAAACTACTTAAAAGTCAGAAAATGTGCATTATGAGTGTCGGCTGAATTCAGCGATTTTAAATACGACGCTGAACGTGATTTTTCTGATATGGCGCCAGCAAAATTTCAGAGTTTTTTACACCGTGAATAATGTAACTTTATCATACAAACCTAATGTTGGGCAAACAATTAAGTGATTTATATATTTTATAGTTCAAATACGCGAAGATTTCATCTGCTGTCAATGGCAATGTGAAGAAAGGCGTTTTATTTTCCACTTATTCGTCTCCATACCTGCAATCATTCAGCAAGTATGACTTAAGCAAATTTTGCAATGGTAAGCCGAGCCTGCTTTGGAACGAGCTTTACGATCTGGCAAAGACGCATAGTCATACCTATCAGTAAATTTATATGCGAATTTTTCCTCCTGTTAACGTTTTTAGTGTATTTTTTTTATTGTTTTCAGAAACGGCTTTTGTAAGTCGCCAGTTGTTGGTTTAGAATGCCAGTGGGATTAAGGCAACGTACCTTCAACGCTTGCGGATCAGTATTGAGTGTGCGAAGTAAAGTCGAGGAGTTGGTCAACAGAAATTGCAATCAGGAAATCCAAGTCGTGTGCATGTGATTTGAGTGTGGAACACAATTGTCGGTAAGTTAAAACATTTCGTTTACGAAGTATAAATATAGATTTCAAGTACAATTCTTAACTTAGAATAGGCTTGGTAGATTTCGCGAGAATGATAATTTATTGGGTATTCTTTTTCGAGTAGTTATTATTATACCTGAAATTTCTGTACAAGAATTGGTAAACTTCCTAGCGAAAGATGCGGAAAGTACGTCGCATTACAGTTATTGTTTCTTCTTTCCAATTATTGTTATTATATAATAATTAATCATGATTTATTATGCTCAAGGGATATCATGATAAGTCATGATGTCCAATTTATCATGATTCGTATTAAATCATGATGTATCATGATAGATTATATGCCAAAAAAGGCTGTATAATTCCAGTTTAACAGCAAGAAATAAGATTTTTCTTTGAAATCCGAATGTAAAGCCTATTTTTTAGAGTATGCGCGGTAATTTTTTCGTGAAAAGTGAGTTAGTAACTTTTTGTAGCATTTTTATTTTATGACGAAACCCGATCTGGAAAAAACAGTCAGCAGGACTAAAAGTGAACAAGCCTTTTCATTTTTATATTATGATTCGACAATCGGTGCTTTCTCACTTTCGTTTTGGTCACATAACCAAATATCTAAATATGAGTCACTAGTGCTCAGTTTCGGAAAGCGAGTTTAACCGTTGTTTGGTCTATAATTTGAAGCTCAAATATCGTGTTACTTTGCTTTCATAATTTTTCTGTAGCTTTGTGCGACATTTGTGGAGCTAATAATCCGAGAATTCTGTGATGAAATAATAGAGGCTTTTTTGTAAAAAATTGGGCCCTTGTATGCTTTTTTTACAACCCTTTAGCATGACGTTATCAAACATTTAATATGCGAATGGGAACCGGGCTAGGAGAAAAGGGGGACAGGGCGAGTTTGGACATTAATAAGGCATTATTAGAACCCTTGGCGAGTATGTTGCTAGAAAACCCCGTTGAAACCTTTTGCCAAGTTCTTATAATGATCAAGACCCCCGTCATGTAACCAAAAATCGTTGCTTCATGAGCAAAGTATTTGGAACGGAATTTGACCAGTGTAAGAACTCTAAATTTTATGACAGGCGAAGGGGGATTAACAATACCAAATTTGGATAGGAAGATACATAATCAAAATTTGTTTAGCAAGATTAAAAAAATCTTATTGGCGGTTACGGGTGCTGCGACGACATTCGGTCAAAGCATCGCCAGTGTACCCTTCAGGGCAGCTGCAAATTGCGCGATGATTGCGAGCATCACAGTCGGCCCCAATGCCACAGATCGAACGTCCGTTGTCGTCATTGCAAGGGTTGGAACACTTATAGCCATAACAGGCTTGATTAGCATTGCATTCCTAATTCATTCCATCAGAATTAAATTAATTCGAGAAAGCATTATTATTAAAACTCCTTAAAAAGAAGTGACACTTACGGTGTGGTCCACACAATCTCCCCTTCGGCAAGACACCAAAGGATCGCCTAAAAAACAATGATAAGTAACGTAACTATAACTGAAGGGAAATGCAACTAAAAACTGTACCTAAGTATCCTTCGCGGCAAAGGCAAACTGGTCGGTCATTATTCTCCCTATCCTTGCCTGGTTTGCAGTCGGCGTTTTCGCCGCAAGGATTTGGGTTACAAAGATCCTCTGAAAATATAGTAAGATTTAGAAAAAGATTTAAGCGAAGAGATGTGGTACCTGGACTGAATGGACGGCATACATCAAATGGATGGCCTGTGTAGCCTTTAGGACATTTGCCTGCAGAATCCAAGTTCAGTATTTATAATGGCACTTAAATGAAGCAATTCGTCGTAATAATAAAAGTTTTACTTACAGATGGCTTTGTGGTTTCTCACTTCGCATTCAGCGCCAGTACCGCAAGCTCCATCGCAAGGATTGACGCATTTAAGGTTGAAACAAGCTCTAGTACTCGTGCAGTTTTCGTGGTTGATACATTCTGGATAACAACCGCTGTAGCCATCTCCTAAAAAGTTTTCTGGGCATGAGCACAGAGCGCGGTGGTTCTAAAATTGCAAGTAAATATTTGATTTCAGTTAGTATATCTTAAGATAAGGATAATTAAATTAGGATAAGTTAATTTTATAAAATCTTACCGAAACACGGCAGTCAGCGTAGGTTCCACATCCGTTAAGGCAAGGGTCAACACAACGGTTGTTCTTACAGCCTTTGCCCGAATCACATTCGGAATCTCGTTCACATTCAAGGGTGCAGCCCCTAATGGCGTTTCCGATATAGTTTTCCTAATAATCCCCCAAAACAAAGAAGATTAATTTTAAATAAGTCGAAATGCTTCTAATGTGAAACTACCTTGCACGAACAAACAGCACGATTGTTTTCGGCACGACAGTTGGTATTGGCGCCACAAGGAGTTGGGTTACACAGATCGTTGCCTCCTAGTAATACGAAAAAATAAGTAAAGAGTCAGGTTACATGGTGCTCTCAAAAGATATTAAGGTGAAGGGGACTGACCTTGCCTACTGTTGGCGTTAAGAGAAGTAGATGAGCGAGTACAGCTCGTGAAAGGATCACCAGTAGTACCACGAGGACAGCTGCAGACAGTTACATGGTTACGGACGTTACATTCGGCATTGGCACCGCAAGTGGTCGAGCAAGGATTAATACAACGGAAATTGTGGCAGACTTTATCACTTGGGCAAGCCGCATTGTCTGTCGAGAAACATCAGTTTTGGTAATTAAATTGGTGTATGTTCATCCAGATTCGGTATTTACCTGTGCATTCCGAACGTTTGCAACCGTTGTATGGGTCACCTTCATGTCCCGAACGGCAAGCACATACCTATACAGGGTATTTTTTTTATTTAGTTATTAGAAAACGGCTTTCTTCGTATTTTGTAAAGATCACTTACGGGGCGGTTTGCACGAGTGATGCATTCAGCATTGTTTCCACAAGGGAAATTGGAACAACCGTCCGTATTGCGAGACGAGCCAAAGTTATTACTGTTGTAGCCGCTATTGTAGTTGTTACCGCCGGAACTGCTAGAAGATGAGCTGGAGCTAACACTTACGCTGTCTCGAGAGCCCGAGATGACGCGTCCTAATTAGAATAATACAATCAAATTTTTCGTCTTGTCATAATTTTTTAAGTGATTAAGCAGAACCCTACCTGAACTAGTACCAGAGCTGGAAGGGGAACAGCGTGTAAACGGATCGCCAGAATAACCAGTGACGCATTTGCTGCAAAAAACATCGCGTTTAAATTATTTTTTAGGGCGGAATTCAAAGCTGAGTCTTACCAGAGAGCTGCGGTGCCTCTGCTTTCGCAAAGAGCGTTAGTGCCGCAAGGATTGTCTGCACAGGGATCTAACTTACATCCTTCAATTGTGGTAGGGTTGGGGAAGTAACTTGGTTTACATCTGCAGATCGCAATGCCGGCGTTGTTGACAGTACAATCCGTGTTGGGACCGCAAGGCGTAGGTTTGCATGGGTCGTTGTCTGTACATTTTCGTTGAATAATACTATTATAATGCATTCAAATGAACTCAAATTAAGTATTGAACTTACGTTGAGCGTTAACAAGAGCGCCTATGCACAAGGCCAGTGCTACTGTCCATGACAGCGACATACCTAAAAAAAAATCCAATACAAATTAAACCTCACTTAGCCTAATGTCCAGCTTTTTAGTGATTGGATAATAAAAGAAGAAGGAAAGCCGGGAGGAAATTAGCGTCGCTTTTTATGACTTGATGGCGCATTACTTCATTGTCAACATAGCTCTGAGGTATTATTATAAATGTGTGCGACGAAAGATGGGCGCCTTGTGCGTGATTTCCCAATGTAGGAGACGTATACGCAGAGCTCCCCTACGGGGGTGATTGTGCTGTTCTTTCTAGTTGGTTATGCAAATGCGCTTCAACTTTATAAGCAATGCCTTTGTTTCTTTTTCTTCCGGGGGATATATACTGCCTTTTGCCCGGGTCTGATCCTCTGGTTACGTAGTTTTACTTGCATGTTGTATGCCTTGGCCAATGACTTTTTGGCCATGGTGTCCTTGGAAAGTCAAGTTCGACGTTGTACAATTCTTGTTCTTTCACTAGGGGTGGGGGGATCGTGGGGAGAAAAAAGATTGGCATCATCTTCACGGATATTGCTATGTCGGAAAAGGATTTTTCTCCAAGTTAACAGGTTTGGGATTTTTTTCTGGGGAGGCTATATCGCTTAGAAGTTAAGAGGTTTCTCTTTGTTCGTTCAGATTTGCCTGCTGAACGTCCCAGAATTACTTTGGAAAGGGAAAGGGGAATGGCGAAGTGGTTTTGCCCGCGTTTTTTGTTAGACGGGAAGCAGTCCAAAAAGTTTTTCTTGTCAGGAAAATCCAAAGGTGGGAAAAGGTGGACATAATGCTGCTGTGCCATATAGGGCAGTGCTATTTTACATGAAAGACCCAACCCTGGCGACTTTTAGGATACCTGGACGTGAAGAATAAGACGATGACTACATCATTCTTGGGTGGAGCTGGTCGCGATCTAAGTTTTTACTTTTTAAATAGGGAATTGTGCTTCGTACTGATTTCGCTTAGCTCTGCAGACCAAGTTTGTATTTTCCAAAACTTTCCGCAACAAGGACGCCGACTTGGTAACATACGTCCCATAATAGGAAATGCGGAACAGAAAAGGTAGGTCTAAGGTCAACTCGTTTCTTTTTATGGGAATTTTTTTCTTTCTCAGATCTTGCAGCCTAGTGCGTATCGGATGGGATTTCTGCTCAATATTCTTTTTCTCCTTTTTTTCCACTGAGTTCGTGATAAATATTGGAAGGTAGTTTGTTGACCAGAAGGTTAGAAAGGGAAATGTGAAGATGGAAAGTTTATACGTGATGGCGACGGTGCCTCATTTTCCATTTAAGGAAGCATCTTCTCTTGTATCTAACGCCCGAGTTTGAAGGTTATTCAAGGCTTGCTAGGAAAAGTAGGACTAAGGTAAACCACGGGTGCTTCACCGACCTTGGTTATCTCTCCTCTGTTTTACATAATGTAAAATATTCTTTGTCTTCCAACTCTACGAAAAATTTGAACTCACGAGAGCTTTTATTATTATTTTTATTCGGAACTAGTAGAAACAGCAGGAAAATTGCGAGTTTGAAATTGCAAGCGGACCTGAGTAGAAATGAATGCGAAATGCGTTGAAGAGATTTGGGGTGTTAAGAATGAAACTTGGAGAAATCGAGTTTTTCACTTACTTGATATGATTTAAACTCAAAGCTGTTCAAGAAGGATAATTAGAGGAACGGACAACAGGTCTAATGGCCACTGCAGGGAAACCAAATCACGACTAGGTGGTTGGGAGAGTTGTTCAGCGACTTTTAAGCAGGACTTTTCCACTCATGTCGTCATCAAATGTTTTCTCGACTCGGAATTTTCGTTCTCCTACATCAGACCTGTTCTGCTGTAAAAGTATACAACGTGGACAAAGTGGCCATGCCTCCAGAACGGTTTTACCAGTGAATACCCAACTCGGACTCACTTGGCTTCTTCGGGTTTAACATCTTCTGACGTCAAAGTTCGTCTAGGGACGAACTTCCCGGCACTTCCTTGCTTTCTTTTATTCAGCAAACTCGGGTTCTTTACTGGTTCTTCGGGAAAATTATGAAGCGTGATGCCAGCAAGGTTCTTGGCCTTCATTTTAATACTTTTTTTTTCGAGAAAAGGAAGTACCTGGCTCGGAACATCTTTGTAACAAGAATCTTACGCAAATGCCTAAGTGCTTGCTAACATCCTTTGCTAATTGTATGACCAGTCACTTCTGCTATTCGGCTTCGCAATGTACACGAGTTTTTCGGGATTGTTAGCACGCGGACTTATGTATTTGCTTGGATTTTACGTTTCGCCCAACCCTTTTTGTCTGATGTCGTTTGCAAAATGGGTACCCAGTAAATGTTGAAGTCACGTGGTCTTTAGTTCTATGTAGCGGAATTCGGGCTTGCGACTAAAGGGGTTGGTGTCCTTGTTCCATTTTATCTTCTCAAGGATTAAAATGCGGATTCCCTTAGTAATGATGCTTTAAATAATCGAACGGTCTCAATCATGTCTTTTTTCTTTCGTTTAGCAGCTGTGGAAATCCCCCCTATTTATGATTCTTTCAATTCGTATTAGGGAAAGCTAATTTGCGTAACCAGACGGAGACTTAGTGTCTTTTTTTTGCTCTGATATTTTCTTTCTAGGCGTACCAAAAAGGAAGAGAGAGAGCTTTCAGCCCAAGTGGTCTGACCTGCTGTGTCCATAATATCCACCTTCGCATCTGGCAACAGCAGTTCTTAACATTGCACCTCAATAGCTCAATGTTGGTAAGAGGAAACAGTTGAGTCACTCCTACGACCTCCTACGTGATCTTTTCGATACAAGGAACATTCTTTAATAATTTATTATTTCCATCACAAAACTAAGCATGACATGCCTTCAATGTACATACGACCAAGATCAAAGTTTTATAATGCCCTAAAGGTGAAACCTACGAAACGCTTTTTGCGTGGCTACAAGGGAAAAGCAAATCGTTTCGTAGAAACCGTGAAATGTTACAACTGTTTGCTTAAAAAGTGCAAAAAAATTGTCTCAATCAAAGCATGGTTTGTTTTAGACATTTACAGAATTTTAAGGGGAAATTAACGTCTCCTAAAAAAGTCGGAATAAGGGAAAAATCTTTGTTTTCTAAATCTTCAAGCGAGAAACGTAACCCTCGATTACTGAAAATTTAACAGTAAATGCATATGACATACTTGACTGCCTACAGTAAAAGTATACAAAATCTTTGAAGGACAAGAGATTTCATTCGACATGGAATCTGCAGGATATTTCCATGTCGCGACACTGGTAATTGTACGTATAATTATGCTTTGGAGGCTTTCCATGCTAAAAAGCAAATGCAATAAAAACCGACTACTGCATATAAGGCTAACATAGTGTAATATTCCAATGTAAAGCTAAAGATTTAAATGTAAATCTAGCACTTCAAAGTTAATGTAAATGTTCACGAAGTGATCATCGTGCTGATTAGAAATAAAATGTCATGCCAGCTGAAGTTTTACGAAGAGATTCTACACCTGCAATTGTTTCGGTTCGAGCTGAAACAGAACATTGGTCAGTTAGTCGGCAGAAATTTAGTTCAGAAGCTATGAATGGAATTAGGGAGAATAACTTCGGGTTAAACTGACCAGTTGTCCTTTAGCGCCATCTTTGAAGTAATCTTGCAGCTTGGGTCTACAAATGGCCTTGTGGAATACTACAATCATTAAAAATCGCGAGACAAAACGAGGTTTACTCGGTACGTATACCAGTACCGGCAGCATATCAATCCTCATGGTATTCCTTTTTTTTTTAAAGATATCTCTATTAAACTTTCATTTTCGGATCCGGTTAACTAATGTTGAGGCATCACTGATTGCTACGTTGAAATTTTTTTTTAAAACCTATGTCTGATTTAATAACCTGTTTCTTGAAGAAATTCTACAAAAGATTGAACACTGAACATCGAGAACCATGTAATGACAATCACAGATTCTACTAAAAAAATTTACAATCAACAATAAAGCGTTGAACACACGATTCGAGAAACACAGCTATGCACAGAGAAGACGTAAGGAATGTAAACTCACTGTATACTAATTTACTAAACTTTACAAGAATTGGATTTTAAATCTGACAAAACTAACGCTAATCCGTAGCCGTAACAGTAATGGTCTTGCCTTTCGGGTCATCGAAATGATCTGGGGTTTGAATATCGCTCAACATAGCCAATCCCCATGCCAAAAGCGCAGCAACAAATAAACCAATAAAGATCCCAGCCCAAATAGCTACTGAAAAGAAGCCTTCACAATCGTAACCGTCTCCGAACTTGTCTCCTTCAATACGGAAAGGCTGGATCTACAAAAAATATATTAATGATCTCAACTTTAATTACGCAGTTTGATCTTAATCTTTAAAAACTTACTTGAATACCCCGTAGAACGAGTTCCATAGGCTCAGTGTTATTATCTGTCTTAAGAATGGTATTGCGGCTGCAGTGGTAAGAAAAGCCAAAAGGCGTATGTATGCGAACCGGAACCAAGTTCAGAGTCATTTGCGGTGGGCTACTTGTCATGGTCAAGTCGAGTTCCGCAGACTCCATATTCCAGTACTTAGTCCTGGATAAGGTGAAGGAAAGCCTACACGAATCAGGTAAGACTAAAGTGGGAAAAATTAAGAAGAAAGAACTTGCGTGAGTCTAGCCGAGGTGACAAGCAATGATGCAGAGCTCGTAGGTGATGGAAAATTTATAGTAATATAGGCAGTTCTGTTTGCAGTATCACTAGATCCTCCGACGACGGTTCCCAACCCCAGATTGACATGTTCTTTACCCCTAAAAAAAAAAAGAACATCAAGTAAGTTACTTTACGAAGAAGAATCATACGTTGTCGTTTCATTTCCATTGACAGGGTAAAGCAGAGCCGAGTTTTCCAGCAAAACAAAAACTTGTCCACTAGCATTGTAGAACTGGTAAGACTCGTAACTTTCTCTAGCTTGTTCTGAGGCTAACAGATGTCTCTGAGGACGGTATTTAGCTGCTTCAGCCGAGTTCTAGAAACAAATTGGTTACTTTTGGTTGAAATAAGGGATCTGCGATAGTTAGTCTGTACCCAAGACGCTCTTCTGCCAGTGTAAAGTCCAACTGCGTCAGGTCGTTTGTTACGAAAGGTGCTAAACATCTGCGAAATGATGACATCTAAGAGAAAAATAGGTTTTAAGAACTAGCCGATGGATAAGAGTTAAGTACCATTCTTTTCCAAGTTAGCTGTTCTGTTTCCACCAATTGTAGGTGGCAACTCCACAACCACTAGGGTTTGACTAGATCGCTCAAAGTCGCTAATCTTTTCGCCTGCTTTCATGCGATACACTTTAAAACCTTTATTTTCTAAGATTTTAGGAAGTTTGGCGGTTGATTGCACAGCCGGTAGGAAGAGGAGCCCTCCATTGCTAAACTTGTCAGCTAGATTTTGAAGGTTTGGTAAGCTTGTGGGCCGTAAACTGAAATCTTCCACACTTAACTAAAGTTAAAGTTAAGTACAAGATTTAAGAATAAGAAATAATGTGTGTATGTTTCGGTGAAGCGATGCTTACTTCATCTTGCACGAAAAGTACAACTAACGAATGTTCAAGAACAGGATAAATTATGTCAACAAGTTCTCTGGAATCTAAGTGGTCTGTTGCGGTTGTTTTGATTCCGTCACTAGGAAAGAGAAAAAAATAATACGTTTTGTCAGCTTAACGTAAACCTCTATTAAATATGCATTATAATAAATTTTCTTTAGTGATACACGTACACTTCTGCATTCCATACAAGGAAAGGAACAGCTTCGCGGCCAAAAGCGAGTCCAATAAAACTTAGAAACGTTAATAATTTTATTAACTTCCCCATATTTATTTAAGATTTTCGGAATCTACCCGCAATCCGTTCACTATCACGAGAACTGATCATATGATTTTTGAAGGCTGCAACCTAAAACCTGTTACGGGAGAGCTGAGAACGGACAAAACATTCGGTATACGCTCTGCTCCGATCGAAAATGCGTCTCAGCTAATATTCGGAATAAAACGCAGCGAGAAAGACAACCTGTAACTGTATAGCTGATAGCAGCGCCTCTATTCTGGAGCACGGGAGGGCAAGCCATCAAATTTTCATAGTTTCAATTCTTGTCGGATTATCTAAAATTACGAACTACAGTCGTTTTAGCAACCTATACATCCGTACTTGTCGATGCATCGTAGAAGCTTTCTGTGGGGCGAGTGGGAGTGGCAACTGGAGTTCAACATGTAGATGCTTTTGCACTTTACAAAATATGTAGATTTACATTTGCTCTGTCATCTTTATTTAACGTGCTCTTAATTAAGAGAACGTTTCGCGAAACGTATCATGCAATCCCATATTGCTATAGGAATAAACCAAAAGCTCCATCCTCTGGGGTTACTGTCGCTTCTTTCTTGGGAATATGTCGTTCTTCCAAATGACAGTCGAATTATGTGGAACTAATTTCAAAGGGTTGACTATAGAACATCAGTCACGAAAGTCTTAGGTTTTTACAAAAGAACACTAGAAATTCATTAAAAGGAATTTCGGATGATGGGAACACACGAGAAGTTTGCTATAAAACGTAGGTTACTCGGCGAGTGTACTTCATTTCGCAGAGAAATGAGGACAATAGTTTTATTACATGTGTTGATGGTTGCTTACTTCGGCAATGCAGGAAATCCAGGTTAGGTAAGTGAGAAGATCCACTTATTCTCAAGAATATAACTTCTGAAATTTACCTAAGTAGGAGTTGTTCTTTACGATGCCGGCTGTAATAAGTGGCCTGTTAACCAGCGGATACTGGCAGAAATACTTATTCGAGATTTAAGTTTGGAATACACGGTGCCGTCTTTAATTTCGGACGTCATCAGACCTCGTCAAAGTTAGTAATTTAAGAATAAAGCTAGATCTAAAGAAGGTTTTATTGAAGGGACAAATATGACGGCATTTAAAAAATTCATTCTCATAACGAATAGGGGAAGTTCAAGAGATAAGTCGAACGGTTTGCCAATAAAAATTGAGACGGAATCACTACTTTGGTGATTGAATATTGAACCACCTTGTTCTAGGAGCTTTAGGCTACTAAAACCCCGCCGATCCATTGTAGAAGATTTACGGAATCTGATTGACGATTCACGTGGCATCAAGAGGAGTATGTTATAAACAAGCTCGGGAACCTGTGGTCGAAATCAATGGGAAAAGCAAACAGTAATTGTCGCGACAACTGAGGTATAAGCACTAGGTTTTTAAACCGAAGCGTTTATACTTGGCTTTTCTTTTGATAGATACATCCATTTGTAATACGATCGGAAATAGGCGGAATTGCAAAATGGAGTGGCAGCAATATCGAACTTTTCGAAACAATCGCTGAGAGCATTGGTTTCAAGTAAATTCTGTAATGAAGTATATACACATGTACTATAAGGGTGTTGTCGTGTAGGTACTGTAAATTGAACCTGAGGATCGTTTTGTTGGCTTACCGGGAAATGCAACAGTCGGATTGGGATTAAGAAATGTAAGGTTAACAATTATCTATAGCTATTGATTTATGTATAATTCCAAACTGATGAACTGAATTACAATATGACAGAGCTTTTTTGCACTTCAAAAAATGTACATTTACAAATTATCGCTTAAAGGAATGTTCATTTCTCCCAAAGTAAAAGTCCTTCAGTGGAAGCACAATGATCAGGAATTTTTTAACTGATTAGGGATTCGACATTGCCGTAATTACCAGCGTTTTTACTCCACAACCCTATTTCGACTTCGTCTGGCCAACTAATTATGGTCGTTGGATTGTCTTGATCCCATCACCGATGGTTATATTTGATTTACTCTCAAATGCAAAACCGTTCGGTTTTGACGTAAGATTTTTTTTTATTTAGTAAAATATTTAGCTTCTACTTAAGTTTTCAGTATTTATATAACAGCTTTACGACAACAACTAGGTATGGTTGTGCGTAATTGCTAGCATTTTATCGGTTTCACTGTCTATGTGGGTTGTCACGAAAATGTCCGGCAATCAACCTGATTTAGGGTTGGATGTGCTTTATATCATATCCCTAATTGTTACAGGACAAGGTAATGGAATTGGTGATCTAAACATCCTCGTTAACAATAATTACAAATTGCAGGGGGATTTAATCCCAAGTACCTACCAGGTCGCTTTATAGCTACAGCTTGGAACCTTGGAGCGTTTATTATAGTATTTTCCTACACTTCAATTCTAATTTCGTTTGTTACTGCACGCCAGCCCCAGCAGCCACTTATTAAGAGTATGGAAGACTCTGTGACCAAAGGTACGCTGAAACCCGTGGCACTTCAAGGCTATATATTTTCTGTCGCCTTACTTGTAATTTTTCTTCTGTAAATTTCTACGATAATGGAATATTAAACGGTTGTTATCATCCTAGGTAGCAACGTCAGGTATACAGAAAGAAATTGGAAACATGTTTCGCAAAAATCCCGAATTTCTTGTGAAAACTAATGAAGAAGCGATGAAAATGGTTCTTGGAGGACGATATGGTTTCATAACTGTATGTTTTACAATTTCAGCTTTCGCATTTTCATCTCAGAAAAAATTAGGGTATACGATTGGGCGAGTCTTCGGTTTACTTGGATTTTCTGTCAACTAAACAATGTAGGGTTACAATGATGGAATCAGGAATGGGTTTTCTTTTATCTGGGTGGAACGCATCAAAAACTGTACCAGTACTTACGCAGATCTTGGGTAAAAGGTAAGTACTGAAAATAAAGACTTGTTCCAATATTCATTCTAAACTTTTTATTTAGCATAATGTCAGCTACAGAAGGTGGTCTACTCAATTATTTAGATAGGAAATACGTTCCCAGAATTAATTGCTTTTCAATGAGCCGTTTGGGGGAAGAACCAAAGGAGATTTCTCTTGTTCTTATACAGCTGCCAACGGCTTTTTTGATATTAGGACTCGGTATTATGGTCTCATTTTTAGGTTTTGTAAGGGAGATAGCTTGGCCACTAATCTTTAATAGAATATAAACTTAAATTCTGAAGTATATATTTTCGGTCATCTCCAGAACAGTTACGAAAATCTAAGTTCATGTTGCCTTATGTGACTGTTGCTTCTTGTTTTGTCCCCGCTATTGTAACCTATATATGTAGCGAATTCAAATTAATAGTGCTCGTTCGGGCTCAAGCTTTTGGCCGGGTCAGCTCCTCCGTCCTCCCTTGTAAAAATTGATCGTCTTTCGCCCACATTTTGGACTCCTATCTTTTCTTCTCTTCAAGGATACCACAGTGTCTGACCATTTTACCAATCCTAACCTTAACATCTGTAACAACCCTTTCTTACATTAATTTAGTCATTTTACTTGTTCGTTTATTTGTTAATTATATTGTACCTTTTAAAAAATTACATTTATAACTTGACAAGTTTCAGTATAGTTAATTTTGTGTATGTGCATAGTTATGTTTCAATTTTACCAGTTTCTAACGCAGTGTACCAGGTATAACGAATTATATGGCAGCTTTTACAATTAAAGGGGAGAAAATGTAGGAGTACAAATCGACATTTGTACTTCTACATTTTCTGGTTTTAGGACAATTCTGGTATTAGGAGATAAGGGTGTCATGGAAATACGCAAGGCGACTATATCTATTTCTCTTCCTTTCCCCTTTCCGAAGTGAAGATCTGTTGTGATGGAGAATGCCTTACGGATAAGATAGATCGCCACTTGGAATTTTTCTTGTAACATTCTGAAGACGTTCTTTTTGCAGACGAGTATCAAAAACAATAAAACGCCTTGCATCAAATCCCACACTATAGCCACGAAGTCCCATTTGTTACTACCACTAGCGATGGACAATATTGTCATGAACCACGACACGCCAATCACAACAAATATACGAAAGGATGTGAACAGCCTTAAAAAGAACCCCGTTAAGTGAAATGAGCTTTCTTTGTTTTATCTTGTAAGAGTTCAATGGTATACCTTTTGCGAATGTATTTCTTGGAGACACAACGCGCTGCAGTCGAAATCTTATAGAAGCTAATAACGACCAAGATAAAGTTTATGGTGTTGAAAATAATGAGGATTCCGACAGGATAATTGAAGAACATAACGAATGCTGATCCATCTTTTCGGAAAACAATTAATTCGAGTAAATAAGATTATCCTGTAGGTAGGCGTATTTCACTCACTTACCCGCTAACCGGCACCCAAATTCTGGTCCCGTTAAAGTACCTCCGGAGTACAATAGATGTTGCATAAGCCCCTCTGAAAGTAAGGGAATACCCTAACCCAAGGCTGAGTAGTACACACATTGGCGAAGTTGCTTTTTGCCGCATAATTTCTTAGTCTGGATGCGTCTTTATTTTTAAATTAACAACTTTAGTCTGGGTAAGAAAATAACACGATAAGAAACTTATGTTACCTAAACATAATCAACAGATCCAGGGATATTATTGCCATCCATGTAAATGACGCGAAGATGAAGTAGCGCGTAACACCAACTAATAACGAAAGTCATATCATTTGCTTTGAAACGAGTTTCATACAATAGGTTACTGTACCGAGAATCACACAAGGGATACCGGGCAAGTACGATCTGTCATCTTCATACATCACCACGAAGCCCAATCCGGAGTACATTAGGCTCATAGAGCCCACTAAACTCATCATGTTCATGCTGTTTTTCTTCTGTTTGCGAAGTTTTTCGAGAAGGACGTAGACCAGGAAAGTGGCCGCCAGAAAACCAGCGGAAGTCAAAGATAACCAAACGGCCCACAGCATTTTGATCATCTTCTTATAACTTCAGACGGAAAATTTAACTGATTACTTCGAAACACGCTCATATCAGTAAGTCCTTGAGTATAGACGAGCTTCACTCGACCAAAATGTTCTTCAACTGAATTGACTTCTAAGATGTTTCTAATGTTACAGTACGAGTAGGATCGAGAAAAACCACAGGTTTTCCCATCGTTGCCAGAAACTGGTTTTTGGTCATTAAAATGCAAAATGAACCCTGGATACAAACTCACATGGCAACTTTCTTTAACCTTTTTGGGTTGGCGTTTTGCCCCTAGGGCAAGTCAACCTTTAGTGATCGCGGGCCCTTTCGTTTAAGACAGCTTACGTGGTTTTTAAATGGGAATTCCTGTGTCTCGGTGCAAACAGTGGTCATACATTCTATGGTCGTTTTAGATAGTTTATGTGCTTTTCAAATGGGTAAAAAAGATACGATAGCAGGTTGTATAGCGGCTCCCTTAATATGAATGTCATATTCTGAATCATTTTGGGTAGCTTATGCAAAAGATAGGTTCGAGGTCAGGCCAACGTTGGTTCAGCATTACCACCAACGGTACAAAGGTTAGGCAGAAGAGAAAAGAGGGGGCAGTAGGCAGTAATAGAAACCTGAGAAGACGACAAGACAAGACCTAACTAGAGCGATCCGCGACAAAATGCAGATGCTTTTCTAGTTTAAAAATTCAATAGTTTTACATATGATCTGTCATCTTCAATTTTCTCTTAATTAAGAGCAAATTTTGCGTGCGTAAAACGTATCAGGCAAAAAACGTATCACGCCATACCATATTGCCATAGAAATAAACCAAAAAGCTCCACCCTATGGGGTTAGCCGGGTTACTGTCGCAAATGGTATGTCGTTCATCCATATGACAGTCGAATTATACGGCACAATTTGAAGGGTTGACCACAACAGTCACGTAAGTCTTTGGCTTTTACAAAAGAGCACTAGAAATTCATTAAAAGGGGTTTCGTATTATGGGAAAAACACACGAGAATTTTGCTATAAAAGCCTAGGGTTACTCGGCGAGTGTACTTCAGTTCGCGTAGAAATGAGGACAATAGTTTTATTACATGTGTTGGTTGCTTTCTGCAGGGCAGCAAATCCAGGTCAGTTAAGTGAGAAGAATCATTTCTTCTCAAGAATATAAGATTCATAATGTACCTAAGTAGCTGCCGTTCTTTACGATGCTGGCTGCAGTACGTGGCCTCTCAATCAGCGGATAATGGCAGAAATACTTATTCGAGAATTAAGTTTGGAATACCGGGTATTGTCTTTAATTTCGAATGTCATCAGACCTCATCAAAGTGAGTAATTTTAGGGATACGCTAGATCTAAAGTAGGTTTTATTACAGGGGCAAATATGACGGCTGTTCAAAATCTCATTCTGTTAACAAACAGGCGAAGTTCAAGAGATAAGTCGAACGGTTTGCCAATAAAAATTGAGACGGGTTCACTAATTTGGTGGTTGAATATTGAACCGCCTTGTTCTAGGAGCTTTAGACTACTAAAACCCCGTCAATCCGTGTTAGAAGATTTACGGACCCTGATTGACGATTCGCGTAGTGTCAAGAGAAGTATGTTACAAGCAACCTCAGGAACCTGTAGTCGAAGTCAATGGGAAAAGCAAACTGTAATAGCCGGAACAACTGACGTAAGCACTAGGTTTTTTAAGACAAAAGCGTTTATATTTGGCTTTTCTTTTGATAGATAAGTCCATGCGTAATACGATCGGAATTGGGCGGAATTGCGAAATGGAATGGCACTAATATCGAACTTTTTGAAACAATAGCTGAGAGCATCGGTTTCAAGTAAATTCTGTAATGTAGTACATACACATGTATACTAACGATGTTGTCGTGTAGGTACGTTTTTATTGAACCTGAAGATCGTTTTGTTGGCTTACCGGGCAATGACACAGTCGGATTAGTTGGGATGGCATTACGAGATGTAAGGTTAAAAATTATCTATAGCTATTGATTTATGTATAATTCCAAGCCGCTGATTTCAAATATGACGGAGCTTTTGTGCATTTCAATAATTTTACTTGTGAAAAAACATCGCTTAAAAGAATGTTAATTTCTCCCAAACTATAATTCCGTCATTGGATACAAAATAACCGGCATATTTTTAACTGATTAGGAAATCGATATTGCCGTATATGCCAACGTTTTCAGTTCTCAAATCTATTTCGACGTCGTCTGGCCAACAATTTATGGTCATTGGGTTCTCTGGATCCCAGCACCGATGGTTGTATATGACTTACTCTCAAATGCAAAACCGTTTGGTTTTGATGTAAGATTTTTTTTATTTAGAAAACTACTTAGCTACGTAAGTTTTCAGTATTTATATAACAGCTTTACGAAAACAATTAGGTATGGTTGTGCGTAATTGCAAGCATTTTATCGGTTTCACTGTCCATGTGGGTTGTCACGAAAATGTCCGGCAAACAATCGGATTTAGGGTTGGACGTGCTTTATAATTTATCCCTAGTTACAGGACAAGGTATTGGAAGGGATGATCTAAACAACCTGGTTAATGCCAATTACAAATTACAGGTGGATTTAATCCTAAGTACCTACCAGGTCGCTTTCTAGCTACAGCCTGGAACCTTGGAGCCTTTATTATAGTATTTTCGTACACCTCGATTCTAATATCGTTTGTTACTACACGCCAGCCCCAGCCACTTATTAAGAGCTTGGAAGACTTTGTGACCAAAGGTACTCTGAAACCCGTGGCAGTTGAAGGCTATATATTTTCTACCGCCTTTCTTGTAATTTTTATCCCTAATTTTCTATGATAATGGAATATTAAACTGTTGTTGTCATCCTAGGTAGCAACGTCAGGTTTCCAGAAAGAAATTGGAAACCTGTTTCGCAAAAATCACGAATCTCTCGTGAAAACCAATGAGGAAGCGATGCAAATGGTTATTGGAGGACGATATGGTTACATAACTGTATGTTTTACCATTTCAGCTTTCGCATTTTCATCTCCGAAAACAATAGGGTGAACGATTGGGCGAGTCTTCGCTTTATTCGGATTTTCTGTCAACTAAAAAATGCAGGATTACAATTATGGAATTACAAGGATCGGGTTTCATTCTGTCTGGGTGGAACACATCAAAAGCTGTTCCAGCACTTACACAGATCTTGAATAAAGGGTAAGTATTGAAACTAAAGATTGATTTCAGTATTCGTTCTAAACTTTTCATTTAGCGTTATGTCAGCTACAGAAGGTGGTTTACTCAATTACTTAGAAAGGAAATACAATCCCAGAATGGATTGCTTTTCAATGAGCAATTTGGGGGAAGCACCAAAGGAGAGTCCTCTTGTTCTTATACAGTTGCAAACGGCTTTTTTGATCTTAGGACTCGGTATTGCGATCTCAGTTTTGGGTTTCGTAAGGGAGATAGCTTGGCCACTAATTCTGACTAAAATATAAAATTAAATTTGCAGAACAACTTATATAGTTAAAAGTATGGTTTAGTGTTGGTATATATAATATTCGTACTGTACAGTTACGAACTTATTTGATCGATACGCGGACTTTGCAAATTGACCAATCACATTGCTTTGGGAAAATTCTAAACTCCCCAAAAAATTAAATGAGTAGGTTATTTAATTGAATCACCTGCTCCTGTAATTGACTGGGGAATTTAAAAAGGGATATCGTGTTGAAAACCCTACCTAAGCGTAGGAGTAGGCTTCAAATGATAGGATTGGTCTAAACAATGGAAAAACAATGTGATCGGTCAATTTGCATAGTCCATGTAGCGATAAATAAGTTTGTTACTATACTTTCCTATAGATTTTAAGTTTATCGCTTTTTAGACATGAATATTACATCGTTTATGTGCTGAAATTTCTTGCTGTTGCAAAGAGGAAATTTTGAGACTGCTTTGAAACTTTCCTTTTAATTCTTGAATTTCCTTTTATTCACATTGCAGTGCGAGTATGTAGGCTACATTACGCTAACAGCAAATAACTGTAGAGTCTTAGACTATAGAGTGGCGAGTGATTAAACGTTAACTTTGAAGGAGCGCGAGTTTTTTCTTGTTGATAAGGTAAAACTCTATATAGTGAATTACCGTCCCCTTGTTTGCATTGTTATATAGTTCCCTAACTCCTTTACTGAAATTAATTTTGTGTGAGGTGTGTTTTCCCCAGTTAGATCCCTTTCCAATAAATTTCCCCCTTATTCTGTATTTTGTTAATTTTCATTACAATATTGTTCATGGCTCAATACACTCGCATTAAATAAGGTGCTGGTATAACACGTAATGTAAAGTAAAATAAAGGTAACGCAGGAAACCAACTTGGGACAGGCCGGACTTGTAGCGTTACTTCGGCCTGCCTCGCAGTTGCTCAACAATAAAAGATGATGGACCGAACGAAACGAGTGGGACCTGGCCGGGTTTCTTCCCTGTGCTCCGGCATGCCTAAAAGAGGATTTTAAGCCCAGCACTCCGAGAGAAATGTATTGTTTTATACTTTATTTTTCGTCGTTTATTTTGAACTATGAAACCTGGGAATAAATAATTTTATAATTTCAAAAGACATTAAAAATAGATGAGTCTTACTTTTTAATAAGTTTTTACTGGAATAGCTTTATTTTTCATTGTTGCACAACTGGGAGGCAGACCTGAATAACGCTACAAGTCCGGCCTGTCCAAAGTTAGTTTCCCGCGATACCTTTTTTGGGATCTTAATGGTACAGTACCCGGTCCCAATGTTTTTATGAAATAAAGCCTTTATTTTGAAAGTGTGTATTCAAACGTATTTGTTGTAAAGTGAACGAATGCACAGCTGTTAATATAGCATCAATTTTGTCATCAAGCTTATTTATACATCCCTCCAGTACAGAAACACGCATTTCTAGGATTTCGTATCTTTGGAGGGCAATCCAGCGTTCCATCCTGTTACAACCAAGCCCCCGGCTCGCTGTCAGTTGGGATTGAACCTGTGTATTTTATTTCAGATTATAAACAAAATGTACGTAGATCAGAGTGCAATTTACTAACGTACTAAGCTTTGGTGTATTTAGGATCTTATAAATTTTGTTTGATAATTTTGTTTGATAATGACGTGAATGAAATTAGGACGATTTTTTGCACTTTGGAACTGAAGGAATTGGATCCGACTTTTGCTACTAGTAGAATCAGTACAATCAGGATATTTCGGGGCTACCAAATCACATTAACACAGGACCAAGTTAGCTTGACGCCCCCTTTTTTCGGGATATAGACACAAGGACGACTCGACAAAAGTACTCCGTGTACCTGGAGCAAAAGGACGCCGGGACCCTATGCAAGGACTCCGGACCCGACAGAAGGACGCCAACCTAACCAAACGTAACCAAACTTTACCTACAATAACCTTACCTAATCTTACATTGCTATGTATTTTTTATGGCGTATGAGGTGTCACTAGAGAAGAGAAAAAAATAAGTTTCGATTTGAGTTTAACATAAACCTCATTTAATAAATGTTCTTTAGCAACCTGTACTTGTATTAACTATAGAATCCTGTCTGTGGGCTGAGTGGGAGTGGAAAGCGGAGTTCAATACGCGGATGCTTTTTTACTTCACAAACTATGTAGTTTTACATCTGATCTGTCATCCTTAACGTTCTCTTAATTATGAGCATGTTTCGCAAGAACGTATCATGCTATACCATATTGCTATAGGAATAAACCAAAAGTTCCACCCTATGGGGTTACTGTCGCATATGGGTATCTCATTCTTCCGTATGACAGTCGAATTATGCGGTGCAATTTCGAAGGGTTGACCACAACAGTCACGTAAATGTTTGGTTTTTATACAAGAACACTAGAAATTCATTAAAAGGAATTTCGGATGTTGGGAACACACGAGAAGTTTGCTATAAAACCTAGGGTACTTGGCGAGTGTACTTCATTTCGCACAGAAATGAGGACAATAGTTTTATTACATGTGTTGGTTGCTTTCGGCAATGCAGGAAATCCAGGTTAGTTAAATGAGAAGATCCACTTATTCTCAAGAATATAACTTCTGAAATTTACCTAAGTAGGAGTTGTTCTTTACGATGCCGGTTTAATAAGTGGCCTGTTAATCAGCGGAAACTGGCAGAAATACTTATTCGAGATTTAAGTTTGGAATACAGGTTGCCGTCTTTAATTTCGGATGTCATCAGACCTCGTCAAGTGAGTAATTTCAGGATAAAGCTAGATCTAAAGTAGGTTTTATTGCAGGGGCCAATATGACGGCTGTTCAAAATCTCATTCTTTTAACAAATAGGCCAAGTTCAATAGATTACTTAAACGAATTGCCAATAAAAATTGAGACGGAATCACTACTTTGGTGGTTGAATATTGAACCACCTTGTTCTAGAAGCTTTAGACTACTAAAACCCCGCCGATCCATTGTAGAAGATTTACGGAATCTGATTGACGATTCGCGTGGTGTCAAGAAGAGTTTGTTACTAACAAGTTCGGAAACCTGTAGTCGAAGTCAATGGAAAAAGCACACAGTAATTGCCGGGACAACTGAGGTAAAGCACTATAGGTTTTTAAACCGAAAGCGTTTATACTTGGCTTTTCTTTTTGAAAGATACGTCCATTTGTAATACGATCGGAATTAGGCGGAATTGCGAAATGGAATGGCACTAATATCGAACTTTTTGAAACAATAGCTGAGAGCATTGGTTTCAAGTGAAATCTAATGTGAAGAATATATTCATGCACTAATGGAGCGTGGTTAGGTACCATTTTATTGAACCTGCGGATCGTTTAGTTGGCTTTCCGGGAAATGAAACATATGGACTAATAGCGATGGCATTAAAAGATGTAAGGTTATAAATGTTCCATATTAATCTAGGATTTATGTATAATGCCAAACCGCTGAATTGGCTTAGAATATGATGGAGCTTTTGTGCACTTAAAAAATGTTACATTTACAAATTATCGCTTAAAATGATGTTAATTTATCCCAATCTATATGTTCATCATTAGATACAAAATGACCAGGATATTCTTAAATTATTAGGAAATAGATATTGCCGTATTTACCAACGTTTATACTTCTCAACCACTTTTCGACTACGTCTGGCCAACTATTTATAGTAGTTGGGCTGTCTTGATCCCAGCACCGATGGTTGTATATGATTTACTCTCAAATGCAAAACCGTTCGGTTTTGATGTAAGATTTTTTTATTTAGTAAAGTATTTAGCTTCTACGTAAGTTTTCAGTATTTATATAACAGCTTTACGAAAACAACTAGGTATGGTTGTGCGTAATTGCAAGCATTTTATCGGTTTCACTGTCCATGTGGGTTGTAACGAAAATGTCCGGCAATCAACCTGATTTAGGGTTGGATGTGCTTTATAATGTATCTCTAGTTACAGGACAAGGTATTGGAAGTATGATCTAAACAACCTCATTAATGCTAATTATAAATTGCAGGGGGATTTAATCGTAAATACCTACCAGGTCGCTTTCTAGCTACAGCCTGGAACCTTGGAGCCTTTATTATAGTATTTTCGTACACGTCAATTCTAATTTCGTTTGTTACCGCACGCCAGCCCCAGCCATTAATTAAGAGCTTGGAAGATTTTGTAACCAAGTGTACGCTGAAACCCGTGACACTTGAAGGATATATATTTTCTACCGTCTTTCTTGTAACTTTTATTACATAATTTCTACGATAATGGAATATTAATCGGTTGTTTTAACTCTAGGGGGCAACTTCTGGTTTACAGAAAGATATTGGAAACCTGTTTCGGAAAAATCCCGAATCTCTCGTGACAACTAATGGGGAAGCGGTGAAAATGGTTATTGGAGGACGATATGGTTTCATAACTGTATGTTTTACAATTCCAATGTCAACTTTCGTATTTTCATCTTAGAAAAATAGGGTTTACGAATGGGGGAGTCTTCTATTTATTCAGATTTTATGTCTACGAAACAATGCAGGATAACAATTATGGAATTACCAGGAACGGGTTTTATTATGGCTGGATGGAACACATCAAAATCTGTTCCAGCACTTACGCAGATCTTGCAGAAAAGGTAAATTTTGAAACTAAAGTTGGTTTCAATATTCGCTCTAAACTTTTTTTAAGCTTAATGTCAGCTACAGAAGGTGGTTTATTCAATTATTTCGAAAGGAAATACGTTCCCAGAATTAATTGCTTTTCAATTCGCAATTTGGGGGAAGCACTAGAGGAGAGTCCTCTTGTTCTTATACAGCTGCAAACGGCTTTTTTGATCTTAGGACTCGGTAGTGAGATCTCAGTTTTAGGTTTCCTAAAGGAAATAGCTTGGCCACTAATTTTCAATAAAATATAAACTGAAATTTATAGAACAATTTACGGAGTTAAAAATATGGTTTGATGTAGGCAATATGTAACACTTAACTGTACTGTGCTTTCCTATAGATTTTAAATTTACCATTCTAGTATACTTCATTTTTGTGTTGATTCTACAGTAAAGAGTAAATTTTAAGACTTTGAGATTTTCTTTTTCAGTAGTCGAATTTCCTTTTATTCAACTTGTAATCGGAGTATGTAGATGACTTTGACCACAAATAACGGGAGAGTAGCGACGAGAGATTAGGCGTTCACTTTGAAGGAGCGCCAGTTTTTTATTGTTGAGAAGTTAAAACTATGTTAATTATCGCCCCCCTGTCCTAATTGTTTGTTCCCTTACTCCATTACTGACATTGGTTTGGTGTTAGGTGTGTTTTCCCCAGTTAGACCCCTTTCCAATATTTGCCCATCTTATTCTGTATTTCGTTCGATTTCATTACAATATGGTTTTCATGGCTCAATACAGTTGAACTATGTAAAGGTGCTGGTATGACACGGGGGCTGAAAGGTGCTGAAATTTCAAATAAATAAATTAAAAAGCAACAACTTAAAATCAGATCATTTTTAGTTATTTAGTTAATTTGGATAAAATTGATATTCTAAGTATATAAAAATTGCATATGTATTTTAACCGTAAAGTTTCCGAGTTCAGAACTGATAGAGCAACTCATAATTACAAAATATAACATTCGCTGTCCTTGAAGTATAGAAAATAGGTACCGTAACTTAAGCCAGTCAACAAGATAACTCTACGAATCAGTGTACGTAGTTACTCTCGGAAAGCGTTCAAAGCATCATTGCAATTGGCAGGAGCCACACCATCTAATTTGCAATCGTAGATAAAAGCTTCGCGGCATTTTCCACTGTCGGTGTGAGCCATGTCAAAATGAGCATCTACTCCGCCTCGCGCTTCGAGTCCTTCATTACCATATTCGGATCCGGGCCATCCGCACGATGAAATCCAAAATCCAACACGGAAAGTAATCCTGCTCCCCGATCTGCTTACAACGCGGACCCTATCGAAGCCAGCATTGTCTTTGGCACAGCGGATGTCTTTGCCTTTCGCCTATCCAAAGCAAAATAAAATAAACATGTAACTAATACTTCGCAGTTCAGTTAAGTTATCAATATTACCTCACAACCAGTAGGGCCTGCTTCACAAATGGCGAACACCATTACTGCAACCAGTAATGGAACGAGGAATTTAAGGGACTGCATAACTTTGGAATTATTTCAGGGAAGATTTAGGAGGAATAAAAGTCTTCTGCAAGCTTCAGTGATTGTGTGTGCCGATTGTGCTATCCAACCACCTTTATATACCTACAGAACCAACAGAACCACCTCTAGGGTGTACCTGCTCCTCAAAGAAAACTTGAATCTTGTGTAACTTAACTTAAAATTCCCCACTCGTCAGTTTAATTCTAAAAACGTTTCCTTGATAAGTTGGGGGGGAAAAAAACTAGAAAGAAAGTCACATATTTTGGAAAAAAAATAAGGGCTGAAAACCCACGCTTGATCAACTTGAATTTATATTCTTGGGATAAGGTCGGAAAATACCAGCGAAACGAAGGTCCAGCGAAACTTTCGCTACTAATCCTGGGTTCCGAAAGAATTAAGTTCACTTACTTTAAACGTAGTCAGGAAAAGTAGACATATTCAGTGAGATTTGGGACGAATGTATTGACGTTAATAGGTAGGATGTGCAAAGAGACAAGGTTAATATGGTTAAGGTCCAATACGTGTTGCTATAGGGAAGTTAAAAATGCGTTTACTGAGAAGTCTGGATATAGCGCGATAAGCTCATACGAAGACTCACGTGGCACATAAAGGTTATTTTCCTACGTTCATTATTGAAAATGACCTTGTTGACGTCCAGGGAAGTGAGGTCAGCTACCCTTTCCAAAAGCGAGGGTACTGAGAGGGAATTTTGTATTTTCATCGTTGCAATAGTCACCAAATCATTTTTATCCTATTAATATCCAGGCATTCCACATGAAGACGCCCATAATCCATAGTTTCTAGAAGACATACATGAGCTTGTCAAGGCGCAAGGCGCAAATATGTCATCTAATAGGCCCGGAGAACCACCTTGAAGTGCTTATTAGGATGAACCGAGCATTTAGCCAAGATAGCTACGATAACTGGCGTGAGCTTAAAAAATACCGGAAAATTCGAAGAAGTGAAGGTACCTATTAGATGCGTGCTCTACAAAGAATACAAATTCGAAAGACACTAAAGGCGGAAGTAATTGTGCTCGCAATACGTGTCGTGAGTCACAGGGCAGTTTTTTATTATTATGTAGAGGGAAGAAGACGACAAAAACTCCTATAGAATTTGTTATTGACCCGTTAGTTTTGATACAGATAAATTGTTATTGGTAGCAGATTTTTCACCAAGGACAAAATTCTTAGACCACTCACTGTAACATTTTAATGACATCCGCTCCATCCTAATTTCTAATGAACTTAATTGAATAACGATATTTCATCTTTTAAAGAAATTTATACATTAACTATCTATTTTTATCTCCATAAACTTCAATGCAGAAATAATTGTAATGACTGCACACTTTCGTTAAGAACTTCAAAATGGGCGCGTCTTTCGTTCCAGAAGTTATATTCCTTTTTTATCCCGTAGATGGTGTCGGCATAAACTTTTTGTGGCAGAAATATCTAACCAAAACAACACACTGGCACGAAGAAAAGGACAAACTCTAACCTAGTGCCTTTTATCATATTTTCTAAATAAATATGAATGATATTGGAGAACTTAAAGAAAGGTATAATCAAATTTATCCAGCGTTTGGTTCCTATACGGAGTGTATGTCAAGAGCTCTCCTTACTGGACTTTCAGCCTCAGTTTTTGGTAAATGCAATGTATTACACAAGCCTGTTTTGACTTTGAGAGTTAATTAACTACACTTAAACTTAAAAAATGCTTGTTACTTAGGTTTCTCAAGTTCGTATTTCGCTCATTATTTGCTGAGAAAGCGCATCCCGTACGGAATTAAAGGCCACATCTTAGTATCAAGTGGGATCGCTATTGCTATATCCTATAAAGTAACCTCGGACCGCACCAAAGATTGTCAAAAAGCTTGGATGGCCGCAGAAGACAAACACACATATCTCCAACCGATTGACAAGAAATCCGACTCCTAGAGCGAAAGATCGTCCAATATGGCTACATCAGTTTTAAAGGCACTTAGAATCAGCAAAGTATTGTTTCGTAAACCCTTGAAAACATTTAACATAGCCAAAACTGCAAACTCTATCTGGATGTCACCAAACGTTGCTGCAGAAAGAAAACTTTCAACTCAGTCTAGTATATGTGCCAAAAGGAGCTCCGACAGTAAGAGAAGAGATCTTCAAGAACCTAATTCAGAAGAAGAAGAACCAGCTTCCTTGGCAGTACAAGAGATTATCAGCGAAACTGAAGAGTTGGAATTCCAGGAGTTAGTCAAAAGATCCCATTGGTTTCCTGGTCGAGGTCACCAAGTTTTGGTCATCCAGCCATATGTCAAATGGGGTCCTGCGAAGAAACGAAATACCACGCCTGCTTTGATGCTGGAAGAAGCCTTGGCCCTTATTGATTCTATACCCAGATGGACGATCGTGGACAGCGTAAAATTGAATTAATTATTCCATTTAAATTTATTAAACAAGTTGTTTTGTTTTGTAGATGACCATATCGCTAACGAATTTGGATAAAAAAACCTTGTTTGGAAAGGGGAATTTGGAGATGCTGCAGCGTCGAGTTAAGGAAAATCCGAACATTACTGCAGTTTTTCTAAGCGTTAATCGACTCAGAGGCTTCCAACGGAGGTTTGTCCAGGTTCCTATTACAAAGTTATGTTAATAATGGTTTCCTTTGTTAGGGAATTGGAAAAAATCATGGGTGTTTCGGTTTTGGATCGCTACTCCGTGGTTTTGCAAATATTTAAAGACCGAGCGCAGACGAGAGAAGCTAAATTGCAGGTTTCTTTGGCCGAGATTCCCTATTTTAGGTATGCAAACAAAAAAGCTAGAATTTAATTTGGCTCTAAATGTTCAAACTTGTAGGTCTGTTATCACAGATTTCGAGGAAGGATCAGAACACAAAGGTTCTGGCAATTTGGGAGCGATCGGTGGAGCAGGCGAAACCCTTTTTGACATACGCCGGCGTTTATTAGCCAATCGTGAGCGCAAAATCAAGCAAGAATTAGAGAAATTGCACAGCCAACGGTCCTTGTTGAAGAATAACCGTGTAAGGCGTGAATTCCCAGTTGTGGCAGTGGTCGGATATACAAATGCAGGTAAAACTTGAAAGAAAAGTTGGGATTTCAAAGTGAATTTTCGCTCATTTTTATTTCAACCTTCAATAGGGAAGACCTCGTTGATCAAGTCGTTGACGGGAGATGCTAGTATGCAGCCCAGGGATGCTTTGTTTGCCACGCTAGACGTCACATCGCACATGGGCTATTTGCCTTCACGTTTACCAGCATTGTTCATTGATACTGTTGGATTTGTGGCGGATATTCCTACCGCGCTAATTGGGGCGTTTATGGCCACTTTGGATGACGCCTTGGACGCCGTAAGCTTTATTTTAACTTTATGTTTCAATATCTTAAGGTGAATGAACGACGTCGTAGAACGTGCACCATAAAAGTACGTTTAAATCCAAGTATACTTTCACGCCTAAATTAAAGTTTATCTGTCGTAGGTTCCTACATTATATTTATCTCAAAAGATCAGTTTTCGGTTCACGTTTTGTTAATTCTTAAATTAATCTTTAATGTTATCGATTTGAGACCGTAAAAGGGAGCAATGGAAAACCCTTTGACGTTTAATTGGCTGGCAATGGGAATTGTAACTTAATTTGATTTTTTTTTTCGTGGGATTTTAAAACACGGAAAAGACATAAAGAGCTTTATAAAACAGTAATGAGAGTAGTTTTGTCCAGTTTAACATGCAATACTCCTCGTTACTTTGTTTCGCCTGTCTTGTTTTCATTAATAGTTCCAGTGTATCCTTTTTTGTTAACTTTTTTGTTGGATGCTACCTTTTAATTATGGTGGAGTTGCGTGCGGGAAAGCTATATTGTCTACTTAATTGCATGCCTGGGTTGGACATTGCATTGGCCTTTCAGATATGCAGTGCAATTCTCATTCTTCAGCCGCACCTCTTCCAACTATTCTTTTTGTAAATTTTGGCTGGAACTCAAAACGTTGTTTTGTTTATTTTCAAAATAGGATATTATAATCCATGTTCAAGACGTTAGTCATCCTGATTTAATGGCCCAAATTGCCACAGTTCATAAGACGTTAGCATTATTGCGTCCCGCCCAGGACGGCGTAAACATTTTGAGCAAAGTTATACCCGTTCTGAATAAGATTGATAAACTTGACGAGGCAACCGCAGACGAGCATCGAAAAGTGGCAACTTTTGTGGTTAGTGCTACGTCAGGAGAAGGTAAATTCGCTTTTTTAAAAGACAAGTTTTCAAGTTTCCAGAAGCAGTCGTTATAAACGGACGACACAAAATTATGTGTTAGGCTTGGCTACTTTATTGAGAGAAGTGGAAGATAAGGTTCTGGAAGCCACAGGGAGGCACGTACTCGTTTTCCGCGTACCATCAGGAGGCTTGGAGTACCGGTAAGGCATACGCTTTTTTGTCTTCAAATTTTGGTTGGCGTAGTGTTGAATATTTGAAATATGGGTAAAATTGAGTTATTATAGACAAACATGTTTGTGCCGTCTTGCTTCCTCTATAGTTGGCTTTACAAGGAGGCTGTAGTTTCTCATGTGGAAGCCGATCCTACGAACGAAGAACTTATCCTTATGACAGTCGTTCTAACACCTTCATTGTTGAGCAAAATTCGACATCAGTTCCCCCACCTGCAGTATCGGAAACCTTAACAAGTACCCCTGGGCTGTACTTGTTTAGTTAAAGAAACAATATAGTTATTTTAAAATTTAGTTGTTTTACTATTTGAGTTTTAAAAAAGGAACGAACTCAGGGCCGGAAGTCTTGTGTAAAATGAAATGAGAAAATTGAGTTATAATAAAGAATAATAAAACGATTTAGTTAATCATGTTAGATGCTCTATAACACGATTCAGGGAGCTATAATGGTTGTAGTGGAAACGTGTTTCTATTTTCTTAAACTGTTTGAATGTTGGGGCCCAAAAAGCTTTGAAATCTAATTTAGGCGGGAAAACGCGACGAAATCTGGTGGGGAAGTGAGATAACATCATATGTTTGTTTTGTTGTTGAGAAAAACGTGTGCAAAATGTGACTGATTTAAATCTGACGCATTTGTGTGACAAGAGAAAGAGAGATTTTGCGTATTACGGTGAAGCAGAACTTGGAGTGGAGAGGTAAGTCTTAATCTTAAAGTTGCAAATCTAGTTGTAATTCGGGTCAGTATGCAAAGTGTGTGACGTGTGGGTGTGGTGAAGCTGAGTAAAGTAGTACCGTAGTTTTTTAAGCAAAGACGAAAAAGAGTCATTTACGTTTGGTATTCTGCCGATGACAGTTAAACTTGGGGTAATGTCGAGTGGAATGGGTACGGCAGTAAAATTTCGAAATACTTAATCATATCTTGAGATCCGTTTCTAACGCGTAAAAGAAGCACAAAAGCACTCTTCGCTTTCGTGTATATTATTGGATAAAACTTCCATACGTAACCAAGCTTAACCTGAGCATAACTCTTCTAACTCAGAAGGTCGTGGCTAAATCGTATTGTTTTTATACTTCCTGTAATAAGGAGACAGTTTATTACTACTTTCTTTGACGACTCAAAGTGGTTTGTAAAGAACTACGGAGTGTAGTATTCAGTACAGATAAAGCTATACCGCGTGAAGTAGCGTCAGGCCAGAGTAACCGAGTGAGTCCCGGGTTAGGAGCAGCATTCGCTTGGTTACATTGCATAATTCATTATTCCGTCGTTGTGCTATTAGTCTGGCAGGCAGAAGTAATACTACGAATTCCATCCTAACCTTATGGGAAACGTCGGTAGATCTTACTTTAGCTGCGTTCGTTTTGTACGTTCGACTTAAACTAAGATTAGCCAAACTTCCTTGACTTATGCTTATAAGCGTTCGTTTTAGTGGGTAGGCCACAAGTTTAAGTCGACTTAAACTTTCGTCAAAACGATTTTGGACGGGGTCTAGTCCTATAAGGGCCACAAGAAAAAGTAAGGCAAGCGGCCGACTTGGGTCAGGCCGGAGTTGTAGCCGAACTCCGGTCTGCCTCGCCGTTGTTGAAAAATTAAAACTTTAGGACCAGAAGCGCCACGACATTTGGCCGGGCGGCGTAGCGTTACTCCGGCCATACCGAAAAGTCACCTCACAGTCCAGTAATTTCAAGAGAGGTTGTTTTTTATTATTAATTGATTTATTTGTATACGTTCTGGACCACTGAAAAGTAAATATCGAATAAGGGTGACAACGAAATTGTCTGCAAAATAGTACTAGAAGAAACTTGGAATTAATGCTTGCCTTATTTTCCATTGTTAACTGCAACTCAAGCCGGAGTAACGCTACAAGTCCGGCCTCAGCCAAGTCGGTTTCCTGCGTTACCTTCTTTTGACACTTTTAGAGTACACTGCGTAACAAAAAATGACAACCAAGAAACCATGTGAAGTGTTGGTGAGACCTGCAGTTGATGTTCTTGCAGCTACATCGTACACCTATAGACTATCTCCGTGTACGATCCTGTTACAGTTGCTTTAGAACAACGCGGATCTAGGACTTCTCTTTTATTATTTTTTCTATTAATGAAATTCAAGTAAGCTGATCTGGTCGAAGGAAGCGACAAAAGGTGATTGATAGCCCGGCATGGCTGTCTGGTAATAGTCCTTGCTACATTTGCTTCTTCATGGTCCTGGTCCCATGTTTCAGGTTATAAACCAACTAGACTATGGCAAAAGAATCCTCACGTTGTTTTTATAAAATGTTATTTCCCCTCTATAAAGAAACTTCGGTATGCCATGCACGTCCATTCCGTTCCCCCAAAGTTGCAAACTTCCAAGTCATCCCAAAACTCCTTGTCCAAAACCTCCAACCCATGGTCTCCTGGCATGTATAGCATGTTAGCCATATCCAACAAGACAAGCATAACAATGTTGATAAAGGTTCGTTTTTTGGGTATTGGCAACTTCCAGAAAGTGGTATTATGCCAGCCCGCTCTTCACATTCGCCATTTATTTCGTCTTTAACCGCTGACAATAGATTTTGACAGCCCATTTTTATAACTAAATGGATGGGCTCGATTAATATCTCCTTTATCAATATTCATGTTATGTATTGGCTTCACGAACAAAAGAGAACCTTGTCTATGTCATTTTTGCTCAGAACTAATTTCCAAATTATTTTTCTAAGTAGACGATTTGGCGTATTTATTCGATTGGATTAAAAAAAAATTCCGGTGCGTGGCGCCATCGAGTCACGTGCATGCTGTGGGGCTCCCAAAACTTTCGTTCTTCGTTTTTCTAGAACTATAAAGGCAAGCCCACCTTCTAATAGACTTTCAGGACTTATGGACATGAGTAACCTCGTCTACCCATACCATAAGCCATTAGCTTATATCCCCGAAAAGAAACTCGTGTATGCCAATAATGCCCTCCACTACTTTAATAAAAAATAAGAGTAAAAAAAGAATAATAGGAAAAAGAAAAAACAGAAAGGGGTCCTTGAAGCAACCTGCTGTTCAAATCGAATCCTGTGCCACACTAGGAGGGCCGTGACTTAGCTCTCGATTCTTACGTTTCGAAGCCCAAAATTTTTTCTGATTTTTGTTTTACGTTTCTAATATCAGCCATCAATGATTAAAGGCTCCAGGTAATCGAAGATTTGATTAAGGAAACACTCCTACTAATTTTTTCCCCTTCGGTAGGAGTGTTCCAATTGTATTATTTTTTCCTCGCGTGCTAAAAAGGAGAAGCGTTAGTTTATTGCAAAGTAGCTAAATTCTTATAATAAGAAGTCGTTATCAAAGGGCGCTTATTCTTATCAGCGTGGAGTCCAAGTACGCTTTTTCTTTTCTCTATTTTTTTTTTACTTTTTTATGTTTAAGAAGGAGATATTTATTCCAAGCCAGCACGTATATAGTTAACCTTGCATAACCAGGAGCTACAGGTTGTTATGGATGCTTGAGTTATGGCTATTTGGTTTGTGGAAGGAATGGCGAAGGGGGGGGGGGGGATTAATCGAGTGTTTCGTATCCTATGTATGTATATATGGTACCTGTGCGTATGAAATGTTCTATAGTTCCGTTGGTCGGGAGCCTAAATGAGTTTTTCCTCGGCGGGTACAAGTGAACATGGCGCCAGACTCTATGGTTTTACTGTTATGCCTAATGTAATGACCAAATGTGCTTTGCACGTAGGAACCTTTTCGTTAGAGCGAAAAGAGGCTTATAGGTGGGAAAGGGGAAGACAAGAAAGACTTCTTACTAGGTACTGGGCCTCTTTTGCCTTACTGGCATTATAGAATTAGAAGTGGGGATATTTAACCCAATACTAACTGAAGCCGGGTTTTAAATCTTGGGGAAGAAGAGAGCCTATGGGTAATTGGGGATCGGCGCCAGTTGTTGCTGTACCACTATGTACTTGCACTCATTACTATAGCGATGGATGAGTGTTTGGGAGGGCGACTACTGTATCGAGCTTTCCCTTTAGTTCCATACCAAAGTCCCCAAAGGCCTTGCCTGCTTTGACTAGATCGGCATTTTGCAATTCTCTTCCATTTGTCAGGATTAAAAGGAGATTTTCCCGAAACTTTCGGGAGGGAAAAAGGTCGGAGCTACTTGTGCTCATTCCAGTGCCGTATTTGCGACACTTTCGTAATCATTTCCACGGTTTAAAGATTCTTGGTAGACGCTTAGGAATACCCTGGACCCTGCAGGTTCTCGATTCGGATTAATATAGGATGGATTTTTCGACATTTCGCAAAAGTTTTTCTAGAGCTTTGCCAAGTTGCGCAAATGGTAAGCAATTGCTCAAATAGATAAGACGGTATTACCTTCTGACGATATTTAATTGAAATTAACCTTTCACATTCTACTAGTGACGAACCATCGTAATATAGGATCCAAGTACGCGAACGACGTGAAAGACTTTTCATAGAACGGATTTTTCTGCACATTCAAATTATTATTATTATAACAGATGTGATATTAAGTCGGTAGTTATTTTGAGTATTCTTAAAAAAATATTTTGAATTATTTTGAACTATTACATGTCAATTCTTCGTGAAGAACTTTGGAATAGTTCGAAGAAATTATTTGGAATTATTTATAAAAAAATCTAAAATATTAAATTATAATTTTGCTATCAAGTTTTGAATTATTTTGAAGAAGATATTTTGAATTATGTGTTAAGAACTTATTTTGGAATAGTTTGAAGAAATTATTCAGAATTATTTCGAAAAAATTATTTAAAAAAAAATCAATTATAATTTCATTATCAAGTTTTAAACAGTGGGTACTTCCGGGTAGAGCGGATATCAGTGCAGTTAAGTCAGCTTTGGGACTCCTTTTTGTTGTTGTCTTTAGTGTGTTAAACTGAAGAAAGCTGGTTTGGAGAGTATTTCCTGGCCGAACGTGGGGAAAATATATATGCAGGAATTTGTATCCGCCAGTGTGTTTATTTCCCATGGGATCCCTAATAAGCCATGCAGAGTCGGGAGGCTGGAAACAACCAGGGGTCATAGTATCTTGTCTTGATAGTTAACGAGTCGGGAGCCGTTTTGCATAATGAAGCGTAGGTTTCTGCATACACCTCATTACCGCGACTAGAATTTAGAAGATTTTTTTCTTTTCGGGGGATGCTGAGGAAAAATGTAAGCGCCGTTTTTCCTCCAAGTTGTGTTATAAAGAATCCGAGACTTTTTTCCGAAGTATTTTCCTTTTCCGGTCCCTTTTTATTTGCATGATTATGTAAAGGAAATAAAAATCTTCATTTTTTAAGGGGTAAAAAAATTACACATTAACTTTGGATACATGTAAATTTTATTGGAATTCGTATAAGGATTTTTGTGTTGGTATTGTTTAAGAAGTGTTGTGCCCATAGGGATAATGAGGCAATGAGGAGATGGAAAGGGAGAAACACACCTGCTGGTAGTGTTCTATGCAAATCAGGAGAGAACGTAATGAACTGAAAGCCAGCCCCCACACCAGGAGGTGACACCCAGGTGAAAAGGTGCACCTAATTGGGCATTTTTCTTTGTAAAACCTTGGTTACGTGTTTGAACCATGAAAGTCAAGTAGCCAATTATGTTGACTTTTCGCTATTCACGTCAGAAACAGACGCAAAATTCTTTTGCCACGCCTTTTGGGTGAGTTTACGAAAAACCGGAAAGGTATGTGTGAAACCTAACTAATTGCTCTGTCTTCGCCGAGCTACACGTTATTGGACCGCAAAAAAGGACAACAGTTGTAGTGGCAATTAAGGAAAAGTTTTGGCAGAATCCCTCAAAAAATGAAGTAAAAATGAATGACGGTATAAGATAGATTATTGTACACTAAAAGTATATCGATGTGGTGTATACTTTAGCTGTAAAAGTATGAAAATGTCATTAGCAAAGGCTCTTAACGACGTCCGTTTCATGTTGGAAAACTTAGTCACGTGTATCGGGGAAAACCTTTTCGTTTCTGGGGCTGCCTCATTAGTATGCGCCATCTCAAGCGAGTGTTATTCAGCCATGCTGTTTGTGGAAGAAGTATTTTACATCCGTCCGTAAGCCCCAAACTTTCTTATTGTCAAATGCACGTAAGTTCGGATTGCCTAATTAGGGAGTTTTATCCGTACTTGGCGGGAAAAAAGCAGATCAAAAGAAATAAAAACACTTTTAAAAGTTGCTTGATGTTCCACGTCAATTAACATCCAATTCTGAAAGAAAATATCCATTATCCCCCCTTTTTCCCCCCTTTCGAGAGTTTATTAGAAGCTTAACAGTCGAGAATGTGTTGAATCTGTTAGTTTTGTGGGAGGATTTTAAGGAGTTTGAAAGATGTGACTTGACTATATGGGGTTGAAAAGGTTTGAAAAGACAAAAGAATTTTAGGGAAAGGCATGTACCTCTCTGTTGCTTTGGCGATGCTTATCGAAAAGCTGGTGGAGACTCTATAGAGGCAGAAAAAGGGCCCCAAAACAATATTTTCAATCCTGTGTGACTTGTAAAACTTATGTTGTGGGTTTTCCATGTCTTGCTTGCCTCCAAAAGTGACAATATTTTCCGAAAGTCGTGGAAAATATGTCGACGAGGAAAGGTTTTTAGGAATGATGGATTTCAGTTGGTGTCCTGAATGCTTGATCTTTGTCGATCAGCAAGTAACAAGTAAAACCATGAGTATGGGGTCAACTTTATCTCTACTACCACATCAAAACCAAAAACCGTAAAGCTGCATGATATACCCATGGAACCCCGAATGTCAAAGCGTTGTGCTAAAGTTTCCTGTCCCCCCCAAAAAGCCCTTCAAGCTGGGTTTTTAAGGGTATATTGATTGTCAAGGCAATTTAACCTAAACTTGAGCGATAGAATATATTTCTTCTTCCAGTCTCTTCCACAAAGTTAGGCAATGTACGCAATCCTTTACATTTGTCATCAGACTACAAATTTCCCAAATGCAAATTTTAGAATACTGATTTTTTCTGAATTTTTTCTTTAGGAAAAAAGGCGAAATTTTTTCTGAATTTTTTCCAAGGTTCTAAGAAAAAGTAAGACATTTTTTCTGTATTTTTTCCTAGTTTCAGTTTGTTTTTCTGGGTTATTAAATGCAATAACCTTTTGGGGTCGACTTTTATCACCCTGACCAATCAGAAAGCGTGTAAACGGAAGAAACAGAGACGAAGATAATGTCAAGCCCTCGTTTTTGCGGTTTGCGAAGACCTTAACGAAGTCAATTTAAACTCTGGTATCCTCTAAAAGATGTTCCCAAATTTGTGTAGAAAAGCAAGGAATTAACCTAATTATAAAATTATAATATAAAATTATTATTAAAATATTTATATTATAAAATTACTGTTAGTTTTTTTTCAGTGTAAAATATCAAGCTACAGTCCTCCTTAACTCATTACGTATACGCGTTACTAGGGTGTTAATTGCAGTATTCCACAAAGACTTGTTAAAGAAGTGTATTTAAATGTTATTCCCAGTAATGATTAGTGTTATTCTCCCTACTTCATTGGGAATACATGTATTTATTAAAAGCCCTCTAAGTGTATTGCTAATTAATACAGAGAGTAATGCATATTAATTAGCCGCAAACGAGGAAATGTATAACTGGGATGGAAAACCGTTGTTTCGTGGATGTGATAGATTACTCTTATTTTATCTTATGACACGCATTATGTATCATGAACTTTAAGAAGTAAACGTTATATTGCGGTTTTTCTTTTTGCGCTTCATAAAAGGCGAGTTCCGCCGGAGTTATACTATAAGAAGTTACAACCAGTGGTTAATCTAGCATCCGTGCATAGCTATCACCGCCACACGATCTCTGCCAAGTCCGGTGTTTGGGTCTCATTTTTTTTCATTTTTTTCTTAAATAATTTATTCTCCTTGTTACAATTCAGGTGCGGAGCATTGGGTTCAAACAAATTCGTCAAGCATTTTACCTTTGCGTCATTTCCAAATGTCTCCTTTGCTTCTCCTCCAAACTGGTCTAGCAAGTTCCTCTTAACCCCCTCCCCCCAGTTCATACTTTTTTGACTCTTTCGCAACCATCTGCAAGTAACTTGGAAAGACAAAAAACAAGAAACTGGTCCCCAGTTTACAGTTTTTTTAATATCTATTTTTTGTTCGGTTCCTGCAGTGAGTCTGCTTGTAACACGAATTGCTATTGAGCTAATGAACAAGAAAAGTGCAGGTGAGCCTGTTAAATAGGGCTACAAGCGCATTTGGGATATCTTTGTCAAGTCGTAGAATGAAAAGTTCCTTCCTCGTGGCAAGTTTTTAGGTGGAATTTTCTTTCTTCCGCTTACAAGAATAAATAAAAAATAATAACAAATAATCAAAAAAGAATGATGGAACTGGTCAGGCAATTGACCCTTAACTCTGTTTTATAAGACCTCTTGTAAATTTCAATAACTAGCCTCTTCTAAGCCCCCCCCCCCCCCGGAAGAAAAAATAATAATAATAATAAAAACTCACAAGTGCTTATAAATTCTTATTGAGGTCACGGAATCTGGCTCTATGATAACGATTCACCCTTTTACGGTAGTTAAATAGCACATATAAAAGTTCCGGAATGTCTCCCAGCAATGTGCAAAGTTATACAGCAAAGCGCCCCGAAAATGTTTTCTGTTCTTTTAAAGGCTTGTGGAGCCTTAGGATGCATAGTACAGACTCGGAGAAAATCGAGATTATCAGCGAGCTCCATCTTTGTGGTCAAAAGTTGGGGGGACATTAAGAAACCTGTGAGTTATGGTACATATGAGCAGGTCAATGATGGGAATAGGGTTCTTTTCACCCAAACTTTTAAGCCAGCTACTTTAACTCCTCTTATTGTTGGGGCTGTTGACCAAGACGGACGCCAGAAAGAACCTGTCATACATTTTTGAAATGCAAGGCTGGTATGGCCAGTAACCATAGTTGCCAATTGACTTAAGTAAAAGGGGCGTGGAAGATGGGTTGAAGGGGAGCAGGAGTAACTTGACGTTTTACAGCTAAGCGAGAAACGGACTAAGGTCTATATAACTTCACATCAAGCCGCCGTTACCTTAACGTGTGTATGGCCGAAGTGATTGGCAGGTCCGCGTGTATAGTAATATAGTGCCCGTAGTTGTCTGTCTCCCACGTATTGTGCACCTGCTGCTCGGGGACTGTTGAACGCGTTTCATTTACAATGCATGATATTGGTTGAATATTTTTTGTATATTTTTTATTCGTTTTTCCAGCCCAAAGTATCGAATAGAACCTAAATGAATCTTTGATGCGTTCCTAACCCCAAGCTCGTTGTAAGAATGGCTTTATAAGCGTTTTTTAACTAGAAAAAGAAAGTTCGTAAAACGAAAAAGGGCCTAATAACAGCTACATCGAGGGGAAAGAAGGGATGTTCAAGCGCCTATAAATATTATATGATAGGATGTTCTATAGACGGTATATATGTAAATATGAGGGTGAGTTTTGTGCCTCGACTTCCTTTCTCAAAAATATATGGTGTACCTATAAACCTGTTTGATTGAGCTCTCAATAATGGACGCAGGCCATGCGTGGATCTTATAAAGAGTTTGGAAGGATGGGGCAGGTCGTGAAAGGGGGGGGAGGGGTTAGAGAATTCGTATGGAATAGTGACTTGACGTTCTGCACTGATGGGCATCGCTTTTCCATGTTTCACACGTCTTTTAGGTTGTAAAGGAATAGAAAAAAGGTGGAAAAGAAAGAAAAGAAAGAGCTGCCTTGGCTTAGGAGAAGAGCTAATTGACTTTGAACATTGGGCAACCGTTCCTAAAGTCCCTGCAGAACAGGTAGAAATTTCCAGAGCGTATAAAAAGCAATGTGGAAGAAATTTATGGCTATTGGTGTCCAGATTCTTTTCTGCTCTGGTCTTATTAATAAAGTGTCTGCTAAAAGGACCTTGGAATTTTCCGTTGTTGTTTTTATTCTTATTTTATTCGTTCGAATAACGTTTTCTGACTGCTTATACTCGAGAGTCGTTAATGCGGATGGACAGCGGAAATGACGTCTCGTACCCTGGAACTCAGCCCATTGTTTAACACCGTGTCTGTCAGAACATTCTCGGGGATCAGAGAGCTTAAAAGTCAAGGTGTTGGGGCACCTAATTGGACCGTTAGCCTAGAAATTAGAAAATAGACAGAACGTTTGGCATTTAAATTATTGTAACGATTTTCTGTAATTTTTTCAAAGAGTTAACCTTAGTATGTTTGAGTTGTCCAACGTGTCCAGCTTTTACCGAGTTGAGGTGAGGAACTAGTTTGGATTAAGCTTTGTGACTCGCGATATTTTCAAGTCGTCTCAATTCACCGGTCAGGTTTCATTTTTTTTATTTTTTATTTTTTTTAGAATTTTGGAAGGAGTTCAAGGTTAAGGTGAAGACAACTCTGATGAAATATAAATATTATGGGGTCCATTAATTCCCAATTTTAACTGATTTACTTTCATAATTAATTCCCGTTTTTATTAATGTTATTTTTTAAATTTTTTAAGGAAAAATGTGAAATAAAAAAAATGGAAGACAGGATTGTGGGCATAATTCTTGATGTAATATTGCCCAAACGGGGTTGGGTTTGGTGTTTGCGTGAAGTGCGTGATGTGTTGGGTTCGGGCACCGCCAGCCCCTCTCCTTTTATATCCTCATTCATTAATCCTAAACTTTCAATGCTGCATGTTGGGCCCTACAGACCGGCCCATAACTCATCGCCAGCTCCTCGTTATGCACACCCCAAACACAGGACCTTTAAAAGAGTGTTGCACGCAGCCAAAAGATCAGCACCAAAAACCGTCCCTTTCTCATCATCTTTCAGAAAACTTCTCCCGCCAGAACTTGAAACTTTTGTTGCGATTGTGTTTTATGCGTCGAAGAAATTTGAGCCCAGGCAGCAAAATAAAAAATGAAGGGAAAAAAATAAAAAACTTAAAAAATACATTTGCTATACGTTACACCGCACGCCTTTATTTCTTATTGGCATTCAGCAATAAAAACCCGAAAATGAAAAAAAATGAGCAAAAAATAAATTAAAAAAAATTGAAGCTTACGGGGCTGCACACATACACATACACCCTTTCGTGCCTTTTGGTAAAGAATATAGTTCGTGCGCTGTTAGTTAAGGGGGTTTTGGTGAGCCAGGCAACACTATAATAAGATACTTGTATACCTTGCATATCATTACACCATCGCCGTCAAAAGCATGAACAATTTGTGGGCCTTGTCGAAAACGTCCGCAGCTATAGCTTGCAGCTCTCTCTTTCTCTCTCGCGTTTCTTTACCTTCCCTTGTGCAGTAGATAGTTCTTCTGGCTGCAAAAGGTTGCAGCGTTTCCCAAACATGAAAACTTCATCTAAGGACTCGTGACTGGAGAGGGCTCAATCTTCGCGTAGGAACCTTTAAAAGAATCATTGGAACAAGCTCCGTTGATAGTTTACGAGATCGCTTTTCTCATTCGCGAGTCCCGACAAACTCTTTTCCAATATCTCAATACACCGCAACGACTAGATCTCGCTATGTATACTCCCCAGATTGTTAAGTGATGTTCCCATTTTATGAAAGAACCGAGAAAAGGTGTTATTTCGAGGGTGTTAAGTCCATAAGGAAAAAAATAACTTATTACTTTACAGCCTAATACTTATAAGAGATTCTACAATAAATGTTTCGAAGAAAATTCGAAGGTCTTGATGCAATTAGGCGATAAATCAAATGAGTTGGGGAAACGGATGAGTGAATTTTTGCTCTGGTTTTATCTGTAGTAAAAAAAAAAAAAAAATTGGAGATGATAACAGTGTGGTTGTGGGTTTGGGGCAGCAGCCCTTTTAAACCTCGGCTTTCATCAACCCACGCTCTTGTGGCGTCCAAACCCATCATTACAAGCGTATAAGAGCAGTCGGGGATGCACACACGCCTCATCTTATTAGGTAGAGTATATATACTGTCGCACCTTCAAATCCCTCTTCGTATAAATGCTCTCGCTCCTCCGCCAAAAAATCGCCACTTCCAGCCCCAAACCATAGGTTCTGCTATAGTGGTTTAGGAATGAATTATGACCGATTTCTTATTAACAAAACCTCCTTTGATATGGTAAGGTATTTTTTTTGGCCTTAAGCGTTATTAGGTTTGATCCTACAAACTAGAAGACATCAAAACCTTCGCCCTTTAAAATTGGCAAATTTTATTTTTAGGATAGCCTTGTCTTAGACCTTCGTGCTGTTCGGTATAGCGTGGTACGTTTTCGTAAGGACAAAACATGCAATTCTTGGCAAATATTTGCTGGGAAATTCGGTAAAGAATTCTTTAAACGTTCTGAACTCGGTTTGTCCCTATTCCAGGTTGGAAATAGTCGTTTTGCACGACAACTTAATTTGCGGAAATATATTTCCGCAATATACTTAAAATCTAAAAATAATATTTCAATAATACTTAAAATAATAAAAGTTAAAAAAATACGATTAGTGTTATTTGTCTGGACACGTGATCACATCAATAATTTACCTCCTTTCTCAGTTTGTTTCAGTATTTTTTTTAAATAGTAAAAATTAAAAAAAAAAATTAAAAATTTAAAAAGTTGTATGTATGGTGGGGAAATATGTTCTTTAAAGGTTCGTTTTCTAGTAACGAAAGGAAGTTTTCAACGTGTGTTTTGTAATGCGGAGAACGCTGCAAGTAAAATAAGAAATAGTTGTACGGTTTTGATTGAAAAAAGTGTGAAGTAGGCGTGGCTCGTAGTTTCAGACAAGACTCTGTTGTTCGTTTTTATGTAATATAGCAGAGCTACAAAGACTGTAGGACCTATTATATTTATACATGATGCGAAAAAAGTACACGTGTGGATCTCATTTTTTGGCCGTTTAGTATGTATACTATGTGCGGTGGAGTTAATCATGCATTCTTTTATTGCTCTGGGGATGAACTCGCCAAAATTTATGGGCATTCTTGTGGGCTGAGAAGAGGTACTGGGCGTGTTGGAAAAAAGCTATCCTTTGCCCCATGTCTTATTACATCCAAGTCAGCCCACTTTCGAACTTTTTTCTTTTTATAAAAAAAAAATAAAAAAATAGAAGGCAGTATTGATGCAGCCTCTTCAAGGGGAAAAAGGGGTGTCACCGAACCATAGTTTTACATCATGGTCCGAATCAGGAAAGGGGTGGCACCTTCTGACAAGGAGTTCCACACGTGGAAAGCTGCAAATGATAGCCAAATACTAATTTCCCACCCGCATTCCCATTTCTCTTTTTTTTTATAATTGCATGTCCATGTGGCACAAATCATTCTTCAACTATTTTATTTCATTTTTAAAAATGATTCCCTGTAGGATTTTATCAATAAAATATCCCCGTTAATTATTTCAGTTGATAAGGAAAAGCGTGTCTATTTTTTCTAATTTTGAAAAAATCCGATTCGTGAAAAAAATCGAATATTCGAAAAAAAATATGAAGGACAGAAGATGGGAAATATAAGAAAATTGAACAATTTCAAGGGTGTGATTCGTTGGTTGAAACAATATTTTCTTTTTCTTTTTAATGTTGGCTCATGCTCATTATCACCTAATGGTTATTGTGTACATAAGGAACCGTGAATCTTGTTATGTCGTGCGCTTCTATGTATATATACGCAATTTCCATATGGGCCAGAGCAAAGATTTCCATTCGTAAACACAGGGTTTCGACCCTTTAGCTCATAAATTTCCGGATCTCTTTTTCTTTTTCGCCCTTTGGATGCCCCCTCGGTTATCCTACACAGAAATGTTGGGTAAAATTCTTAGTTTTCATTATAATCTCACCGCAGTCTGATTAACAGCGGTTGGTCGCACCCAAAAAGGGACAGAAAAAGAAAAATATTTTCTATGGGCTTTAAAAAATATTTCCCAAATTGATAAACAAGAGTTTTCGTGTTGTAAAAGGGTTTAAATAAATTTAAGGAAATAAAGCCCAATCAAAGGGTTCGTGCCATCTGAGCATTGACATCTCTGAAGGCGTAATCTCTTTAACACAGAAGAATTTATAGTCGACAGGAAATAACGAGTGTGAAAAAGGGATGCTTCTCCAGTTCTATGTAACGGATCTATTTTACCAATAATTAAGAGAAGTAAGTGGCCCATTTCACGCTTCTGGATTCGAGTAGTGTCCAATTCTAATGGCGTAAATTACCTGTACCTCTACGGCCCAACATATGGGAGCAGAAAGATATCATCCTTAAACGTTAAAAATTTAAAAGCCTTTTTAGAGCTGTCTAGGCTCCATTGTGGGATTATCTTGTATCAGAAACGTGTCCCAATCTATTATTCGACCAGGTTCGTCTCAAAAAAGGGGCGCATAAATGTGTGAGCGATTCAACTCTCGCATTTTCTTTATTGGGCGCAAATTTCTTTATGGCCCGAGTCCACGCCATAAAATTTCCAGCAAGGTGCATAGGATATCCACGCAGTCATGCAAATGAGTTTGTTTGTGTTTTAAGCTTGTTGCCAAAACGTCTGTTTTCCGCAGTCCTCTTATCCGGCGCGACATTCGATAGTGCTGCATCTTAATAGAGATAGGTGGTTTGGTTTGACGACGTATGTGATGTCCCCTGTCTTGTCTCGCAACACGTTTTCCCGACTTGCATACTTAATAGGTTTGTTGTTGTTTTTTATTTATTTTTTATTTGGGGCTTATTTGGAAGAATCTGGCGCTAAGAGAGAAGAGCTCGTTAAGGCAGGTTGTAATCCTCCAAGGATCGTAGCTAACATATACCTGATTTCGAACTTCCCACTCGAGGTCTTCCAGCCGAACAACGCAAGTGGTATCAACCAAGTTTATTCCAAGCGATACTGCATAAAGCGTGCGTATAATTGGATCCTTGGCATGGTATTATAGACGTTAGTTTTTCCCGGGCTCTCTAGTGCATATAGTAAAGGCGAAAGAAGTGTTCCGAGACAAAAGCTTCGTGGAAAAGCTGTTTAGTCGTGCTTGGACGTCGTTCATCTCTCTTCCTCTGCATGCCCCTTTTTACCATATGGGCAGACGAGGGGGCGTGTCGCGAGGTGCAGGCTTAAAACGGGGCAGTTCCCCTTGCGCAGGGGAGGCGTAACCGCTTCATAGCTTCTAAATGAACTTGCAAATTGAGGGAAGCCCAAAAAAAGAAAAAACCTTCTCATGGGCCTCTGCTCTCTTGATTTTCTCAAATGTTCTTTTCCTTTTTTAAAATATTTGTTTGTGTTTTCGAAGAATGTTTTAGCCATGCTGGTGTTCCTTAGAACATATACAAAATTGTTGTGTCTCTATATTCTTCTGCTGCTGCTTCTTCTTGGGAGCTATAAACTTATTAGAAATAAGCATTTGACAGAAAGGTTAGGTGGGCTATTAAAAAAGCGTGCCTGGTTTTTCGGACCATTCCAAGATCCACCGCTAACGTCCAGTGTGTATTAAGATGCTACAGAAAATGTTTAACGACGGGTTTTATTTTGTATTTATTCTCCATCGATAGCAAATTTATGGGATCCTTGGCCCATTCCTCCCAATGGTCCATAACCTTTTCGGCTTATGGTTCTGCAGCATCGCACGGAGAAGGAATTAACGAGGCGCCAAAAAACTCATCGCGTTTGCCAGCCTGTAGCTGTCCGGGTAATGGTTTATGCAACGTCGTCCCAATTGCTCACAAGTTTTTCTTTTTTCTTTTTCTGATTCTCTGACCCCTCGCAAATCTTTAAGCCAAAGTAAGTGTATTCATCATATATGTTACCAAAAACTGAGCTACATTCCGTCCGGTCTAAGTCCTTTTGAAAAGTCAATAATATCAAGATAAAAAAATTAAATAAATAGTAAAAAGTAAATAGTATTGAAATTATTATAATATTTCGTTTTTCTTACTCTACATAAAATAATTGCGAAATAACATATCAATCAGTATTTTGTGAAGCTAGTTAAAGTTACACTGATAAGAAGCCATTAATTCATATAAATGATACTAGAGTGCACAGGGTATTATAGTATTGAAATTATTGTGATATTTCGTTTTTCTTACTCTACATAAAATAATTGCGAAATAAAATATTAAGCAGTATTTTGTGAAGCGAGTTAAAGTTACACTGATAGGAAGCAATTAATTAATATAAATGATACTAGAGTGCACAGGGTATTATTTATTTCGGCTTTTCGAAATGAAGTGATCGGATTTTATTGGCAAAATTGGTATTGACGCCCAGGAATTTTTTTTAGTACTTGACTGGTAATTTATTTTATTTATTCGACTATCGAGAGAACGTATGTTTGGGGCTATTTAGGGTCGTCCTGCGCCCTTTGTCATTAGCGCAAGACTGTCTGGTCCTTAGCAGTGCGTGTAGATATTTGACACCTCTTGGCGAATATATTTGTGAAGGTGAAAGAATGCGAGGGCAGCAAAGGGGTATGTATATCTACGAGCCAAGAAGGGACTGTATCTACTGGGGCCAACCTTCTGATTAAGTCTTGTGAAAAATACCAGGGCTGAATGCTAGGCAAGCCACAACTTGTTATGCAAATTTTACAGTTCATCGTGAGTTGGGTTTTTCGTGGCTTTTTCGTACGCAGTGATTGGCTTAGACGAGATATATAGCAAAAGGAAACTTGTCCAGGGCTCTTTTTTTGATATCTTTCTTTTCTTGTTTGGGATATAAAGATTCCTAGAATAACAAAATAAGAAAAGCTAAGCCTGGAATCTTACCAAAAAAAAATAAAGAAAAAAGTCGAGGCAGGCAGCTCGGTTTTCGTTATAGGACCGGAAGATTGCGGGTGGATTAGTTGTATTATTACAGGGTTTATAGAAGAGCTGTGAGCTGGAAAAGGCAAACGAAGAGGTGTGATCTCCTCCTCTATGGGATACGGTGTGTTAAAGCAGCAGAAGAAGTTGGAGGTCGCAGGTCAAGTGGTGCTCATCGAACTTGCCTTGTTAAGGAGCCAGTTTACAATAGAGCGCAACATGTGATTACAGCCAATTCATCACGGACTGAGTAAATGCAATCAGGACCTTTCTGCCTCTCCATAAGATGGGAAGAAAAAGGGAGTCGAAAAACGCGGCCCCAGCCCCGCCAGAAAAACTTGGGTGGAAAAAGAGGGGGAGGGGGGCCATCTTACATTGTATGTATTCTCACCCTCCTCTTTGGAAATGGAATATGAAAAGAAACGATGTTTCCTGAAAGTTATTGAGCATTCAAGGTATTCCCTTTTGTGCTCAGGCGCCAAGGTATATATGGTGTGTTGCTGTTTCGGCTCCGAAAGCTTTTGGGCCAAAGGTAAAAGAGAGGAACGAACGAAGAAAGAGACAGAGAGAGAATTCAGAGAGGCACATGTATGTGTATATATAGTGAGAAAATACCGGCAGCCAGCAAATAATAAAGCTTTTGGCTCCAACGAAAATAAAAAAGAAGCCCTTCACATGACAACGCGAACAACTCCATCCAAGAGGCTTTTCCTCCCACTACAACGGACCCCAGCCCGAGCTATAGTACCTTTTACAATAGTCTCTTTAGAGCCCAGGTTTGTTTATATGTAAGTGTGTGCAAACAGTTACGGATATGTATGTTCTTTGTCACTTGGTTTAATCATGTCGTGGCCCTTTCAAGAGGACACAAGAAAAGGCTCTCAAGGGTACGCTTTTATAAACGGCTTAACGACACGGTCAAATTGTCGTTGTTCTCTAAAAGGGAAAAAAAACTTCCAAACCTTGCTATTTATTTTAAAAAGGACTCAACATATGCTGGTTTGAATGGCGTAAAGTGATAAATGGGATAAGTGTCAAATAGTAACATGATAAGTGCCCTCTCTCTAGTGCACCATAACGATGCAAAACCTTACTTTGAAGTAACGGTTTAAGATATTTCTAAATCGGGAAATGAAGTTTGATGCATAGATATAATGCCCGGATCTCTTTAGTGTCGTTAATAGTTGCTTAATAAGCTTTTGTCATTTTTTTTGCAAATTAAGAAGGGCGAATTTACCGAAATTTTGTTTATTTTATTGTTTATATTTTTTTATTCACCGAAAGTTTGTCTCTCTACTGTCGTTAATAATTACGTAATTACGAGTTGGACTGTTTTTTAAAGATAATTTAGTAAGAGCGAGTTTACCAAAACTTTGTTTATTTTATTTTGTTTATTTTTTGTTTGTTTACCGAAATTTGGGTGTATAAGTATAATGCCCGGATCTCTTTAGTATCGTTAATAATTACGTAATTACGAGTTTCGTATGTTCTTTTAGCAAATTAATAAGGGCGAATTGACCGAAATGGACCTTGCAGATGGTGGCTAAGATGCATTTCAATTAGTCCATCTAGGTTAGTCTTAAAATTTGTAAATACATTACAGCTGCAAGTAAAGGTCCAGAAAGCTCTAGTCTATTCCGCTATGCAGTATTTTTGGGGAAAAGTTCTGTTGTGAAACCGGTGTTTTCTAGGAGTCCAAACTAGGAAGGTCAGTCACAAATGCGTTACATGGTAATACCATCAGCTTGGACTTTGATAATGGTTTTTAAAAGTGCACTTGTTTTGGGGTGTCGTTAGGAAGGAAGGAGGTGGGGGGGAAGCTGCAAAAAAGGAAATTATTCCATGAGAAAACGTGCATCTTTGAAAAAAGGAAGTGTGCGGTTCCACTGTTTTGCAGTTATGGAGCGCCTCGTTTTTCTTTTGTCGGTAACGGGATCGAAAGGGTCATCCCAATCAAGTTGGTGGCCCAATTGATGAGTTCAGCGGGATTCTTCACGACCTGGGTGAGCGCACGTGCGCAATCTCTTCGTCATCGCCACCACGAGAATCGCTCCTTCAAAGGGGGAGGAAGGGGAGCCTTCAAATGGAGGAAAGCCCGAAAATTAAAAATAAAAAGCTCAAGTATATATAAGCGCGGAAAAGGGGAAGCTGTCCTAGGACGGACATTGCAAGGATTTATGTGCGAATAAAAGGTTGAGAAGAGAGAAAAATGGGTTTGTGTTTTCAAGCTTCAAAAGATAACTTGGTCATCTTGGATTAATTAGCCCCCTACACGGTAGACCTCACGCCAACCCATCACAAAAGTCTTCCACTTTGGTGTGGAACAAAAGCTCGGAGATACTCGTGCTCCACTGGATCCCGTGGTTTCCGAAAAGTTCTCTTTTACTCTACGGATGTTTCAAGTGCTTTTTCGGGCTTGACGGGCACACCGAGCACACCGGTTTACCTGCGCCGCCTGCGCGGAGAACGAATTCGGAAAAAAGGTCTCGGACAATAGCGCGGATGGTGGCTATTGATATCAAATTCATCTGGAAAAGTGGGGGGATAAGGGAAGACATCAAAGAGCACGGGTACCGACATGTAGCGTGGGGCTTTCTAGATTAAATTGTTGGTGTGCTGTGGCAGTAATCTTAAGCCGCCAAAGTTGCGCAGCGAAGAGAGACGCTTTCAGTTTTTGCGCTAGTTTTAACATGGAAATCTCGAGTGAGATTGGGGTAAGGAAGTTGCAGATCGTGTGTAAGAGCAATAAGAACCGGCAGGCGGTCTTAAAGGATGCTTTCTGCTGGACCTCCCTGCCTGTCTCAAAGGATTATGCGGGACTTGTGAAGCCAACCAATTAACTTGTCACTGATAATGTCAACTCACGGAGCCATTGAAAGCCTGGGCATCCGTGAGCCTGTCGAGATATTATATAGGCCTCCATCCCCCGAAAAAGTATGAATGTGATAAAAAAGGGTCACGTCTCTTCTGATATTCTTTGGATGGAAATTCGTTGTTAGATCTATTAGACTTTTGACGTATTTTTTTTTTCTTTGTTGGAATTTTTAAATAAAGGGATCATTCTGAAGGTAGGGAGAACCGTATTATAGATAACGATAGAGGTATTCATTATTGTGTTATTTTGTACTTTGTTTTATTTCATGGATTTTACCATTTCCTTTCTTCGGATTGTCTGACGCTTGGGGTTTCTGTAACTTTAGTCTTCAATGAAACGTAGCCATTGTTGGGAAAGGGAGACAAGTTAACTTAGGTAAACTGTACCTTCGCTTGTGCGCTTTCATTGAAGGATAGACCAAGAAGGGAATTCATTGTTTTCAAGTTTATAGAATAGTTCTGCTATAGGGCCACGCGACACAAGGACTACGGTGTACCCGACTTAAGCACTACGAACCCCGACTTAAAGACTCCGGACCCGACTTAAGGACTAGGTTAGGTTAGGTTAGATTAGGCCCATATTAGGTTAGATTAGGCAAGGACTAGGTTAGGTTAGGTAAGGGATAGGATAGGTAAGTCCCTCGTTAGTTCGGAGTTGGAGTCCGTAAGTCCGGTACACCTAGTCGTATTGTCGAGTCGTCCTTGTGTCTACATCGCTGCTACTGGACTGTCAAATTGTGACAATTCTATGTTTAAATCGTTTAAAATCGTTTAAAAACGACAGTTTGAACGCGTATGGTTCAGGAAAGAATTTGCAGCACGGTACCTCAATCAACACAGCGTCGATTACGTGTCTCTTTTTGTATGCTTTTTTCGATTTTTCAGAAGTGGGAAGGTATATATACAGCGACACGTGTCACTTGTTACGCTATTATAACAAACTCTAGTGTTTAAAAATATTTAATTGAGAGGGACCAAGTCGTCTTTCGGAATTGTCAATTCAATTCAAAGAGGAAATTGAATTGACAGCTTTTGCCACGCAAACGGACTTTTTTGGTACAGTCGTCCTTTTTCTGCTTGTCAACTCCCGTAGAATTGGAGACGTAGACGGAAGGCAAAGTGTGGCTTATTGTCCGAAACCGAGGCGTCCGTCGCGTCAGGGGTTTTCCTTTTCTATTTAAAATATGGTCCTCTTGGAGCAGGTTTTTGTGTCTGTACCTACTGTGTGCGTCTATCGCTTTATAATTTATTCTCTTCTCCGCTCGTTCGTTCTTTTCACAGAATTAGCAACTTGTTATTCGCAGAGGGCCAGTCGCGCGGGCGTCCGGCGCCAGGTCCAGAGTAACTGTGAGGCTGTCTGTCACACACTTCCCGGCCAGACAATCGCACAAACAAACTTCGCACTACCCGCATCCAAGCGTATCGACTGCACTAACGAGGCATAACAGACACTTTTGCTTTGGTGAAGCACAATCCGGGTCCAGAAAAACTCCCCAAGAAAATGGTTCATTTCTCCTCAAGTACCCAGTAAATCTCGGAATTGTTCTCTCTTCCAAATATACAGCCATTTCTCTCTAAAAGGGAGGAATAATCGTAAATTCACTCTACTCGGCTTCAAGAATGGCTTAAAGGGCTCGATTGAATAAGCAGGTTTGAATTGGAAAAGAGATCAGATCACAATACATGTGATGGTCAGTCTGCTGGAGTTTTATAGCATATTTGAAACGTTAAAATGGGTCGGATTGTTACAGCCCTGATTCCCTTGGTATTTTCCACTGATACGGATACTGCTTGAGGAGCAAGAGTAAGGATGAGAAAAAGACAATTTGCACAAGAGACTTAGAAAGGGGGGGATTTTAATGCTCTCAAATCTTCTTTCCTTTCAGATGAGCGCACCTTAACAAGGTCCAGCCTGTGTTTGCTTTTGTATAACAGGGATTGTGTCCTCTTGTAGGTTGAGATGCTGGTGGTTCACGGCTAGAACCCTATTAAAGTCCTTGAAGCACATAATGTGTTAGAAAGAGCGAAGGAGGAGGACGAAGTGCCCCCCTCCCACCCTTTTTAGATCTGTTTGCCTCCACTTGAAAAGATCCTTTGTTGCTTATTGATGACCATGCGAGTTTTCTGTTATATGCCCCATCAGCACACAATTGCCCAACTTGAATAAGAAGATTTAGTTTAGTCACCACACAACCCGAAATGCTTTCACTAGAACCCAGATAAAATGGTTTATTTTGACGACAGCTAAGTTCATTATACAGCAACGACTTTTTAATCATTTCGAAAAAAAATCAGAAAAATGAGACAATAATAAGAGTCTAGAATTAAAGCTTCGCGATGCCAATTGTATACACATTGTATAACCAAGTCCTTTTTTTAAAAAAAAATCGAGGGAGTTTTTTTTCCAGTGCAAGTTTCTATTTACATTTTTTTTATCTTGGCGGTCATATATGAGTGGTTTGTGTGCATGAATAATCATAGAAGTAAATTATATCCTACATAAAAAATTGACTCGCCAGATAGCAAAACAAGAAATACATGAGGGAAGGGGAGGAGAAAATAAACTCCCGTTTCATTATGAGATTGTACTTTTCGTATTAAATTAGTGCTCTTTGCAGCAAAAACCCAGTAAAATAGAAAAAATTCAAGCAATTGAACCTGTTTTTGGGGGGTAACAAAGAAGGTGGGTGGTATCAATGATGGGGGGGGGGGATTGTTTAGCTTAGAAAAATGCAAAGAAAATGTCTAATTTGTTTGCCACTGCTTTGCTATAGGAAACCGTGTAAAAGAGTATCCACTGCAGGATTTCGATTTCTTCTCCAAAGTCTTGTGTGGTTCGACGAGACCCATGACAGGAAAAGAACAGTGAGTAATAAACCGTTTGAATTAAGAAAGCTATAGATTTGGGTTGTGCGCCGTTCTTCAGTTTGCGCAGCACAAGGTTGAGTTTTTGGGCCCCACAGCTGGGTCCGTTCGCACCTGGCTTTCTATATGTCTGCCTTGTTCGCACCTTTCCATGTCGTGTTCCAAATTTTCCAACTGGCTGCATTGCTCCGGGAAAAACTTGTTGTCTTTTTTTATATAGATATATTGCACAAAACTCCACCCACGCCCTCTGTTAACCTTGAGGGGCCTGGCTTTTTCAGGGGACGAGATAAGAATTCTGGTTCACTGTAACTTTTTTTTCGGTTCATTTTTTGTTCTGTCTTCCTTCCATGTTAATTTTTTTTATTTGCGTCCAAGCAACAAAAAATCGTGTCTTTTTTGTATGTACAAGTGTCATGAGAATTTTCATTCGCCGCTATAAAGTCAGCTGAAGTCCGGTCGCCATGCTGAAGCCTGGTAAGCAAAAGGAGTTCGCTGTTAGATTTCTTTGTAAACAGTATTCTTGAGGTGATATATGCGTGTTTACCATTGAGTTTGCAGGCGCGAGTCCGAAGCCGCCGAGTCCGCCCATGCCGGACATGGCATGATGCATGGAAGGGGGTGGAGGGGGCGCTACGAATCCGCCAGCACCCATCGACGACGCATGGTGAACATTACTGTTGTACATGTAATGAGACATGGAAGGACCAAGATTACTTCCGGCGTGGCCAAAGCCCGTAAACGCTGTCTTGTCCAAAGGACTGCAGATCATGTCCGGTAATCCCAAACAACCCTTCTTCTTCTTGGATTTGGAGGAGAGTTTACGGTTCCGGGTCTGGATGCCTTCCTTCTTCATCGTCAAAGGTCTGTTCACCTTTAAGAAAAACAAGAAATAATATTATTTAAAATACAAAGCCCCGAAACATGAAAATTCAACGAAGACATTTATTAACATCTATATATAAGAAATCTTAGGTATGGATTTAACAGTGCATGCAGTCGTCTTCAGCGGCGCCACTGTGTGCGTTTTGAAACTTTCGTTGTTACATGGCTCGGCCGACCCTCCTTGCAACGAACTAGGACGTCAACGACCAGCAAACGGAATTATTTCAAGTTAAAATTCCTTCAATACCCAAGAAAGCTTCCGTGAAGTTGAAGCCCATCACATGATTTGTTTTTATTTTAGTTATGACTACGTGACGAATGATTAATGAAGGTAAGAACTGTTAAAATTGTCTTTGAAACAAATATTGACGTAACTTATAATGAAGCTGTTGTGTTCTTTTTCCTAGCGAATAGTTCCTGTCTTTACGCCCTGAATGTTATGGCTTTATACGCCCTTGTCAAGTCCGGCTTTAATTAGTCAATTGTGGGAACTGTGGTGTTTGGTCTACTAGCACGAAGGAACTGGATCAAGGTAGTACCTATGTCAATTCATTGTCACCTTTTGCTCTACGCTATAAGGCTCACATATCCCGTTGCCCTGCTGTGGTAAAATTCCGTCCTGTCTACTACTAGCAAGGGCCTCTTATCAAGCTGACTGGTGAAGCTCGACCTAATTGAGACCGTTCTGACTGCTTTTTTGAGCTGCTCAATGCAAAAGTTGTCCCAGAAATGAAGAAAAACAAGCCCTTGTATTTGCGCGCTAGAGACAGGTTTGCAATTAGGTTAGATGGTTACGCGGAAGACACGTTCCGTTTCGCCAAAACACCACGATGTTTGAGGCAGGACTGAAAAGCCAAGAAAATGGACACGGCGGCAAACAAGTATGACAAGACTTCAAAGTAGATCTCTTGCATCATATATAAGAGCAGTCATTATTCTTCAATCCACCACGCAGTAGTTCGCTGACAAACTGTCCCTTACTTTGCGCCTCATTACTGGAAATTCTGACCCCAAAGCCTGGCCAAAAATTAAGCTGAAAGCTTTCCAATTGAATGGGCGACAAGGTACAGGGTTTGTGGTGGCTTTTAAGGTCTAATCATCGGTAAGTGGCCGTCTCTCCCCACTCTTGTCCATCAATTCACCTGATTTTTACAAGGGTGCTTCTTGTCGGTTTCTCTCTCGCCCTCGTCCGAGGAATAATAGAAGCTAAAAGAGTATGGAAGGTCGTTAGGGCAATCCAGGGTGGTATAAAATGGATAGTTTTGCTGTGATGGGGGGCCTTTTTGGACAGTTGGTAGTAACTTCCAGGGTGGCAAAGGTAAAGAAAAAAGGCAGACGGGGCAAGGTGCGTTAACTACCGAAAAAGGCAGGCAGTATAAGAGCTAAATAGATGAAGAAAAGAGAGAGAGACGGACATGGAGTGTTGGTAGGCGCCGGAGCACTTTGACGGAGGCTGTGGGGGGTGGCGTTGGAAACCTTAACGTTTTCTTAAGACTTTTTCCTTGCCCACCTCTAAACCCCCCAAAAGAAAAAGTCCAAAAGCTTATGGACATTGACATGGAGGAATTATACCTGAGGTGGCGTTTGTTGTCCCCTCGAGCGACACTCTGGCTATATACTCTTATGGAATCAGAAAGAAAGAAAGAAGCCAGTTGCCGGTAGAGATATAGAAGACTTTGAGGGACCACGCCTGTTCCATTAAGGGGATCTGGTGCAAGCTTATAAGTTGCAAAGGCGAAAAAAAAAGTGATAAAAAGTCTCAAATGCAAAGTTATTCCCTAACAAGGTGGAAAGCACCTGCCTTTTCTCATTGCCTGCGTATTGCTTCCGACTTAATGGTTTATTGCTCTCGCGGTGCGGTCCCCAGCATCCACCAAGTGGAGTGCTGTGTCGCCTAGGACCCTCCTGGAAGGGTGGTAAATACTTTAAAGATTCACGAAAACTCAATACTGGCACAGTTTCAGGTCATCTCAAGTAAATTTTTTTCTCGTATAGACTTGCGCAAGCAAAACAAGGATCTGTTCGGGAATTTGACGTGGTCATTGTTATTAATGTGTTGGGTCAAGTTTTTTTATTACGCATTATTCGAATATGCCCTGCTGGGTCTAAGGGAGCGATTTTGCATTGGGAACGTGGCGGGAGTCCAGTTAGGTACGTTTTTTTTCGGCGGGATCTTGGTGTGGGGCAAGGAAAGGTTAACCACGCCCAGGAGTTGTGTTTTCCCTTAAATATTCAAGATTTGAAACCTGGAGAATTTGGAGAGTGCCAAAGGCTCTTGTTAATTTCCCTTCTGTAGCCTCTGGTTTGGACATGGCTGACAAACGAGTTGATTACTAGCACCACGCAATGTTTTAAACGTGTTTACTTTTTAGAAAAGGAGAGCATAAAAACGGAAAAAGTGGCTTCTTTTCTTTAGAGGCCTTTGTGCCTAAATTGTTGTTGCAATAAATAATAATAATATAATTTTCTCAGGACAACCTCGTGTTTAACACCGAAGCTGACTAGCACTATGAAATCCTTCGAAGAGCTTCGGAGCGAAGGAAGACCAAGCCGGAGTAACGCTACAAGTCCCGCTTAGAACCACTCGTGTCTTATAGTTGCTTCGACTTCTTATATCACCTAGTTTAAATTTCATAGTGCTCTATATACGGGATTAGGAATTGCGAAATAGGTGATTTGGGGGGAGGGCAGTATCAAAACAAAAGACCACCGGGGTGGTATCTGTGTTTGCGAGCCTTCCCGCTGCTTGGCTAGGGAGTTGACTTTAACGAGGTATCCAGTAGCTCCTCGCAAGTACGTTGCATATGCACGACAATGCGCATAATAAACATTCTATGCGGCCCGAGTGTGGGCAATGTTGTGGCTGGGCGTTGTCGATTCACTTGCCAGGCTCATAAATATCCCTGCATAAGTGTCAATTCTCTTAAGGCTTTCGGTTACGGTTCTTGCTTAGTAAACCAACACGAGCAGGGACCCCCAAACATTGCGCTAGGGAGCCCAAATATTGCAATACAGTATATTAAGAGGGCCTCATCTCAATTTTTTTTCCTTATTTGTTTATTTATATTCTACAGCGGAACCCATACGAAGGGGCTTAGCATGGGTGCCAACCTGATTAGGGAGTCAATATTTGGAGAAGGTGCTCTCTTTGGAAGTCTTGTTGAACATGAAAAGCCGTTCTATAAGCTTCCAAAAGGAAACCAGGAGTGGAATTAAAGCGCAGAATGAAGAGACACCAGGCAAACTTAGCGGGGATTCCGGGAGTAATTGGCGACCCGCAGGATAATGGCGATGGGTTTGGGAGCCAATGGAAAACAAATATGAATTCCATTACTACATTCTTTTTATAAATACGTATATGTATATGTCTGGGATGGAAAGGTTCATCCAAGTTTTTTTCCTATTTGGAGATGTGCTCTTATTTGGATTCTTTGGAATGCTTTTGGTGTTACGAGCATGGCGTTCCATCGCAGGGTTGGGAGCGCACGGAGTGGTTGGGGACACCCTGGTGCGCAAGGCGATGGGGTATGTGGGTGGGCCTTAACATTGGCTGTGCCTGGTAAACCTGGGGGTAATAAGAACGAGGGAACGGGGCGATATGCAACGCCGAGAATAAGAAAAGAGCCATCGTAAAGGCAAATGGTTCCTGACGAGGCGATTCCGTGCACAAGTTGCGCGCTCCCCTGCAGATTGTGTGCTGCAAAGGGTGCTGCTGGCCACATACCAAATAGCATGTCTGAGGTACCACAATAGGAACCCAATTCCAGAATATTTCCACATGGGTTTTTATGCGCCGGAATCCTAACTCCCCCCCTTCAAAACACACCTATAGAAGCCCCAAGTGCCCTAAGCTTCGTGTAATTCTCTATTTTTATTTTTTGATAATTATTTTATTTATTTAAAAAAAAATACTTTTTTTTAGTTTTGTGTCAAGTTTTTTTTCCCGTGTATTTGTAGCGTGAGCGAACGCTCGTTACTAACTTAAGGTATACAATGAAAACAGCTACCTATATTTGTGGTTACTTTATATAAATTGATAAAACTTTGGTATAATTATTTGAATGAAATTAATATTATAAATTAAATTATTAATATAATATAATATGTTAATAAAATATAATAAATAGAATACATAATAAATGGTTCATATTAATATTATAAGTTATAATTGGTCTGCGACTGCGCATTGAAATATCGTATAATTGAGAATGCGCAGTAGAATTGCGACTTGCTATTGAATTGAATTGCGCATTAAGCTTGTCTAGGCAGAAGTCCTAAAGTATGACAATATGGCTTAGGAAAAGTATGGCTGAAATTTTGGCTCCAAAATGTGCGCTGACATGGAGAGAAATGGCAGAGTCGCATGTGCGGGCCTGGGGCTAATACATTCTTGGCGGCCATCGTCATCAAGGACCCAAGATTTTATAGGGGTCTGGTTGTTCTGTCATAATAGTGCGAGGTGAGGTTGGCGACACGGTGACTAACCCCTCGTGTCTCTGCATATGTGTATGCGTATGTTGTGTGGAAGATCGCCAGATCCCAGGTCTGTGCATATCGTATGAGAAGAGGATTAAGTCAATGATTTTATAGCCCTCTCTGTAGCCTTGCATACAGGGATCACTTGACTTTTTTCCATGACCTGTGGTTTTATGGTTGTCGCGAAATCTTGTCTATCCATTCTTGAACGAGGAGTGAAGATACTTTTTCTACCAGGGCAAAAAGCGCGCAAAAACTACGAGTTTTCTGTGCGTATTTCTGTTTGCGAGGATCTTTAATGCCGTATTTTTTGTTTATTTGGCGTATGGATAGAAACCGGTAAAGAGCGAGTTCCGAATTGTTGGGTTGTCTGTTGGGAGTCGGGGACGTCCTGCGGTGCGGCCACCAGGGGGTGAGCTGGCGTTTGAATGCGGGGCGTGCACAGCCTTTTGTTCTGGTCCGCTTGTGACGACATGAGGCCCGGGTACAGCTTTTGGTTTGTTTGGGGTACACAGCGTTTAGGTATACCATCAACATCTCCCAAAGCTGTTACAGGAATTTCCAGAAGGAAAGAAATGTTCAGATTGGCGGCTTTTTTTATATTTTTAAAAATATTTTTTTCGGGTCTGGAGCAGCACCCCTTCCTCTCCCTATTCGGGGCGTCGTGGGTTGATAGAGGAGCGAAAAATATGCGTATACGAAGCAGCGTGTTGATTAATATGCGTAAAGTATGGCGTGTAATAAAGAGGAAGCGCACGAGGCTTTTAAATGCAAACTAGCAGGGAGTCTCACACTCTTTTTCTTCGGAAACTTTTGAGATGGGGTCAGAGGAAGTTGAAGTTGGTTTGGGATTCCTATTCGGTGGCGCGCGGGGCACCCCAAAAAAATAAAAGTACGGGAAAGTTCGATTATGAGTAAAATGATTAAGTGTCCTGCACAGATTTGGGGAGGAATTTATTTCTCCTTTTTTATATACGTCTGTTTGGAGGTTTTGGTATAAATTAGAGCGTAGAGGGAACGCGTTTGCGCGTTTCAGTTAAGAGAAGGAACGAGTCAGCAGGTGCTCTATATGTCTTATGTGCTGTTCGCCAAGGCTTCTAGCACAGAAGTCGACCTGTCATGTCTCCCTCATCCATTCTTCCATCAACAAAAATTCGGCCAGTCATTATAACGCAACGCTCTGCAAGTCCTTGCTCCCCTCCGCCAATTAACTTGGAGTTTCCTAACGCAATACAAATCCTCGCCCTTTTTTTACGAGAATAATAGACTTTAATTCAGAGAATCTATCTTGGGTCGATGATTGTATTAAATAGTTTATTGAATAATTCCGGAATTGAATTGAAAAGCTCCCGTATGTGTTTCCACTGCAAAATTCTACCTCTGTAGAAATTTGCTAACTACTTAAATAAGGAAAGTAAATAAGTTGGAAGGGTTGATGAAGATTTCAATTACGCCGTTCTGTCGTCCCAGATTTGCGTGCCTTGTCTGCGTTTGCGTCATCCAATAATGAAGACAGACGACGATGCGGGCTTCTTTTGCGTTACTAGCATGGCACGCATGAGAAAAAGCCAGATTTTTTTTTTTTTTTTTTTTTTTTTTTTTTTTTTTTTACATTGAGACGGTCGTAACGTTGTACCCTCAACCCTTAAAGTTCCCACCGCGCACTTCTATAGTTGTGTGAAAAAGGATTCCCGTGAAAAAATAAAATAAGTTGAGAGGACGAAAGGGGAAACTGTGCTCTGATGTTTCGTGTGCAGCGTCGTTTTTATAGCTAATTTATTGGCTCCATTGGGGCGTTTTGCATAGAAGTTGAAGGTAGAGTTGAACCTGCTGTGAACACTAATTGGATGGCCGGCAGGAGGAAAGACTGGTCGAATTAATGAAGCTGCATTTTGGCCTCTTTTTTTGTGGTCCTCTTTCCTCTTCCCTCTCGTTTTCCTCTTCGCATCTTCCGAACTGTTATAGTTTTGGGTTCTCCGTCAATTTTATGGGGCTTGTCACGATCTCTGCCCGATCCACGATTCACGATTTCCGGAGGAAGGGCCGGTTCTTGCTGACATACTTATAACCCTCGCTTCCAAAAAACGTTCTCTGTCGAGGAAAACGAAGGTTTTCCAATCTGAAGGATTCATTACCAGAATGATTTCCGAGTCGAGGAAAATGGTGGCCCGCCCCTTCCCATATGGAATTTTAAAATTCCGCGGTTGGCTCTGGATTGCGATCATGCAAGGTGTGGAGAAAGAATGGAATTTTAAACGTGCGGAGTCTGTGCTCTTTTTTTCTGTCTTTGGTTTAATATTGTTGCTCTTCGCACCAGTGATTGGGGGCCCGTTATTTGTAAAACAGGATCTGCGGATGAAAGCACGAGCTGGCGGAGCCAAAAAGCCAATCCAGCCAAAAGCAGCAGCCAGCCGGGAACCCCGAAAACGCTGCACCAAGGCGGCGATGTTATCAGGACAAGCGTGATTATCACTTATCTCCTATCCGACACATCTTAACAAGAAATCGTTTGCCCAGAAATAATGATTAAACTAGGCTGGCTTGGCTGTGTAAGGGTACTTAACGACGTTACAAGCTATTTTGCGGGCTCACGGCCAGAAATCTCTTGTTTTGTTTCGGATTTTTTTCCCTCCAAAGTCCCGTGCGCAAGATCGTCATCACTTACAACTTGAGTGCTCGGAAAATTAACTTGTAATGAGCAGGCACGCGAGGTACGCGTTTCTATATCTCTCCTGTCTTTCTTTTTCTGTTTCTTGCTTCTTGTTTTCTTGCTATTCGTATTCCGTTACTGGTTTCACTGTGAAGCTGTTGGGAGTGAAGGAAATCCAATCTTGTAGGGGCGCTAATTACGCTATGACTTGCACGTTTAGGCCACGGAAGGTAACAGCAACAAAGTAGCGTAAGAGAGCACTCGTCGACAGAAACTTATCAAGTAGTTTTTGAAGGGGGCGAATAGAATATCAGGTGTCAAATTTCATTATACATGGAGGATTGGAGGGGACTCTTGATATTAGATGCTCCAAAGAGGCGGAGTAATTGTGTTTAGGCTCTGGATGTTTTTGTTGGTTTCTTCTGAAGGGCTTTGTCAAATGAATAATGTCTCTCGGAATGCCGCCCTTGCATATTTTTTTATTTTTTAGGTTGTCTTTTTTCCGTGGTGGTCGTTTTTATGGTAAAAGGTATAGGGTTGTCGCCTTGACATACCTGGACGACTTTAACCTCTAACCTATAATGCTCAGCGGCGAAACTGCTTCGAATTCCAGTGTCTGGGTATTTCTGCCTTCGACATAGGAGCTTTTTTAGTTGACCGGACCTCCAAGTTCCCGGGAATTTTCGTATATAAGATGGAACGCTTCTTAAGAGGGAAGGAAAAAGCAAGTTTTGCTTCGTGACAAGCGCAAGCGGGCTTGATTTCTTTTTCGGAATGGGACGCAGAAAGAGAAGAGAGAGAGAGAGAAGCTTTTATATGCTCCTGTGTCATCCGATGCCGCATACCTGGGTTTCCTTTGTCGGAACTCCCAAAAGCCAAAAGACGCGAGTCCGCGTGCCCTGCGACGATGCTAAACAGTGTCCTTTTCCTTCCCTCCCCGTTCTCATCATCAACCGTGAAGTTAGCTTGTGGGGAAATTGTGTCTTCTGATGAGCGACTCGAACAATTGGCGGATTGCCTGAAAACGAGCTAGGATCGATGCCTCTGATGAGTTTGCACCGTCACTTGCTTTGGTAAAGAGGAATCTATCGATTCCAATGAGTTAATCAACTGAAACAATCCAAAAACGTTCAGAAGTTTTCCCATTGCCTGATTTGGAATTGCGCGACAATGAATAAACATGAACCGGTCGGATGTTTCGTCTACCCCGGGACTCGTACCACAATTCCGGTCTGGAATTACTGCGATGGGTACCTTTTGGATTGATAGTGCCAGGATCGGGACTGTTCAGGCGAAGGTGTTTTGGTGGATCTGCTGGTTGGGTTGGAAGACAATGATAAAGCAATACTGGGAATCATTAGGAGAACTGCATGAGGACTGGTGTCACGCCTTCCAGTTTCTGACGGAGATGAGGGAAAGAAGTTGATGAGCTCTTATTTGCGAGGAGGCAATACCCACGAAAAAAAGTACCCCATCATCATGGGTTCAGGTCTTACGGGTTTCTACGGCCCTTTTCTTTACGTTCTTTACCTCGGCTTGGACGAAAACATGCGAGTAAAACGAGGCCTATTACTGTCCCCCTGGCTTGACACTATTAAAGAAAGGGTTTCGGACAGCGACGTGGGAGGAACCCAACACTCCTTGGCGCCACCGGTGGGCGCCATTTCCCCCAATTTATCTTTCATTTACCTTTTCGCAGCCCCGAAAAATTAACTTGATTTAGAAATTTTACTGATCCTAAAACAGCCTTGCTCTTGGCCAAGGAAAGCTCTGGATTTAGAAAATTTACTGATAATTGACCTAAAAAATTTAGTGATAATTTACCTAAACCAGCCTTGCTCTTGGCCAAGGAAAGCTCTTTAATGCAGTTCCATGGGTGTTGCATATCGTTACAAAATTAAGGATCGGTGGAAGGTTGCTATGGAATGGGGTTTGGAAGATTGGCCCAGTACTAACATGGTTGGGTCGGCGTGGCTTTGAAGAGACAGTAAAGGTATTCCGTTGTGAAGGTTTTTTGTTTGTCGCAAGCGAGTTAAAAGTGCATTGCAAATAAAAGCAACTGGGAGAGAGTTTGAATGCAACAAGGTTAGGCTGGCTCTCTGTTCTGTTGAGAAAAATGACAGCGATCTATTTGTGCGCAGAGAAATGTCCCGTTGAAAAACCGGTGTCGTGACTTGGCTCCAAGGGCTTGTGCGCTATAAAACTTGAGGTGGATATGTGCGCTACCAAAACGTTCCTCCATGATTTAAGGACGTATTGTTGCCTAGCTGCCAATGAGAGAGCGCCCCGGGCTGGAATAGGACATGACAGACAGACAATGCAGCGGCAAGTGATAGGCGATTCATTATTGTCAAGGTAATTAGGGGACCTTTCATATAGTGCAGCCTTGACTGTACTGCCTGTCGTTCTTCCGATTCGTAGTAATTGCTGCGAGTACTGCGAGTAATTTCCTGGAATTTTCTTTTTTATATATATATATGTATATATATATATATATATAAAAAGAAAATTCCAGGAAATTTGAATTTTTGGCGCGGGAAATTGACTATTACACAGGGATCATAAACTGTCGCAATATTTTTGGACCGACAAGCGGTGGTAGCCACCGTAACCCATCGTTTGAACGAAACTTTTATGTTAATCGGTCCGAATGGGCTAAAAAACACGGAGAGAGAGACAAGAGAGAGTTGAAAAAAAAGTTGAGCAGAAGCAGCAGCAATTCCGAAATAAGACCGCCCGAAGTTTTTCCTTCCTATTCATCCCTATCCCTGATGTTCTTGCAACGCCAGTTTGTGCAAGTGTCCTGCTGACATACGCGAGGGTAATACAAGTCAAAGGTACTACGTTTTAGCTTTTGGCGTCCCATCGTTGCGTATATGGGAAAGGATGAAATATACCGGCTTTCTGGCCTCCTTTTTGTGCTTATTTTTACATATTTTTTCCCAATTGTTGGACCTTGGGGCTTATTATGCATGTCTATTGGTCTGGCATGCAAATGGAGGAACTCTTTGGGTTCTTCTTGCGTTGCGCTGTTGATACCAAGACGGAAAAGGTGGAAGAGGATTTTTTTAATATTTTTTTTTGACCGGCTACTTTTTTACCATTCTTGATATGGCGATGTAGCTTCTGTGGGCCACTGGTCAGATATGTATGTTGAGAAAAGAGAAAAAGGTTGTCAGTATAGGAAAAGATAAAGGGGTGAGCGTAACGCATCGAATTATCGAACAGGTTGGGACGTAAATCATCCAGTAACTCTCGTGGTTTATAACATAAGGCAATCAAAATCCTGCCGAGATGTTCGCAGAAATAACGCCGCGCTAGTTAGCTTTAATAGGCACCGTCTATATACAGATATACTATATACCGAAGCGGCTTTGGCTCATTGCTTAGGGATAGGCCAATGTAGCTTACTTGGTATGCAATGCGTATCAGAAGCTAATATTTCGTAACCTTTTTTTTTTCTTTGTGACGGACTTGCTACGCGCTACTGCAGCTACCTTAGAACAAGCGTCACCCCAAAACAACGCGAACGAATTTATGTTTGGTCGCTTTGCAAAATCCAACGTGTGCTGACGTCAGGAGTGTTAGTAATTACAGTAAATTTGCTTTGGTTCAGGTCCTTTTTTCCGAATGGAGAAATTATTCTCCTGCTAGCAAATTGGTTCACTTCCATCAGTGGCAGACCTTACGAAGCTTTGTGCCCGTAAACTCGGGCCAACCTCGTTTTGCTACTATATGATTGGATATCTTATTCGTTTCTGTCAAGTTAAAGTTGGTTCGCCACTAAGAAAATAATAATAAAACGATTTTGTGCCACTAAGGCGATAGCTCGTATTGTTGCACAGTACGATGGAGCGAGGTCAATTATTGGGATGAGCACGTGGAAATAGTGGATGGAATGGGAGGAATGAAGAAGGCTGTTTAAAACGCGAGTGATGCAAGAGAAGATGTCGATCAAAGAATGCGTCTAGTCATAGCGTGTTTAAACTGGCTAGTAATTTTTTTTACTGGTTTGGGTACCTTACTCGTTTCATCTGGTGAAGGAGGAGGCGGAGGACGAGTGGATTTGATCGAAGAAGGTGCGAGTGAGTGATTGAGTGCCGTATCCCCTTGATCAGCGGAACTTGAGCGTATCGTTCACCGATCTGAAAACAGAACTTTCCTAAAAGGAGGTGCTTTTTCTTCGTTGCCACATAACGCTTTTTTTTATATATATTTATTTTCTTGGTGAGGAGCTTTCGAGTGCTGACGGTGATATCTACGGATGTTTGTGCTTTGAATTGCGGTTGTTTTCAACAAAGACATGTCTCTTTGGCCGGTACTTATGGTACAGCAGGCCGTTTCCCGTTGGCTTTTATCTCTACTGGGTTTATCAGGCGCATCGCAATTTCAGAGGCAGTTATATATAGAAATGGATGGTAGCGATTGGCGCTGTGTAAGCTGTTGCTTACAGTTTTTGCTGCAACGCAATTTTTACTTTTAGAAAAAAGGGGGAGGGGAAGGATGAAAAGCTGTATAGGTTTGTCCCCAACTTGATGGGACAATACTTGCCCCAAATAGTTGTTAGGTAACAAAAGCCATGAATGGGACCAAGAGGATCAGTTTGTGTGTATACAGCAGGGATCATCTTGCGTACTAGAGAAAGAGAGGCTTGGTTAGGAATTGTTGCAGTTATACACTGGACTCTCTTGTCTCCTAAAGTAGGCCGATAAAGATCAGAATTGAACACGGAGCGATTTAGGGGCTGTCGAATCCAAAAACCCTACTGCCCTGCAAGGCAATCGCGTAATCAGCAAAGCCATCGATGTGAGGGACTCACTGTCCCCCTTGCTTCCCATTGCGTCTTTTTATATTTCTTTTTCTTTTTTTATGTTCTTCACATGAATGGATGATCCATCTGCCTATCGTCCGCTGGTATCCAAAGTACCAGCCGTAAACGTAAAAATAAAAAAAAGTAACAGCACAAGTAAAACGACGCTACCACAGAATGACGTAAAAAGCCCAAGTTTTAAATTATGGCAGATTACGAATACGCAATCTTGGATCGCGTAGTTCCGCGTAGCAGACTTTTGGAGAACTGAATAGAGAATAAGGGGTGGGAGGGGGTAACCTAAGATGGGTGAGAACAAGGAAGTTGTCTACACTGCACAACTTAAGAAGGTGCTGACACGGAAAACAAAGTTGGCGGGAACGGAACCTAGACTCGGAAATGCTAGCAATGTATTTACTGTTGCGCAAGCTACACTCACTATCGGACTGTCGAGCTTTGCGTTCTTGAACATCCTTTCCCACGCCGCTGTTTACATTGTCTCGTGTCAAAACCTTACGGGAATTCGGCGTACGTTTTGTCGCTGGAAAATTCTCTTAAAATTAAGGTCGATGAAAAAGCAAGAGCAAAGAAGTGCGGGCTGAAATCTCAAGAAAAGCTCGGGTGTCACATGTGGGTTATGTGGGAGATGGCACGGCGTTGGCGGGCTGCCGCCGTTTTGCCGCTCGATGAACTGATAGGCGTCGCTGTGCTGAACGGCTCGGCGCCCTAGGGCGTCGCAATTAGCAACCCCGGCGTCTTGACGTCGGCTTACAGTGCAAACACACATCAGCAATACCCAACGAACCGCCTCAAAAAATAAAAACTGCGTCTTATTCTTTTCTGGCTGTCTTTTTTATCTAAAGCGCCGCTTCTCGCGGTCCTTTTTAAGATGAGCAACACACTAAACATCTGGTACTTAAAAATATAACGAGGTACAGAAAAATATCTCTGTCTGTCTACTTTGTCCCTTTCGAAAGTTTTGCAATGCAAGAGGTCTTCTTGTACCAGACATTGACTTGTTCCTTATCGACTGAAGTATATAATTTGGTGTGGCTAACGGTTGAGGATTAGATTGAGCGAAACTGCCAGCAAGTGGTAACTAATGAGATGAGACGTTTGTCCCCGGGACTTACGTTATGGAGTTTGTAGTAGAGTCCGCATGCGTTGCAAACAGGTTCGCCGTTGTTGTTTCTCCTCCAGAGCGTCGTCATGGTCGTTTTACAGTTGGCACAGGTGGTGCCAGCACGGCGAGCGGCAGACTGTAACAGAGAAACGGAATGAAAATCGTTAAATGAAAAACTAGATGAATTTAGCCCCCTCCCAAATAAAAAAAAGACTTCTTCCTTCGGCAAGGCATTAATTAGCATCAAGTACCACGTGCATAATATCTACGGAACCTTGGCAGGTGCTTGGAAATATGTATGAGAAACTCCAAGTATCCGTCAATGCGTTTGTCGTTTTGTCTTTTAACGGTTCCAATTTCCGAACCAGTTTCTACCGTTTTACTTAATTTTGCCGGTCCATTTTCTTTATGATAAACAGCACAGCTAACAAAAGAATAATATCGCCGTACCGGGGGGAAGCAGATGTAAAATTTTGTGTGAGAAATATTTACGGAAGGTTATGCAAATTTCAGATCCGAGTCCGAAAGGGATCTACGGAGTCGCAGGTTGTTTTTGCCACATACGTAATAGCCACTCCGAAAGGAAAACAATGGAATTTACGGAAGTCTGGGTTCATAAATTGAGCCTTTTTTTCCCCCAGAGGGCTGTCAGATCTTGTCTTTGCCGTGTCATGCGTTCGCAGCTTGGGTTCCCAGCCGGTCGATCCAGTTTTTCGCAGCAAAATATGCAAGTGACTGATGCCGTTTATTATATTTATTATATTGTAACCCGGCCATAAGTTAGCTCGCAACAACAGAGAGAGGCCTCTTCGTTTTTCCCAAAGTGTTTTGGAGAATGTATCGGGAGCGCTGCATATGTTGCGAGTTACGATCAACAACGGATCCAGCAAGTGATGAAATCATAAAAAAAAGTGGATGGAAGGTGTGAGAAAAGAAGTCGTTTAGCATATTCACAAGGTGCATCCGGTCATTGGCATGGTCATTTGTGTTTAAGCCCCTCGCTGCACCGTAATAACAATTTCTCGTGGCCATCGGCCTTTTTCACACCTTCGAAGACCTTCGGATGGTCCAAAGTTGACGGACAATTTTCCCGAACGAGTACCGTGGCCTGGATACGTCAGCATATTCCATGAAACGGAGCTAACAGAGAGGATGGAGTGAGAGCATAAGGTGTATGCACAGCGAAAGAGACAGAGAGGAGTCCCTTCATTCGTTTGGCTGACGTGTTATTAGAGTCCATTATAAGGGTGAACTGGAGTTGGGGTAAGGGGTGCGACACGAGTGGGATATATTTAGGGAACGCGAGGGACTGCACTTCCTGTGTGTATGTTGCCTCCCGTTAATGATAATCATCGAGAGGGGCCATTGTTCTTTGCGAGGGCGGGTGCGAAACTGGGAGTTTCTATTGGATAATCACGTGGAAAGCAAGGCGGAGTTCCAGGGTCCCACAACATGGACGTTTTTTGTCGTGTCGATAACTGCCCTGACAAGTCCTCCATCTTTCCTTCATTTCGTGTCTCTTTTTGCCGTTCTACCTTTTCTTCCTTTTACCCTAACCTGGTACGGCTGTCAATTAACGGAGTGACATGCTCGGCTCGTTAAAGAGCAATGGAACAATGATGGACTAGTTCGTCGTACCACTTTCCTTCCCTGCTGTAGCGATGAAATGGAGGACTTGGGAAGGTTAGATGGCAGTACTTGGGTCTATGGGAGTAAGTAGTAGCAGTACAAAAAATAATGCTGGAAGCCAAATAGCCTCTGGTCGGACTTGTGGTGTTACTCCGGCTTCCAGTTGCACGCTCACGAGGAGCTCAAGAATGAAAAAAGACGGGTCACTTATTTTCCCTTTTTCGTTTCATTGTTGAGGGACCAGTGCGCGGGATAAGTTGGTAGCCTTGCTAAGGAATCGATTGTTCGATTCAGTGTTTGACTCGTAATCGATTTGTCGGCGCAGATGGTTGTTGTTGTTTGGGCATAAGGAAGAAATAAGTTTAACCGCAATGTCGATCGTGTCCAATTAAGATTGGAGGAGGAGGAGGAAGAAAAAGGTATCATGAATAGGATGAATACCACAAAGTATATTCAGCAGGTGAATCGTTTGGACTCACCGTGAAATTTACACCCTCCCCGGTCTCATTCGTTTTCGTTCGATTTCTAAGCTTGGCAAGTCTTGAACTTGAGGTGGTTGCTGTCGGCAATAAAAGTTTCTCTATCCCCTTTTCTTTATTGCACCTGGCCTTTTTGTCAGGGAATATGTGTGTGAGCCACAATTCAATTTCAAGGGGGGGGGGAGCAAGTTAACATTAGCATAACGGGAGCAGGTCGTCAAGGCACCAAGTCGTTATTTGGTGGCCGTGGGCTTCGCCTCCCCGAAAAAGTTGGGAGCATAAAAGCAGAGGGTGGCTTGGTAAGTGATGGTGGTTGGTGGTGGTGATGGTGACCATCCATCAGGTGTTATGGTAGGGGGCTCGACGGGTTGAGCCTCCTCTCCTGCCGTGAAAAGACGCTACCTGGGCCTTACGCTGCTGCCCCGGAGTCCAACATTTATCCTTTTTGACATGCGGTTCCATGTCGTCCTGCCCGAGCTGTCCTTTTTCCTCCAAGACGCTTAAATTTAGATTTAGGTTTTCCTGCACTCGACAGAAAGAACGAGAGAGGAGGGAGACAGAGACAGAGTTGATGGCTCGGAGATGTTCAGCCAGAAGGTAACCCAAAGTGGGAAATTAATTTGGTTTAACGTGACGAAAAACGACCTAGGGAGGATTATATAATAAGATGGGTTTTTTCCAAGGTTTGGTTTCAAAGATTTTCCAATGACGATGTGGGTAGTAGAAAAGACAATGGGAGACGTGGAAATGAATGTCACTTGGGTAATTTCCTTGAGAGAACCCCGGCCATTTAAGCTACAAGTTCTCGTATTTGGCTGGGCAATGGAGCTATAAATCTGGAGGCATGTCTCCGTCTTTTCTGCTGTATTTTCAAGCTAAAATGTTCGGACTCGGTGGCTGGGACCATGGAGCGAAAGGGTGGAGGGAGGATTGTGGTCGGAGGGTTTGTGTTGGTTGTCGTTCCATTGTCCGTTGTGATGTGCGGTCCATCCCCAACAATTGAAGAAGAAGAAAAGGGTAAAAAGGTGACTTGATGAGTTGTATAGGCCGAAGAAGGATTCTGTGTCACTTGTCGTTAAGTGTGCAAGCTCCATTTCAAAACAAACGCAGAGGGTTGTCCCCGTAGCCCCCCCCCCTTCGCGATCTATAGGCCTTTGGACATGTTTCGTTTCGTCCGTCTCGTCCATGTGTTGGTGTATTTAGGTTTTTAAAAATTCGTTTAGCGACTTTTCATCCAAACGGCGGATATTTTATATGTTTGAGGAATGGATGACGGGAGATCTGGGTCTCGCTTGCGATGCTTATCTGATTAGGTGTCGTAGATGGTGATGAGCGGGGAGGTGACTGCGCTTACCAAGATTCCCCGGGATAAGCGCTGGGATTCTGAGAAAAGTCGAGACATTTTCCAACTGGAGTTCTGTACACAGGGCCATTCGTTTTTCCGCGTAGTACAAGGATTAATGTGCGGGACTCGGAGGGGCTTGAACCGTGTCAAACTGTCTTCGACGCTCAATAACGTTCGGGGCTTCTCGGTCTTGTGAGCTGTGTGACGTTTTGGGTATTTTTATATATTGGATATATTTTTATATATAGTGTACTTTTATATATAGAAATATATCGGGGATATATATGGGCTTGTCGCTTTTCAATCTCAGATCTGAATCTGATTAACGGAGACCGTATAACGTGCCTGATCATCACGCGGTGTTTGTCTTTCCCCTGGTTTTTACCTTGGTCCCTGTGGCCTTTTCCAAAAAAGGGCGACACGACCAAAAACTCTAGCCCATAAAGACTGTTTTTCCTGTTAAGATAAAAAAAAGACTTACCAAACGCCGCTTGGGTTTGATGAGTGGTCGATTTTGACCGTTCATCTTGTAGTACAGGCCGCAGGCATTACACAAGTAATGCCCCGTCCCGTCTCTCCGCCATAAGGGTGTAGAAGTCGCCCCGCAATTGACGCATTCTCGGCCTTCTACATTGGTTCAAATCCAAGGGGAAAAAATACAATTAGCTAACTTATTCCGTGTTGCAATACAATTTGACAGAAGTGTTCCACCAAATTTCCATCCATGCAGTTATCCAAAATACTGAATATACGAAAAGACGAACACTACGTGCATAGCAAGAAGCAAAGCAAGGACCGGGCAATTCAAAACCACCGAGTACGTGAAAAGCCAAGGAAGGGAAGCGTATAAGGTGTGTAATGAGGGGTGATTGGAGTAGGTGAGGTGTAAACGGGAGACGATGATCGGGATACAAATGATGGAGGTTTCGGATCGTGAAAGAGTGTTACGTTGGAATTGCGTGACGAGTTCCAGAGAGTAGATTTTAGGTGGCTAGTCAAGGGCGCCAATTTGCGCTGCGCCAGCTGGATCGAGAGCATCTGCTCGTCTTCCTTGTTGACACGAGGCAGAACTCGGAAAACACAGCACGTGCCGCCAAGATGGTCCCCTTACGAAAGAGCTCGAAAAATCTGCGCAAAGTCTTTTTAAGCTCATTTTCTATCGTCCCTATTAACAGCCAACTCTCGTTTGGGTAACTACGTAAGAGTAATTCGATAACAGGGGTTAAACGTGGAAGGACTGGCGCATATTTCATTAAGACCTCCCGCGTGATGCCCCGAAGTACAAGTACTGTGCAATGTTGTACTTCAAGGGGGGTGGTAGATATGATGTCCCACATGTGTGGTGGGTTTATAAAGGGTGTCAGATTCTGAAGAGAAATGGTTCTTTTCTTCGAGAAAGATCAAAGTGGAGGGATTCTTCTCGTTATTGTTAGTGCGAGAGTGGTGCACAGGTGTGGGCGGCACACGCTATGTTGCGTCATACGACAGAGCGGCGTAAATTTCAGGACTTGAAAACAATGCGGCTGGCGGGGGTGGGGCAGCCGACAAAGCGTTCTATAAGACACCGCAAAAGAGTTTTGGAGCTCTAATTTGGGTTAACGAAGGGTCGAGCTAACATGACCCTTTAACCACGCTTACAGAGGACCACCCATTTTTACAAGAGGGGAGTCTTCTTCCAAATCTTTTTGGCGAGAGTTTCGACACTGCTAAATTGTTTGTGATTTTGCACGGCTGGGGACTTCTCCGGGGTTAATGATGTGAGTGCTTATGAATTAGTTTTCAGCATCATTAACACTTTCCGGGCGATTAATTATAAGGAGCAAACAAGAACTGAAACGCGAAGCTTTTTAAGTTTCGTCAAAAATTGACACCGGAGCGAGAAAGAGGACGACAGAAACTTTGGCTGTCGCTGTGTTGGGTATTCTTTTTGGGACGTGAGATCTAGCGGGGAAGCGTTTTGAATGTCAAGGCTCATTACGGAAGACAGATGGACGAGGCGTCAAAACTGATAAGCAAGTTTTGCTGGATGAAGCCCAATGGACGACAAGATAGATGTTGGGAGCGGGAACTGGGATAAAACTATTAATTCTGCCAGGATGCGAAAGAAAAAAGAAGCCTTTTTTTCGCTGTCTCCGCATTGCTCCCAGATGAATATTGATGTGTGACGATAGAAGCAATCCTTGTAGTAAATTGATACAAAAACTTTATACCTAATCAAGGAAAATTAAGGTTCCCAATTTGATCTCTATCTGATAAGTCAAAGTGTTGGAGGGACAAAAAAATGCCTTGGATCAAGGTGTGTGGCAGGCAAAGAGGCGAGTAATCTAAGTACTTGTGTTAGAGTCCAGTCCGCTTGCAAGTGTTGTAAAAATGGAGTGTTAGCTCTTTTTTTATTTATTTTTTTATTTTTGTAGTTTGGGAAAGAAACCAATGCCAGTGCGGTTAGTGTAAGAAAGTGCGTTAGAAAGTAGTGAAATTAATTCTTTAGTTTGGGCCAGTATTTTTTTGGGGGGGTTGAAGCGAGCTTACCGGCACTAGAACGCGTTTTGGTTCGAGGTCTGGCGGGTTGCAGCGTCTTGGCGCTAAAGACGCCGGCCGCTGCGGCTGAGGCTGCGGCCGCGTGGTGGAAATTGTGGTAGCCGGACGGGGAAAAGTCCGTGGCTCCGACCCCAGCCGCGCTAGCGTACGAGTACGTGGGCATGGCATGGGAATGCGAGTGGGGGTAGGCGTAGGAATGCGACGCGGTCGCGGGCGGGGGAAGAGCGGGTGAGGAGGTTGCGGGGTAAGAACCGGAGGTGCCGGAAGATGAGGTGGAGGAGGAAGAAGAGGCGGCTGAGCTCAGGCTGATACCGTTGGGATGTTGCGAGTGATGCGACGGATGGGGACCGTGATGTGAAGGACTACTACCTTCTCGCGGTTTGCCTCCGCCGCCGCCGCCGCCGCCGCCGCCGCCGGAACCGTTGGTCCCCGGGATCGAGCACGCCGAGAACGAGGAACCGAAGCCGGAGAACATCATATTGGCCTTTAACTCGGCCGCTGCTGCGGCCGCTGCCGCGGCCGTACTCGGAGGGCCGAAACTGGCTGACATCATGTTGACGCTGCTCTTGAGGTCGCCCATGTTGCCGGTGCTGAAACCGGGGAACATGACGGCCGGAGATACCCCGCTTTTATGGTCGATCGGGGAAGGAGCGCCGCCGTTACCCACGGAAGACGTATTCCGCACGTTGTTGCCGTTAGAACTCGACAACTCTACCGGCCGAGAGCCGTTGGAACCAGCGGAATTGGGGTGCTGGGAGTTGTGTTGGCTGCTACGATCAGCGTTGTTGGTCTGTTGAGTGACGCTGTAGTCTTGCGGGGATTGTCCGTTGTTGGTGTTGGAATGGGAGTGCGAGCCGGCCACGGCCCCACCGACGTTGGCGTTGCCGGAGTTGTTGCCGTTCTCCGGCCCGGCGTCTTCGGGAGGTGTCGGTGGGAAACTCAGTAAGTGTGGACTAGCGTGAGGATGGGAGATGGCTCCGGCCGTGACGGAAGGGTGGGCTTTGGCAGCGAAAGGTGAACACCACGCTGAACTGTGAGTAGAGTGGGCGTGGGGGTGATGAGAGACCATAGATTTACTGGCGTCTGCAGCGGTGGGCAGCCAGGGATGTAAGGCGGTGTGGAAGTGAGGTCTGCACATCGGGCTGCTGGACATTCTCGCTGCTGGAAATTGAAATAAAAAAATGCACAATAAATATCAAGTTGGAACCATATCCGGGTGATTTTTTCCCCAAAACAAATTCTTGTTTAACGCAAACAAATAAAAAATGGAAGGAGAAACGATTAGAAAGCTTAAACAGGTTTACATATGTAACAGTTGGAGGCCATTCTTTTTTAACGTATCGGGCTGACGAAAGCCAGAGCTGGTTTATTAAGGAGAAACTTGGGGTTCGCACTTATTGCTTACTACTGTGTACTATAATCAACACAGTCTAAAGGCCTGGTAAATGTCGAATAAATTAAACCTGGAATGTGAGATTGTTTTTTGTATAAATTAAGTTTACGCATGAGAAATAAATCCGGAAATGCGAAGCTAGCTTTATTGAAGGTAGAACATAATTCGAAACATAACTATAACCTTAGACCAGTGGTCTAAGTTATAGTTATGGGAAAGTTAAAGGAAATTACTGTAAAAGCTGGGTTTTGAAAACTTCCGTATTTCAATAAGTAATGATAAAATCGTATTAGAATCTTTGATTAAACCTCGTGTTATTATTTCATTCATTCCAACTATGTTTCTCAATACCAAAATATAATTGCAAACATATAATTTCACTCCGGCATTATTAAATCTATTATCTTTATGTGCCTTCAAAACGTTTATCTGAAAGTATTCAGAAAAAAACATTATATTCAGTCTGCGTCTAAATTGCAAGTACCGGTAAAGGTTTCTCATTCCTATCCTCGTCCTTCGTTAATTTTCCAGCAAAACATCGGTTCATTCCTGTTTACCATAAAAAAACAGCTAATGTTCCAAGCGCGTTATAATGCGAATAAACATTGTAACTAAGAATTAGCCTGTCTTTCTAATTGGGAAGTAAAAAGAAGCCCACACAGCAATTTCCAGACAGTGCGTTTCACATATGGCAGTAGGGAATAGTGTATTTGAATTGCAAATTCGATTATTTTTTAAGTAAAACAAGTTTTGTGGGTATGGTTATTCTCGTTTTTACTTCCACGAAACCAAACAATGATTGATCACTTAAACTTGAGCGAAATTATAACAATTTTAGCCCAAAATCAGACCATAAAAAGAACCTTGACTGGGAGCAGTGTTAGTGGCAGAGATACTGTTTTTTTGCCTGTCGTTATAAGCATTACGTCTGGCTTTGTTTTCCGAGCTTATAGGGATGTGCATAAAACGTTTTCGTTCCAAGATGCGACGGGTGTACCGTTCTATCCTGCCTTAGTGCCGCGATAAAAGGGGTTTTGTCATCGAGGACAGCCAAGGTCCCAACGAGCTTTTAGCGTCCATAAAACATGGTCGCCGGTCGTTGGTACCGACTTGTTAGTTTTATTATTCAAGCTTTTCTTGAGCTAGAACAATTAAGCTCCACGACATTATAGGAGACAGGCAAGTTCTCTGACACTGGCCAAAAATAAGTCGTTTTTCGGAAAATAGTTGAAGCGCGTAAGGAAAACCGTCCGTTTCCTTTTCCTTCTTGTCATTCTTGTCCAAAAAGCCCCGAGACCATGTTTATAGTGAAGGTACTATTCAAGCTTGACCAAACTTAAAAGTTGCGAGGCCTTCTTCCTCTTCTTTTGACTCAATTAGACGAGACTGTGATGTCGTAAAAGGCGTTGACCGCTACATTGACCTGCAAGCATTGTCCTTCTTTTGTTCTATGTGTATGTGTGTGTCGATTTATTTTTATTTTGTCCAATCCGTGATTCTCGAATCGTTCCCGGTTTTGTACCTGCTCTTCCACTTTGAGGTTTTTAGCCACGTTTATTTGCATAAAACTTGGCAAGTCTTTTTGAAAGTGTTATCTCTGATACATTTCCTTCCCTTTGACTTCTCTTTAACTTGTCCCGAAAAGGATTTCATTCGCAGACACTTGACGAACGATCCGACACGAAACTGGTTTGGGAACCGAGAAAAGGGCCATCACATATCCTCAATAAAGCCAAAGCTATACGGAGAGTTATTTGGCCTAAAAGATTAGACAAGTCTTTCTGTCAAGGACTTTTGGGACACAACAACCTGACAAGAGAACGGATAGTCTTTAATGCTGAAGCCTGCCAAGTTTGCTCTGGCTTCAACGGATGTTGGGTTTATTTTTATAGCTCTTCTTTATTAAGGGTTTTCATTCTTTAACCTCCCTTTAACTTTTCCTTTACTATCAAAGCGAATATTTTAATATTAAACGGTTTTGAACGTTTGGATTATTTCTTACCATGTGAAGCTGCGGCTGAACCGTACGCAGAGTGCATTTGTGCTGCATGGTGTACTTGCTGGTAGTACCGGGCCCGCGAGTTAGACGTACCGTCTAACGAAGGAAAAAACATATCCACTTCTTCCGAGTTGCCCAGCAGATTGCCGGTACCCGATTCCAGGTTACCTTGCGGTCTACTGGCCGCCAACTCGTACCACGATCTTTGTTCTGCTGCGCTCATTTCCATGATTGTTCTTGGTTGGTGTTTTGTTGGTTCCGTAACAAGTTATTTCTGTAGCAAAGTGTGAGATCCGAATCGCTGGAAACAAGTTTGAAATTTCGTCCGAAATCTTTGCTCGAAAAGGGGGGATTTTTATCTTTTCGGTACCAAGGTGGAGTTTAAGCAAAACCCTACAGTTTTCTTCTGGTTTAAAGTCTTATTTTATTCCCGGCAACAATTCACTTGGCCGAGGTTTATTTAAAGTGACCTGGGATAACAACTCAGTCACTTAGACCCCCTCCGCGCTGGTTAGCTGTTTTAACTGGGAACCACGAATTTTTGCTCACTACCCCTTACACAAGTATTGGGTAACCACCAGGGAGGTTGACACTTATTCAACTCGCACTCGAACGTTGACCAAGTGAAAGAAGAATCATGATGGCCCGGATCCCCGGTAAAAGAAAAATTGAGCCACGTCACACTTAAAGAAATGTCACTGTTTAGATAAGAATATGTCTGATGTCTCTAATATTAAGAGGCAGTTTGTAACTCAGTTTTCAGAGGTTATATGGAACCTTCGAGGGAACTTGTTCGCAAATGTTGTGTGGATGATAATCAATGGCGGGCCGGTTGCTATATCATCACAAGACACTAGCACGATGTTTAACACACGTTAATTAGAAACAAACACTTTTGAAGGGGGGGGGGGTAATCTCTGTTCCCCGGCGAAGATTATCTCGGAGTGTGCAGAGCCAGCAAACTGCGATGGAGTTTGACTGCCGACTCGTTATCTAACCCGTGCACACTCGTATACACAACACCAGCCAACGTTAGCTCTTGCCCCGCTATTGTGCCGGAGAAATATACAAGAACAGCAGCCCCCCAAAAGCTTTAAGGCTCCGATACGTACGCAAAGCAAGCATTCACACACACTCTCCACCGTGCTGATAAGAGCTGACCATGGAGAGGACTAAAGAGCTGAGCTATACAGCTCCGAACACAGATCCCTGGGCAACAACACAGAAGGGGGAGGAGCCTTCTAATCAAGAAAAAAGGACCGCTCGGGCGCTCTAACGGGAGGAGCTGTCTAGTTGGCATACTCGATTCCCGCGCCGGCGTGGGACCGCCCATCGCTTTAGGGGGAGAGCTCCCATTGGACCATTGAGGTTCAAACTGGCTCCGCCTCCCGTGATATTTTGTTTCTCATCTTTTTTTTTGGTGGTGGGACAATTTTATCGACCGATTTAAATGCTTTTGATAGAGTGGCCATGGACGCCTTCTTTTTTTGCTTTTTCTTTGTATGTGAAATTTCTTGTGTGGGAGAGAGAAAACTAACTAGTTTTAGACGATTCGCTGGTGACGATCGGGTTCCTGCGTAATTAAGAGAGACCAAGACAAGGATCGCGTCATACTCAAACGCAATGTAGGCCGCTTCGCCTACCGGACCGTAGGAGAGCTCAAGTGATGGTAGCAGTCGATATGCCACGGCTTGGCTATTACTCCCTTTGGCTAAAGTCGATTTCTGCGGAAGTCGTAATGAGCTTGGGAAACTTTCGGGGGAGAGCGACCAAGTGCTGTGTAGGTTTTTGTGTGCTTCACGAATTTGCCTGGACACGCAGAGGGACGATACCGTTCTTTACAGTGTTTCCAGATAGTCTTTTTTCATTGTCGTTGTTGTTTGCTTTTTTTCACGACTGCGCGACTTTTCCTTCCGTTGCAACTGCTCTTTTTGTCTCATTAATGAGAACCTGATTATCTATCCGGCTCATCTATTGGCCCTAGTTGTGTATGTTCGTTAATGGATGTCGTCTTCCTTTTCCTGTGACCTTTTCGATCCTAACAAACGCACCAAAATATTCAAAAAATATCCTCCGTAAACTATGCTGTTTTCTTAATGTGTAATCTGACGTAGAAGTGCGAAACTGGAAATCATGAAAATTCAAAGGAAATTTGGCTAACTTTCTTAACAAATCGGATAGTGTTTCACCGCTTTTCCGGAGTGGCAGTATCTACTTGAGATATAGACTGTACTGGTTGATATTACTGAAATTAGTGTCGAGATAATCTGACGTCATGCTCTGAAGCTGGTTTTAATCTTGTAAAAGGCAGGATTTTAGTCCGTTTAAGCACATTATAGTAACAAATCCCGAAGTCGATACTATACGTTTCTGTTTTGGTGAGTTAGATAGCAATATTTTAACACACTAATTGGAAAAGACAATTTTGTCGTCAGAGAAGAAAACTTGGAAAGTTTCCCCAAGTCCGTAAACTGCGAAGAAAAATTTATTTATTTATGTTAAGACTATAAGATTTGGTGGATTTGAAACAAACGACCAAAAGAAAACAATCGAAATCAGAAAGCAAATAATCCGTTTATTCGTCAAGAGTTCTAACTATCTCCATATATAAACGCGTGTTTTGCGTGTTTATATATAAATATGTATAACTAAATAAAAATACATACAGTAAGTAAATATAATACGTAAATATAAAATAATATTATCAATAAAATCTGTTTATTAATTTAAGTATTAGAACTGGGGTGCGATAACATGTAACTGTAAATTATTCCGTTTTCTGTGGTTGAGAAGGGTAGTTTGATTAGGGAATAACATACGCATTTCCAGTTTATCTGATTCAGGAAATTAGCTAAGGAAGCCTTCTTTTGTTTTTTTTGTGTAAAGGTTTCGAAAAAAATTGGGAAACGTCAACAATTCCCATCAGGTGCATGTATAGCGACGCGGTCTGGTGGAACGCACATGCATTCGAAAAACCCGGGAAAGCTAGATATAGGAGGTTGATGCAGAGCAGGAATCAAGTCGTGTGTGATGCCAAACAGTCTTATCAGAACCTGAGCATCAGTTTTCCCAGGCAGTTTGGTCTTGGACGCTAATTGGCTGGCCTGAGCCACCATAAGATGACAGAGGAACCACGATGACACCTGACAGCTCATTCGTCATCATGGTTAGGGGGACAAAAACTTCCAAGGTATAAGGTACATACACTTTCCAACCTGGCTCTTAACTTTTCGACCCCATTTTACCCACTCTAATATATTTTACCCACCATATCCTTCTGGTAGTCCCTGTTGTTTTGCGCAAAACAGGGGCCGCCAACCTGATGGCAAAAGAAAAATTCTTATTCTAGTTGGTACCCCAACATTTCACTGTTGACTTTGGGAGGTTTGAAGTTCGAACAATAACTATACGTGTGGATGCAATAGAAGCTGTTTGGGTATTCACGTGAAGACAGAGGTCCATGGGTCATTTATCACACGCATAGGAAAACAGCGACAGTGTATATACTTTTATTTCATGCTATTTTATGCGAGTAGAGTTTTATGTACAGATCTATAAGCGCGCGTGTATATGTTCGATGGCGATGGGTTGGAGTTGAGAGCCGCCGAAGGACCCGAAACTCGAGGGTTCCATCATCTGTCATATTTGACGCTGGGTAAAAACCTCGCCAAAGGTTCCTCGGATATTGAAGATCGTTCGTTTGGGTTTGTCGAGTCGGGATATTTCTTACAGATTCAAGTTTCCGTGCCAACATAGAGATATATATGTATATGCACACGCGAATGGGAACTGCGTTGAGTCGCCTCCACCTGAGCATGCAGGACACGCAAACCCGCCATTCCGGGAGGATGGTGGAAGACGACACGAAAGACATAGGAAAACGGGCTTTTCCATGTGTTGTGTGTGTGCTGGCATGGCCCGCGGTCGTACGATTATGTTAGTATATGTTGAGAACGACCGTCCCACCGTGAGTAATACGCCTGTTGTATATCGCTGTACACTAGCGATAATAAGCTCCAAAGGGTCCAGAGGAGTCAAGCTCAACGATGTTAAATGTTTTCTCTGCTGTTGAGGAGAGAATAACTGAGAGAGGCTTAAGACCGTGTTTAGTTATGATGGGAGAGATGGGTCTTCCAGATTAAGGCCATGATATCGCTTTGGAGTTAAAGTTTGAGGAAAATGTTGGAAAACACGAGAAACGTCAAGGCACCCTTAAGCTTATTAGATTATATATACTTCTTCGTTTCATAATCTGTCAAATCGACTGTGATCAACCGCGCTTAACTGAAATTGAAAAGCTAGTCTGCTAAGGTTTCGACTCTCTCGGGGGATAGATTTGGTGGGTAACCAAGATCCTTTTACTAAAACAGAAGCCAATCCTGTTATCTGGAAAGATGTTACAGACTCCTTCCTAAACGGCGCTTCACTTTTCCTTTCTCCTTAGTTTACTTTTTTCCTTCTTTTATTTTATTCGATATTTTTTTTTCGTCCTTGGTGGTTTCCTACCAAGGATTTACCGCAACCCAAAGAAGACGAGACTGTTCCACAAGCTTTTTTTGGATCGATAGAGGCGACTTATACGAATGGGGTTCGGGGGGTTTTATCATACGCAGAGGATGTTGTGGATACGTGGGGAATTTATATCCTGGTTAACTTTTTTGCCTTTTTGCGCTCGAAAAAGGCTTATTAGAGGGGCCAGTAACGTGTACTTTTCCAGGTGTGGCCATGAGTTTCTCTCCTGTACTGACGCGTCTCGCTTCAATTTACCTTGACTCGTCTGGCCAATGGAAGGTTCTTAAGTAGGGTCTTTAGGCAGCCATAGAGCCACCATCGGGCACTTTAGGCCTAAGCAACGCATTATGGTGACGGTGGGAAAGTTTTCACAGAGCCCCTTACAACTTCTACGGAGTAACGAGGGGCTGGTCCAAAGGAATATTGACAGCACCAATGCAGAGGATTTTATAGAGAAGCTCGTAGGGCACGTAGAGATTGATTGACTGAACGGAAAATGGAGACGGTTTCAGTTGAAAAAGGTTGGCCGGTATTTTTTGGCGGCTCTGTTTACCGAGGGAAGTTGTTGACGTCGGAATTTAGAACTCGCCTTTGCCGCAACAGATGTAAATTATAGAAAAGAATAAAATATACAATGCTGTGCTTTGACAGAGAATGCGGGTTACAAAATGCTTTCTGGTTTTCTTGCAGCTCTCGGAGTCACGACGACCTATCCCCTCTATTTTTTCGGGTCTTGCGAGTTGGAGGCCGTTTCCACTCCGTCAGTCCTTTGTAGCTGCGTTCATCCGGTACGCGGCGATGCCGAGCGACAGTGAAAAAACTGGGAAATGAACAAGTTATTTGTGGTATGTCATACTTGGCTAATCAGACTGGTTCTATCAAATTGGAAGTCCCGAAACATCTGAACCTCTTACTTCCCTTAACTTCATTGCTTAGGAAAGAACTGAGTTGAAATATGTCATAGGAAATGCACGGAAGGGAGTGTGGAATTTTGTCTATTTTCTGAAGAAAAAGATTATTTTCAGAATTTTTAAAAGAAAATTAGTTGTACTTACCAGGACAGTTGATAAAAGACGTTGTTGAAGGTTTGGGGCAGTGGTCGCGGAGGTAGAGTCTCGCTGGTAGCCGTCACCAAACTCTCTGCCGCAGATAACCGAAGAGGTCAAATGGTTTTCTAACTGCGTGGAGATTTACGGAGAGAGATATTTTCCTCACGAAAGGTTATAAGGCTCTTTAAAGACCCCTCTCGCTGTTCTTCCTAAAACCATGAAGTATCTTCGTTTTGCGTGAAGGAGAAAAAGACAGCAGAAAACCCAAAGGGCAGCTGAGGTACAAGGTGAGGTTTGACGTGTGGCCTCTTGTCTCCTGGAGCTCTCTCTCTCTCCCTCTCTCTGTGTTTCTTTTTCTCTCTACGTTCCTCTCATGCACGCTTGGCTTTGGATGCTACGGCTCCTTCACCGTTTTGGCTTGTCCTGATGGCCGAACTACATCTTGATAGTGGCCATCAGATAAAAGCTTTCAAGCGATGGCTTCAGCCAAACTCTTGGTGTCCCGAAAGCCAAGTCCTTCGCTTCTGGTCCTTGGCTAAAACTCTCCTCGCGAGTTTCTCGGCTGGAGTCTTTGCATTGACGAAAAAAAAAATGGAATGAAAGGCCTCCAAAGCATTTCAGCCTATTTTTTTATTTGGAATACTCGAGTTTAACTTCGTCGTAAGCTGTTATGAAAAGAGTCCAAGTTTCTTTCCCGCTGAAAATCCTTTGGGTGGTACTTTAATGTACTGGCTGAGAGAGTAATACCTAAAGATCACCTAATGCTGAATAGAACTAATATATTGTGCTAATACACTCCTTTTGTGCTAATGAAGAATCAAAAGGAATTTTAGAATTTAAGTAGAGAGTAAACGGGTACTTTTAGACTTGCAAACTATTACAAATATAATATTGTGAACGGAGTTGTATAATTTGAGCATTCTTGTCTATTTATTTATTTGCACTTTTTGATAGTGGGTATAGCGGTTCAGTCTTACCAATTTCGAGTCTTCTTCCAAAGCTTTACTCGAAGTTTTCCGGTACTTTATCGCGATCGGCGTAGAATCTGGCCACCCAGTATATACAGTCGCAGCAATACAGCTGTAGTAAAACTAATACCGTTGTACTGGAGATTCCTGCTGTAGGTTAAAGATTTTAGCGCGGGACGTTTATAGCCATTGGGTCTCGTTGAAAAGAAATCTCTTAAAGTAGATACATCTCGAAAGGAGAGAGGTTGTAGATAAACTCTTGGTGTGCGTATTTATTTTTTCCTGCAAAAGCTGAAAAGAAAGGTTCGTATTCACTTTTGCTGGCGCTGCGGGTCTATAGGGATTATCTTATCGCAGAGATGGATCACGTCGATGAGCGTTCAATGCAGATTAAAGATGCGTACACGCATGAACACGGAGCTGCAGCAGCAGCAGCTGCTGCTGCTACTTGCCTGTTTGTTAACTCACAAAAGAAAACTGGTGTTGTTGAGCGAACCGCCTCTCGCCGCATCCAATTGAGAACTACTATATACTTTATCAGATTGTTCTCTATTCGGAAGCTTTTTTTTTTAGTGCATCATTTGAAGAAAAACGCTACAGTTCTTTGAGACTGAAAGTGGTGAAGAGACTTGAAGCGGTCCATCAGAATCCAGCAATGAGATGCAAATGTTATTCTCAACTTTTATTCCGATGGCGGTGTTGTGCGCCTTGAGTCCGTTTGCTCCTTCGCACTTGGCTCCATCAGATAGTGTCAATTGAAGGAAAATTTATGACGTCTTTCTTGGCCTCATCAAATTAAGGATCCTGGCGTTTTCGATACCATCACTTATTGACGCCTCGGTCCTATTAATGTTACGTCAGAGAGCGAGAGAGAGCGAGCGTTTATACCATCATCACCGATCTTCGATTCCGATAAAAGGTTGGCGAAAGGTTTCGCACCCCGAATATTAAACTCTATGCCCTGAAAAGTAGACATCTTTGCATTGGATCCAAAATCTAGAGAAAACCGAATCAATACCCAGAGAGAAAGGGGGAGAATAAAAGATAGTCTTTTCACAAGGTCGAAATCTTCTTCGCAAACCTTGTAGTCGAGGTCTCCATATGGGAAAAAGGAGCTGTGTGTTGCGTCGGCAATTAATAGCAATGCGAAGCATATGGTTTTAAAATGGAGAGAAAACCCCCATTCTATTTTGGATATACAGTATACACGCTGAATGGTTTGGGGTTTTGCACGCGGGTATTAGCGATGAGCGGAGGCTGATAAACAATCTCTCCAGAGCCGCAGTAGCTCGTGTTTCAGGACAAGGGGGTTGACACGCTCTGATTTCTGATAGCATTTCAGTAGACACGGAGTCCCATAGCCCTTATAGGGCCTCCTGTGTATATAATATTCCCGCGTTTTGGATTTATTATTCAATTGAGAAATAGCGTTGGGTCTCTTCTAACAATGTCACAAATAAAAATCTGAATGGAAAATATCTGATGAATCTGAATTTTCCTTTTTTCTTTTGAGCTAGGAGGACCTTTTCTCTTTTTATTTTTTTCCTTAAAAAAAGAAAAAATTGAGTAAGCAGAGTGGTAACCCTATGTTAGTGTCACTCAATGGTGCACATCCCATGCCGCACATATAAATTCCCATGTCAAGATGTGAGCACGAGATTGGAGGCTGCGGGGTCCGGGATAGGGTTGCCATTGGGTTATATTCGTGGATTTCAACGGCCTCGCGTAGCTTACAGACGCCCACGACGCCGACGCAGAGCGTCGTCGTTCTCTCGTGCGTTTATCCTAAACTCGAATCGACCGGCGATGGCGGTCGTCGATACGAGTCACGCCGACGCCGTTAAAACAACGACGTTGTTACGTTTCCCCCTTTGTCTCCCCCAGTTTCTCTTAACAAACGTCCTACCTCTTTTTCTACCCTACTTTTTTCACGTTATTCTTGTTTCCCTGTCTGTCTTTTTATTTTTTTATTTCTGATGTAAAATACTGACAACCGACAGTCTTCGAAAACAAATGGTTTAAGACTTAAAACTACCCCACTATGCATTAAAAGCGTAACTGCTGGACGATTGGGTGCAATTGGCGATTTTAAAAATTTTTTGCGTCGCTTGTCTTTCTGGTTCCAAAGCTTCCTGCAAAAAACCAAGCACGAACAGGTAAAGTTGAGGCAGTGACGGTATCTAGAGGTGATGCTCCCGATCCCATTGTTAACTCAAAGGGTTATATTTTTTTATTAGATAGATATAGAGAGAGAAACAGAAGAGAGGGAAATGAAAAGGCTATATAAAGTACCCGAAGCCTAAAAGAATACAAGTTTGATGACAATCTGTCACACGAACGGTGTTGTCAGTTCACACCCGCCAATTTTGGCAACCCTTTTGGGGGTCTGTTCTGTTCTATATAAAGGTATATAGTGTTTCCCTTGATCCTTGGCATGTTCCATTGGTCATGCTCTGCTGTTATCAGAAGAAAGAACAATAGCGTTCTTATTCTCTACCCTCCTTTTGCCTATACAATGCCTTACCCCTTCCATCATTCCCATCGTCCGGATTGTTGAAACTATCCCAATCAAGACCACTGCTGCTGCGCGATGTCCAGTACTGATAGCAAATCCGCCCAAATGTATTGGCAGTGTCTATTTTGCTTCCTCAAAAAAAGGGGTAGAATCAGCAAGTAGAATTAGATGGACATATAAGTGAACTTGGGGAAGAAACTGTTAAAAAGGGGCCTAGTAAAAAGATTTTGGGGCTAAAGCGCATTTTTCGTCCCGTCAATACCAAAACCAACAGCGAAACGTCTGCCTATTGTTCCCACAATGGTGGCCCCCCTTTTTGCTGAAAAGCTGGCGACACGGGCATTAGCCACACTTTAGGGGGTCCATCCTCCCACGTTTTTACCCCAATTTTCTGAACTATGCAGATTCCTGTGCAAAAATTGCGACTTGCGTGGGTAGAGTCGTCACATTAACGAGCTTTGAAAATGTCAGCCTCTTTTTTTTTACATGCGAGATGGTTTATGTGAGGTAGGACTCGGGCTCAAGGTATACGAGGTACTGCCATATTCTATATGGCCCCTCTTTTTACCCTCCCGATACCGAATTTCCTTGGAAAAACGGTCTCTGTCTCCCGTTTTTGCGCAATTGGGCACAAGACAGCAGAACAAGCAGAGTTATGGCTCTAAAAACCCTTGAAACAAAAAGGTCCCTGGGAGTGCGTGGCATTACTGCGGTGAAGGAATGCGAAACTCGACGGTAAAGGGAATCCGTGTAACCCTATAAATTTCACAGGTGAAGGGATTTGCGAAAAAGCGTTCGGGTCGAAATCGATGCTAAAAAAAATATAGAAAAAAAGACCCTGGCACCCCATATTAAGAGACAAGAGCACAAGAAAAAGGTATTTAGGAAACCAACAGGACAGTATTGCACACGACATAATAGTCGTCCAGAACGACAGGTACTATAGCTGTAGTGCTCGTCGTCTCAGGTTTGTGTCTATCTCTCTCGCTCTCTCTCAAGAAGCTTTAATGACCATGGTCTTTTCCAGAAAGTTGTCAGGCGACGACCCCCCGCTGTACTTTTCCTTGTCTTGTCCCCAGCTCGCCAAGTCGAGAATGGCAAATAATTTATGCCAATCTTGGCAAGTGACAAGGGTGTGTGTGTGTGCAAAAAAAAGGTGTGCTGACCATAGTAGTAACTTCTTGAGCTTTTAGAACAATGCCAGAGCTGGGGAAGCTGGTCAGAGTTCGAGGAGTGTTGTTATTACACGGCTTCCATTGGCCGGAAATGGTATTAACACGCACCTCAAACTTAATAAGAAGTTAACAAAAAGACCAGAAGAATAACTGGCAGGCTGTCACTAACGCTTGTTTCCGTTTTTTGTATAGCTCGTATAGCTTTTTCCACGTCAGTTATTGCTTCATTTTATGGCCCTGGCATGGGTAACGTAGTCGAGTAAGAGATTCGAGAATATGGAGCATGTGAAAGGAGGGGTCTTTGGTATTCAACATTTTCTTAACAGGAGTGAAGTGTTTCCGAGAAGGTAAGAGCGAGTAGGGTCGTTAATGAGCACGATGAACCGGTTCACACATAGTTGAGGTTTTTCCTAGAATTTAAATAATAAAAATAAAATAAAAAAATAATGCTGGAAAAGGTGAGAAGAGGAGGTTAGTGGAAGCAGGTATCTTGGTTCCATACGTGCATAAAGGTGATGGCGATGGAATCATTAAGATCGCCTCATCAGTGGCACTTGACGTGACTTTTACCACTCCGCATTACAACCCGCCGATAAGAATTCACTGAAGCTCGGACAGAGAATCGTGATGGTACAGTTATATCCAGCTCGACAGTATAATTTTTTATTGTTAGATCGAGGTATGCGAACGCAGCTAGAGAAGAATCTCTCTAACAATCTGAACAATTTCCAGTTGAATCAAATACTATTTACATAGTTTTGATAATATTTAACTTTTTTTTTCCAAGTTAGATGCCGTCGTAGGCTTCGCCTATTGACGGTTATTTTTATTAAAATTTCATTATTATTAATATTTAAATTGCTATAAGTAATGGAATGTTGCTGTAACAATAACATTAATTAATTAATATATTGTATATATTGTAATATATTATTATATTGTATTAATTCATTTATTTACGTTTGACGTACTTTCGGAAAATATTTTCCTGGTAAGGATTCCGTACGCCTGGGCCTGGAACAGGCGGTTAGAATGTGCATCCTATGACTATTTATGTTTTCAATAGTATTTCTTAAAATTTATTTGTTTTTACGTGAGTTCGGCAATATTGTGTTCCTGTAGCTTCCGTACGCCTTCCTTCCAGCCTACGTCGAGCTATACCCAAGTGCTCGGCATAGGCTGGACATGCTAAATCGGCAAAATTCAGAACAAGATTTCTTTTAAACTAATTTTTGTTTAGGTTTACGTAATGTGTACTATATTTGCCTTCCTTCGTTGCGAAATAGAGTATCAAAGGAAACTTGTTAAGTCAGCTTATTCCATGCAGTTGCAATTGAATTTTCATTGGTTACACTTTAATCTGTATGTTACTAATTTATTAAGAATTGGAGAAAGATAGCTAGGCTTTTTGTACCAGCTATTTGTATCTCCAACTTTACATTTAAAGGGTTTTTTCATATTATATAACGGGTTTGCCAGAAAGTTAATTACGAATTTTCTCGTCTTCCCGTGCTGAATGACCGAACATAGCAAAGGTCGCTACGAGAAAGCCTGGCTTAGGCGACCTAAGGTAAGGAACAACCAATGCGGGCTCTAGCAGTGTTGAGGATGATAAGAACCTGCCTCTGAGGGGAGTTTCCTTTTAGTTTTTACCTGGAAGTGGAAACTTACCTTATTTAGAAATAGTTTATACCGGCTTAGAAACTAAAAACTGTATCAACGTGTTCCCTTTTAGTGGTTCGGGGGTTCTTAAGAGCTAGGAAGCTTAACGACAGTTAACAGAGAGGCTTTAGGACCGGAAATGGATTTCCCACGACTAGCTTGATCGTGTAAGTGTACCGAGAAATTTGACCTGTTTGATTAAGCTTTTAATTAAAGTCCATTTGCATTAGTACCTGATTGGAATCAACACGAGAACGTGTTCCGCTACATGCCTTACGTTCTTCTTTATATATGTCTATAAATAAAAGACGATAAGATTATTTCCAAAAGGAAAATTGCGCCGGAGACGACTGGCTTCGTCTAAGTAGTTAATTAATGGAAATCTTGCGTTTTGAAATAGCAGTCAGCTGAGCTTAATTTGGGAATTTTGACCAAAGAACTTTTTGTTTTGCTCGGATTTTCTTGGAACCCTGCCAACACAGCGGAACAGGAGGGAAACTGATATCTTAATCCGCATGAGGTCTCCTCGAGTATACTCTTGGCGTGCGACGTTAGTTATCTTTCCAAATAAGGTCTTGGAGTACTTAATCGCCTTATAAATCACGGGCAACATATAGTAAAGTATTTATAAACAGAATATATATATATATATATATATATATATATATATATATATATATATATATATATATATATAT
>JAGJRO010001321.1:0-141092 GCA_022832285.1 Lepidurus apus apus | reverse complement strand
ATATATATATATATATATATATATATATATATATATATATTATCCCGCAAATCATGTCTCCAGATGAATTAAAAACATTTTTTTGGCGCGGACCAAAACAAGCCATTCGGCGCTACCAAAAGGCTACAAAATTGCACAACTTAGAGATACGCACTTCCACGTCGTCACCTTCAACCATCCTTGTCTCTAATCAAATCACCAGCAACAAGCATACAGGTTAATGTGGATCGCTCTCAGCAGTTTTAAGGGCGTGACCGTACGTGGGATGTTTTTCAAATGTGAAATAGCCAAATATTAATGTCCTGACCTCTGTTGCCCTTCTAGGTGCACACGGTTTTGTTTTGTTGCTCTTGCAAGACAGGATTCTATTACGCGTAATTGAGCCAATCAGATATACCCAGTAGCTTGATGCTGTTAGGGTCATGTATCTGCGTTGTCGCCTGGTACAATGGCAGTAAATCAGCTTGGCTACAGATAAAGTGAGCTCGAGTCAAGTTGCAAATCGCGCTATACGTTATGCGTGGCAGTTGCTGGCAGAACAAGGCCTCCCATTCCCAATATCGACTGGAAGGAACCCGGGTTTTAGAGGAGAGACCCCACAAGTTGGCGCGCGGAAGAGAGGTAACGACGACAGCAGGCGAAGCTTTAGGATCTAGCAGATTTTTAACACGACCTGCTGAGCGGGGTATATCATTTCGGCTGCCGCAGTAATATGGCACATGGTCACCTCATTGTCGTCCCTCGGAGATGTAGAGAATCTGCCCCTTACCCACGAGGGTGGTCCCTCTATATACCATCTCTTATACCATGCTTTATGGTAAACAAGCACCCTTGGAAATTTTTACCTAATATTTCTTACAACATTTTGCGTATATACTTCATAGACATACCATACCTTAAAGACCATTATACCAACCCCTATTGAAGGTTAGGAGATGACCCAAGTGATGTACTGCACTTCTGGGAGCCATTCTACGTCAACAAAGTAGTCCTGCTGTCCCTCTTCTCAATAAACTAAGTAAAGAACCGAGGGGTATCCATTGTCACAATATACTTGGGGCGGACTAAAACAACTTCCCTATCCCTTACCAGCTTATCTGCCGACCATTGTCACATGTGAGGTAATGCGCCTAATAGGTCTCTTTCCAATATGGTACCGCGAACTACTGGTCGCATACTTTTTCTGTGTTTCTGACTCAGCCTCGCTCAGCCTTCCCAAAAGGAATTCTTTTAGAGGGGGGAAAATTTTTTTTCGAAAATGGAAGTAGAAATGGGGGGAAAATGGTCAATGGCACGCGTTTTTAAGTCGCGGGGACAATTGGTAGCATTCGATAACCCTCGCGACCCTCTTACCTGAGTAGTTTTTTTTCCACGAAAAATATATTTATAAATATGTACCTTTCGCCTTTGAGAAATAAATGGGGAAAAAAGCAATGCGGTCTCCCATGTAGCGACATATGATACTTGCATTGTCCACGTTATTGTGGAGGATTTGGGGGCTTCCGGGAGCCCGGACGGGCGGACGCGGATCGTCGCGAGACACGAGACAGGTCGCGGGTGGGTTCACGGTTTAGGATCAGCTGGCGCCGAGACTTTTTCTGAAGCGACTGGCGCATTCTGACCTGAGTCTGAACCCCCGCGTATTGCTTTCCAATGCAGGCCAGTCGCCGAGAAAAAAGAAAAGAAAAAATACAGAAATTTCGTTGGATTCACCCAGTACCCCCCATCCGTTCGAGACCACCCCTTCTACCGGGGGTGCTGACAGGAACGACATCCTCCTTGGATTGTTTCATTACAATTGCTTAACGAGTCTAGAACCCACAACCTGTGGCTTCCCCCCACATCGGAAGTTGTATTACTGTGCATGGGTTAGTCTATTTCTACTTAACCCTAGGGGCAGTCTAGGATCGAAGAGTCCGCATCAAGTGATCGGAATCATGATTAGTTACGCCCCAGCTGCCAGTATTTTCGTTATTGCGCAAGTTTGGAGGAGGCCAGGTGACGCAGGAGTGAGTCGGGTTAAGCTTTCGAGAGCATATAACTAACCATAGTTTAAATATCACTTCATCTTGGCTGAGTAGCGACCTGTGGTCGTCCAGTGTGACAGGGAGCAGGAGGGGTGGGTGGTGGCTACCTGTGGGGCAGCCCCCTTTTCGAACGAAGGGGGGTCGAGGGCGGGTCGGAGGTCACACTAGGCGATTTGTCACGTGAATGAACAAGAATGCCACGCCAGGGTCGCAGCCCTGTTTCAGTAAATCCCGATTCCGTGCGGTCCGCACCTCCATTATGCTTCCGTTATGACTTTTCGGCCTCCTGATGTGTTGTAAGTTTATTCTACTTTCCCCCCAAAGTTGATCAAGTCCTATACATGAAAAAAAATCTCAAAACCTTTTCTAGAAGCTAGGATCAGAATTAAATTTTGCACATTTTGTACCAGCAGCAGCTGCTCGTCTTTCTTGTAAATCGGTAAATCGTAATACGAAGTGGAGTTAGAACATCGTTGAGGTTTGGAATGTCTCCTGGTATATTGGAGGCCTGTGGGAAGCGGAGAGGAAGAGCGTTTTATTGTTCTACCATAATTGGATTGACCATTGTTGCGTTACTGCACAAAAGAGACAAGCAACTCTTTCGTTACGCGAACGATACGAGTTTTTTTCTTTTTCCCCTCCCAAACGGCGCTTATCTGCAAAAGCCACGTTCGTTCGACATTCGATGCGCTGAGGCATCCCACACAACAGACGCACGTCCCAACAATCATATATTATATTAAACCGAGTCCCTCATGCCATTTGGTCTCGTTGTATCTCTCTCCCTTATATATACTTCCCTCGACCCCCAAAAGCCAAAACATCCATTTCATGGCGATCTCTTCCCCATTCGTTCCTGTTCCATCTGGGGAGCAAACGTCAACGAGATAGCTGGTTTATGCTTATCAGGGAATTGTAATGCGCACTACTAGTGGCTCACCCAGCTACATGTGGTAAATTTGGTGAAAAACGGTGAAGGTCGGAAAAATATTTCGCTTTTAAACGTCAATAGCCATCAAAATCAAATTTTTGAGATATTGATTGCTTCTTATAGTATAGATATTTCTACAAATTATGATATTTGTTTCAATTTGTCCTGAAGATCGGTTCACGAGTTATCTAACTGTAAACTTTTAATTTAAACTTTGTTGGTGCCGTTTTCGGTCCCTACTGTTACGTCACAGAATTGCGCGGCAAGTTTGAATTCAAGTTTTCAGAATCTTATTATTCTAGTAAATTATTACTATTTCGCGCATTGAGAAATACGTTGTATCACTGGACACTAGATTTTTACTTTATTTTGTAAGATACAGTTGTTTCTGGGTGGCAAGATTGTACCACCCAAATTCCTCTTATGCATTCAACAAGCTGGAATTTTGGAAACGGTTCACTTTTTGTAGCATCTTCAGATTATTGTCTTTGTTATTATTGATATTTTTACAGCATTTTTTTCATTTTTTGTAGAATACTTGGGATTGGAATATTTGGGATATTTAATCCCCAAGAATTTCTTTCGCGTTTTTGAAATTTTAAAAAGTCTTATGAAAAGCGCGTTCGGGTGGCACCTCTATTGTAAGCAATCGGAGGGGCACGAGACCATTTCCCCATATCCATAAATCCATTGTACAGGGGTTTCGGGTTGAACAATGGGCGACGAATCTAGGCGCCAGCCTTCTTGTCAACCTTTGCCTGTGGTGGATATATGAATGCCCCACCTTGTGCGCGAGAGAGAGCCCATAGAGCGTGCAACAAAAGCTACACAATTACAATCCGCATAAAAACCGACATAACATGCAAACAAGGTTTCTTTCTTTCTTTTGCCAGCCCCCTTTTGTCGTTAAAAAAATTTAGAATTTTTTTTTCACTGAATAGGGTACTTGATTGGAATTGGAATTCAAACGGCTGCGTAGTGTGTGTGTATTCCAAGAGGGCGGAAGTTTGTGGCGCTGATTTATATAGTTGGGTTGAAGTTAAAATCGCGAGCGAACAACACATTGACAACAAAATTTATTCTCCGCATTACATTGTAGTGTGCGTCGCTTTTAAAACTGTGAGAAAGTGAATTTAGAACCTCTTTTTCCTAAACTTTTCCTCCTTCGCTTGTTATTTATGTATTTAGTTTTTCCTAAAAAAAAGGAACAGCTAATTTGGGAGAATTTATGGGGAATTATCATGACAAGCCACCCCCGCATCTTGTAACATTCCCCTGAGAATCGAGAAGCTACTACCCTTATTATTAACTTGCGTGGGTGAAATTCCCCCTTTTTGGGTCCCTACAGACCTTTGAACTCGTTTGTTTTTTCTTTGTAATTTTCTATTTTTTTCGTTTCATGTTTGTCTGAAAACCTACACGACTTTATGTCATCGTGAAGCATGCGGGTTGGTCACGTATAGGAGAACCACCCATCCTGTCCCTTTTACTTTTCAAATTGTAGCTCCCAAATTAAAAACGAGGCTTTTTGGCACGACCAAAAGACCCGAAGTGGTCTTGACGAGCCTCTCGTTCTTTCCCACAGAGCTTGGATGTTGAAGCACACTCGCCTGTCATCACTAATCCCGATGCATGGTAGCTTTGTTAACCTCTAACCTTGTCCCCTCAACAGACACCAGCACCTCTGAATATGTAAATGAAGATCAGGATGAGCTTTCCGAACGATGCTTTTGTTTCCCCCTCTTGAAACTCTCGCTTTCCAGGTCTCATTCTCGTGATGGCCGCCTCCGCATTAAGCTTTTTGACATCCCGTTTGGGTTAAAATTAGTGGCGAAATTGTATACAGCAATGGATGGAATAACAGGCGAAAAGGTTATAAAAGAAACAAGGCTATAGCATTACTCCTTGGCTGCAGCATCAACAGTCGAGGAAAGAAAGAAGGAAAATAGACGTGTGTCATTTAGAAGGGGTGAGTGTGTGTGTGCATGTACTGTATGTAAGCGGAGAGTTGAGTATAGAGATGCGAATGTGAGGAGGCACAAGGCAAGTCCATGGGGCTGTCTGATAAGAAGGAGACATCCGTCACAAGACGATAAAAGTCAGAGAGAATGGGAGGGAGACCCGACTCTGTACGGACACTAAACACGATAAGCAAAGACTCATTTCAGGACCGGGGGAATTATAATGGAAACGCTCCAGCATCAGCAACGACCACCACCATCTCTGTGAGATTTTCTTATTTTTTTTTAATGTGTAGCGTGTTATGTGGACGAGTTGAATTAAATGGCGTTAATTAACCACTTAACAAGTTCAAGCTTCTTTCATCGCACAATGAAATGGTTTGAACGAAGTCGTGTTCTGGGAATTATAGCTTTATTTAGCGCGAAATTGACCAACGCGGGACAGACGCTAGAAATATTTCGCTTATTCGAAGAAATTTTGGTATTTTGCGTTTTCCTGTCATTGACTTCGTAAGCAATGACGGTAATAAATTGCGTCAGGTTATCAATTGACTATACTTACCTGGTGGCATTCGTGACGGTTAAGCACTTGTAATATTATAATAAAACTACAATAAAAATTATAAAACTTACATCGAACATTGGAAAAGTGCAATGCAAAGTTTACTATTGCAATTTGAAACCCAAATTTAGAGGTCATGCTTATCAAAGTACAATTAGAAAAATTCGAAATAAAATAACTAAATAAAATTAATTAACAGAAATATAAATAAATTGTCGTAAAATTAGAAATAAAATATTCTAAGCGGCGTTGCAATTAGGAGCGTTTTAGTATGAAGTACAATGTTTAATTATAAAATTAAAAGGATTCGTTTTATGTTGCCTTGTAATTAATATATGGTAAAGGTAGGAGTAGATTTTGCACAAAGAGGTTCTCAATGTATAAATCTTGTAGGCAACTTTGTGTGCTTGTCTTATACCGTCAAGATAATGGCATTGGTATCAAGTTCTTGTTCGAGGCGACTTGAATTTGCTCATGGAAACGTAATGAAGCAATCCGAAGGGAGAACATTCTAGGCGATGCCTGATTAGAAGTGAATGTAACCACATCTCTATGTAAATGTGGAAAAGTTAGTTGCTAATTTGAAGCCGCCATCGTCCAGGACCTCGATAACGACTTGCGATATTCAAGTAACGACATTCGCTTTTAGAAACGTGCTTCGTGACTTTTTTCTCTTGTTTCAGTTTTCAATTGTTTGAAACTACCTCACATGTATTTCGAATTTACTCAACGCAATTATAAAAGGAAACGTTATGGTCTTTTAAATTTGGAAAGAATTTTAAATTGTATTTTGTGGTAGCAATTTTTCGTTTCTAGTTTATTATAGGTTCGTGTTGTGTCCTCGTGTTCGCGTCTCCGTGTAACCAGCCTATATAGTGTCTCGCGGGATTCGCCAGGGAACTAAAATCCGTCAAGTAGTCGAGGCAAGCCGAATATTTATGCAAATTTAATGTCAAGTTATCTTTGTTCAAAAACGCAGAGACGGCAAAGTTATACATGGTGGCCGGGGCCAGGTCTTTTGCATGTTTTACGAGTTGTGCTCCCTCGGAGCACATATTCAGCTGCTGAAACCCCTCCGAGTTTCTCCCGGCTGCAAAAGCAAGAGAGAGAGAGAGCAGTTAGCACTAAAGGCACCCTAGGGTCACTTAACTTGCCTCGATTTGAATCCGATCCCATTTCCGATAAAAACAGTTTGGTTAAGGGATTGGGACGCTGGGAACAGAAAAGCGCGTAAGCTTATAGGAGTAAAACCAGCAAGAGGGAAAACTCCCGATCAACCATTTTACCCCCTGTGTGTCTTGGCACGCGTGCGGCCAAGCTATAGATCCTGAATCCATCGATCCTAAACTTGGCTTCATTATACAACGCCTCCCCTTTAACTTGCTGAGAGGCTGGGGTATATGGGGGGTAAAAGACGCGGAGAATATGTGGTCGGTTCCGGTCAGGTGAAGATGAGGAACTAATGTGTGCATATGAGGTTACATTAGGTCTTTTCACACGCGCCGCATAGAGGAGTTCATATCTGTGATTCTATGGACTTCTCCCCTTGCTTTTTTTGTTCTTCAACAGGGGTGATATGAACGTGTATATATAGGAAGAGACGAACGGGTGTTTTCGTTGGATCCGCTTAATGGGAAGCGCTTCGCTGACTTGGAAAACTGAATTAACCACATGAATGCGTGGACTCGGAAAGGAAACCTTATCGCACCAATCCCATGCTTGAAGCCTTCCTTCATTCGTGCTGGTATATATCTTTCCCAAGGCTCTTTTTCCGATTTTCGTTAGCAAAAATCGTGTACGAATAGTTCCTGCCTTCTTTTCGTATTATTTTTTAATATATTTTTTAAGAGTTACTTCCTTTTCTCGGAATTTTTCGCGCGCAGGGTAACATTGCTGTAAGACAGAGTCGATGTTAAACATGTGACGAATTTTTAAAACTTTCGGGGACCGAGGATCGTTTATTCCTTGACGACTGACAGTATCATTCATAATGGTGGGGCGGAGATGAGCGTCGCTTATCAGGCTCCAGCAAAGATGAAGGCGACGCCATCGACGTCGTTGTCCCGTTATACTTGTGTACAAAAGACCGCTGCAAGTCCCTTGAAACGTAAAGAGAAACGAGAATGGGTCGATGCTCTATACGCAAAGAGGATTAAAAGCTTGTGCAGTCACATTCGTCGCATATATAAACATGCATATTACCTCCCCTGCCCCTTTTCCCCGTGTGCTTATTATAAACCGCCCGATTTTAAAGAAAACGAATCTGAAACATTGTTCCTTACTTCTATTTACAAAATAAATAAAATCAAAATTGCAAATAAATTAATTTGTTGAAAAGTGCTAAAGAAGACCTGCAAATCAAGTCAAGAAATCGCTTCAGATAAATAGTACCGTTGCTTTTTATTTATTTATATATACACGAGATCCATTTAAAACGTGCACGCAAGTATCGTGTTTTAAAACTTTCTCCATAATTTCCTCGACATAGGCCTTTTGTTAAAGTTCCTCGGTGTTGGTGGTGCTGATAAGAAAACTGTTTTAATGGTGTGGGTATAAATCTGATGTAAGACCTGCCAAAAGTCATATTTGCTAGCTATTCATAGTAGAGCTTGTAGAGCTTTAGAGCTGTTGATGTGTGTGTGTGGTGGGAGGGTGTTTGGGCAAGGTTCCCAAGGTTTGTGTCACGCTTTTGTGTCGGAAGCCTTCCGTATGACTTTATGATGACGTCCACGTGTCGGTTCCGGTCATGGACGTCAATGACGCCGACCGTCGTCGCCGCATTTATGGAATGAAGAAGAGAGACGCGCGGGGTCTTTATAAAGCCCGCCTCCCTTTCCATCCCGCATTAGAAAACGCTTTATAGAAGGCCCACCCCTCTATTATGCCCTATTTTAGATACTTTTTAACCTTTCACAAGCACACGCACACATTCCCCTTAGGAGCTTATCACCAACATTCCTCCCACCCTAAATATAACACTTGATCTATGCTCCCTTGTCCGTGGGGATTGAGATTTACCCAACATGAAAAGGCCAACTTGGAATAGGAAATGTTCACTTGGTCGCCAAAGCCATCGATTTCGCATTTGAATTCAGACGTGAACCCTTTAAAGTTCACCGATTTTTAAAAAACCCCTTATATTCCCCAATATCATGTTAGTTTCCAGCCACACCTTTCTTAAATCAAAATTCCAACGACGCTTAAAGGGTAAGTTCTTTTTTTCCAAAAAATAGTTTTTTTTTAATGTTTTAAAATATGTTTACAAGTTCAGTTTGTGATTCTTTCTTCGTTTCTTCTTATAAGACTCCGATACGGAAGGCAAAATATAGAAAACAAATATTTGCAACGAAAGCTCGATTTTTACTTAATTTTTTTACTGTTCAACTATTTAAATGAATGACAAGTCTAGTTCAAGGTCGTTTTCGCACTCCAGTTACGTATATATACTCTGCGAAGCGAAGATGTTCCACTGAAGCCGTTTCTCAAAGTTTCGTTCAAAGATTTGTAGAAACTTTTTATTAAAAAGGTCATAGATTAAGCTTAGGAAAGCTATTATTCCTGTACATACAAAAAGGAAAAGCGTTCGTGTTGCCTTTGTCTGATGTGTATGATGGGAATCAAAGGCTATATAAAAGGGGAGGACCTGGAGTTTAGAATTGGTTGTCATAAAAAATGGGAAAAAAGTTCTCCCAGCTCCCCTTTTGACGTGTGACATAGGCAGTGGAATTTTCAATGATGGATAGGTCGATCTATATGTGTCCAACTGATGGACAGCCCACGTGACCTTATTCAAATGCCATCTTCTCCGTCCTTTCAAATTTCCTCTGTCTTTGTCTAACCTCCGATGCTGATGCCTTTTTTTGTGTATATATTTGTTCTTTTGTGAAAATGCTCGCCTATTATCTGTGAGGGGCGGCAAAATAGGGAGGAAGAGAAGCGTGTGATGCTATCGACACGACTTGATACTAATTTACCCTTGATGCTCCTGGATTAAAAGAGCTGAGAGGAGGGAAGGGAAGATCCAAGCCTAAAAGCAACGACAAAACGACGCTTGCGACGTCGTAGAGCGACGCCCCATAACCTGAGCTATGCCTTTACGAGTGCCCAGCACTGATAAGAGAAATCTTAACCCCAAGAAGGGGAAAAGGAAGGCTTTGAAACGTTCTTTGCCGCCTCAGTTCACTCTGATGCCTCCACACAGCGAAGGATACTTGCATTACCCTCCCCTCCCACCCCATCAGGTCCTATTTTCTTGCTTGTTTTGAGTGAAAATCTTCTCATATTTGCTTGGCGGCATGAACCCGTTTTAATGAAGACAGGACATTTCAGACTCTTTTTGTGTGTCTTTCTCGAGGAGTTCATGTCAAACTAGCGTTTTGGGGATGAGCACTTGTTATTCTTGGGGCCCATTGTGGTTCCAAGAGTGCTCTAGACAAGCAATTTTTCCAGCTAAGAGCTGCACTTGTCCCAGGATTCCGCACAATGAAGTCTTTGTGGTCGCCTAGCAAGAAAACGTGGCTTATCTCGGAACATCATTCGCTCCCATTTTCTTCTAACTAGGATTGCTTTGGTGATCAATAGTAGAACTATATTTCCTCTCCCCTCGACGACGAAAAGCAAACCTCGAGGTGTATTGCAAAACAGGAGCCTTTATTTAGAAAACCGGATATTACACGGACAGATTTTTCTAGTATTTCTTCAAACGTCATCAAGACAGATTTCTTAAAAAGTCATCAAAACTCACATCCTCAAACTATTCTTCTACGCTGGGCAGCCAAAACGCCTATACAAAGAAAAGTTTTTAAGCAAAAACGAAGCTAGATTTGGACCAAAATTTACCATATTCGTACAAGCCGATGCTAGCATCATGTATTTAGGGTTGAACTGGACGCACTGAACCGGACCAGTGTGATCAGCGTTAAAAACGCAGAGTTTATAACCAGTCTCTGCACTCCACGAGTGGATCCGCCCATCAGTTGACCCGCAAAATACGAATTGAGAATCTGGACTGTATGACGCTTCTAGCGGAATGCCTTTGTTATTCAAATGTCCCTAAAAACCATCAAAATAAGATATACGAAAAGGACAATAGTTAAATTAATATTACGGTGAAAGACTGCAATGGGGTTCCGTAAAATGCGTCAATAAGTCGAATCACCGATCCGTTAGTAGACAAAAGTATAGTTTTGCCATCGGGGCTGAATTTTAGACCTGTCCATTCGCAGCCTTTCTCTGGATTCATCCGAAACGTCGCAAAGGGACCCTATGAGTTAAATTTGATTTAAATTTCTAGCTTAACTTGAAAGCTTATAAATAATTAAAAGTATGACTATTACCTTATCAAAGGACCGTAGATCGTACAATTTAACACTGTCTGAATTGACACCAGCAGCAAAAATGAGCCCTTCAGGATCAAAGGCGGCAACTGGACGACTTACAACTTGCATTAATCCTTGGCAGTTGGGCGACCTCAAGTCCCATAAACGTAAAGTTTTGTCTAATGAGCCCGAAAGGAACATGTCATCGACAGGAGACATGGACAAGGTGACAACTCTGCAAATTTCAAACAGAAAATTAGGTATTTATTGAAGGTTTGGAGTTAAGAGCTTCATTATTGGTTACTTTTTGGTATGACCCGGGAAGTATCGAATGTATTTATTGTCGTGTAATGAGAGGTACCGGATGGTATCTATTAATAATCAGAAGTTAAGCTGAGCATATACTTAGCGTTTGTAATGTTACCATCAACTTTGGTAGAAGCATGAATGGCGGTATTTTTCGCATGCGTAAAATGAACTAGATCGACTCCATACTTTTTACTGTTTACTGTCCGCTTTTGCCTACATAAAACATAAAAGTATATACAATAGTGTACTGATGGAATGCTAAGCCAATCTCCAAACTTACGTTCCTTTTTCGCAGTCATAAATGACAATCTGATCATCTTCGCTACTGGAAATTAGAGCATCTCCACTGGAAGAGAAGTCGATGTTATTTATCCGGTCAGTATTCTCCCTAAATACTTTAGCAACGCGAAAACTCCGCACAGTTTGATCTGTTAGTTTCATTTTCTCCATACAAATCTTGTTGCTCAAAGTTCTCCTGTAAGACAAACGCCACCAAACAACTTAGAAGGCGGCGCTAAATACTTGTAGCGGCGAGAATGTCTGAAGTCTAGGTCAAATTTTGTGCACTAGATGTCAGGCAAAGGCTGTCAACAATAGAGCTCATGGAAGTTATTTTGTGTTGTGTGGAATGACCTAGGCAAGTTCGCATAAAGATTGTGAAACCTAGTTCAACTCCAAAATGTTTTCATCATCCAATTACTTTGCTACTCTAAACTGCCCTTATTTCGAAAGTGGCATCTGTGAAAGACCGTATTGTAGTTTTCGCCATCGGAAGGAAGAATCACTTCCGGCGACAGGTCTAGAGAATGCTACACCCAAGCCTCAATTACACGTTCCTAGCTCCTGTATGTTGCACAATATAAAACATTCAGCTTTGAACATAGCTAATATAATCTTTATTTGTTTATTTTTAGCAAAAGGACAAATGGCCCTTGGATTAATTAATACAGGCCAGCCCGAAGGAGGTTTGGCTTTGGAACAATTGGTTTCAGAAGCCCTGCAAATGGTTTTGAAAGAGAGCAAGCATCTTTTTGACAGCCTGGACACTGAAAAAATGAAGGAACTCATCCAGAGCCAGGGCCTGGCCACCACAGCCTCCTCTTTTGTGGAGAAAGCCGTCAAATCCCTCGCCACTCCAACAGCAACTACTAGCAGCTTTGTTAGTAAACCCAAACCGAGCAGCTCCTCCAGTAGACACATCATGTCCTCCAGCACTCCTAAATATACCCCCACGCCAATTGCTGTGCTCAAAAAAGTCAAACCTGGCTCGTCATCCAAACTTCAAGCTTCTGAAGCTACATACATACCTTCCGCCATCAAATCCACCTCCAGCGCGCCCATGTTGTCCTACACTCCCACTACCGTTTCCAAATCCAGCGCAGACAAAAGCTCCGCTCCGTTAGAATCACGTAGATCCTCAGGATCAGATCCTCAACGAGGAAAAATGATCGAAAAGGGTCGCCGCAGCTACGACAGTTCTTCCAGCAATTCAAGGAGTGCTTGTGCCAGCGAAGAATCGCAATCTTCCTCCGAAGAAAGTTACATTCCTGCGGGACAACGCAGTTCCTTCGATTACGTACCGTCGCGAGGAAATAACGCTTCCGATGCTTCCTACACGCCCAATTACACCAAAGACAATGCCCGAGTCGAAGCCACGTACCTTCCCAGCAATATTCAGAACCATGCTCCCGAACCTTCGTACATTCCTGCAGGCTACGGTCCCTCAGTGGATTACCAGCCTTCCAATAGCTCCACTGCCTCAGAACCTTCCTACGTACCTGATTCGCCCACGAAATCCAGTGCGAATTACCAACCAAGTGGGAAGTTAGGTCAAGAGCCGAGTTATTCACCCTTTAACGAAAAAAATAAGCCTCTCCCCTTCAACAGCTACGTCCCCACAGTTGGTCCTAAGCAAATGGAAGAAACTTATTCCCCTGCCAGCCTCCCCAAAAAGATCACTTCGAGCTCAACGCGGGAAAAGTCGAAAGAAGTATCACCCGAGCGTTACTTAGCTCAGTTAGGGACGACTGCGGAGAGTACGCCGAGTAAGGAGAAAAAGTCTTCGAGTTCAAGCTCGCGTCGTAGCTCCTCCCACTCAAGTCGTTCTCATGTACACAAATCGTCCAAAAGCAAAGATCGCGACAAAGAAAAAGAAAAACATAACTCGAAATCGAAGCATACTTCTTCAACATCATCTTCGCATAAGTCGAATAGCTCTCACAACAACAAGTCTAGGCATAAAGATAAGGAGCGAGACAAGGAACGGGAGTCGAAGCGCAAAACTTCGGAATCGCAACCGAGTTCGGGGGTTCAGGAAAGAGCTTTCTCCCCGTCCAATTTTCCGGATGATCTGGAAGACTTGGAAGCCATGTTAGCGGAGATGAATGGAGATGTCGATGACGAATGCTATAAAATCTTTCAGGAATTCCAAGCGCCAGACGTAGTCAAAGATGATCCTCAAACGTTACAAAAAGACAAACGAAAAATTGAGGTGGAAAATGACGATGCGCCCAACAAGAAACAACGGACTGCACATGATAATGCAGCGCAACGTGCCGCACATTCCGCCGTCCCGCCCCCTAGGAAGGCCAAGCTTAGTCCGGGCATGGCCATGCTAGAGCGATTAAAGCAACAGCAAGTCATTATTGAGCAGCAGAAAGAAGCGTTGGAAGCTGCTAGCAGAAAGAGAGTTAGTAGCAAGAAAGTTCCGGAGGCCAGAAATAATGCAACTACCAAAGCGATTGCTCCTCCCAGTTTTGCCCTGCAAGGTGTGATGTTGATTTCGGTCTTCACTTTCTTTAATAACTTGATTTCTAGTTATCCGTTTACGTAAATTCTATTTACGTTATGCATTTATATCGTTAAAGAAACATACTAAAGTAGATACCGCTTATTGTGATCACTGGTTATTAGTATCAGCCTCTTTGTGGAATTCAATTTTAAATTACGGATTCAACGTGCTAAAATGCATAGCATTTTAATATATTATTATCTAATATATTTTTTTAAATATATTTGTAGCATTTTAATATACGATATTAATATTCGGATATTAGAATCAATTTCAAGAGAATCTTCACATGTACTAATTAGGAGAGATAACTTGTATTCCAAACTTTTTGTGCAGGTGCTGGGAAACGGCGTATTGCGCACGTTCCAAACGTAGCAAGTCTTTTGCAAACGAAAGCGCCCAAAATGAATTCTCCTTCAAAACCTCTTCCGTCTTCTTCGAGCACTGGAAATACGGCTCCCTTAACCCCAGCAGCTCCGAGACAGGTATAAATTAATTTTTTATAAATTTTTTTGCAATTAAGGAGTTATGTTTTGGATTAAAATGTGAAAACTTGAAAGTTTAAGCGTAAATAAAAGCAAAATTTAATGGCTTCTTTTAAAGACAACGCTGCCAAGACCCATCATCACCACCGATTTCGGCTCGAAAGTCCCCGCTAGTATCCGTCAGCGTTATCTGAACGTTTTGGTAGATGAATGCCTCAAGTTCTACTCTAAAGAACAAGAAGCTTATGACCGAGCCTTGGCAGAAGAGCAAAATTGTTATGGGCGTAGCGCCAATAGGAATGTTTATCTGAACGTAGTAGTCAACTGCGTGAAGAAGATCAGAACCGAAGCTAGTGGAAGAAATGGAGAAAGTTCCTCAGAAATTGCGTCAAGTTCGGGTGCGAAAGGTTCACATTTGTCCGTTTTGGCAGGAAAAGGTGGCACCAAAGGTTCGTGGAGTATAGAGAAGCCCAAAAAGACCATCGATACCCTAACTGGGACATCGTTGTACCAATTCTTCACGCGGTACTTGATGACAGAAGAACAACTAGACCTATGTGCGTACCCCCGAGCAGATCCGGGCGAAAAAGGCAAAGCCTTGGTAAATACCACCCATATGAGGAGTAAGAACACGAGCAATAAGGCGACTGCAGGTGCACCGAAAAACCAGCGCACGTGTGATCGGTGTACCAAGAATTATTACGTGGATAGCAAAGGAGTGCCTTTGCGGGAAGAAATATGCGTATTCCACTGGGGCAGACCGTTCACGTTTCGAGGACAAACACAATACTCATGTTGTAAAGGCGAACAAAACTCGGAAGGCTGCGAAGTTTCCAAGTACCATATTTGCGAATCCTTCGACGCTGATAATCTGCGCGGCTACATGGCCACGTTTAGCAAACCCGCTCCGGCCGATGGCAATTACGGGATTTTCGCGCTCGATTGCGAAATGTGTTATACGACGGAGGGGAACGAGCTGACGAGGATCACGGTGGTGGATTCACAATGCAGAACGGTTTACGAGACGCTGGTCAAGCCTGAACATCCGCTCTTGGATTGCAATACCAGGTATAATAAACTTCCGGAGGTTTTCAAACGTTTAGCGTCATTTTTCTTCCTTTTTCAACAGGTTCAGTGGAATTACAGAGGAAGATTTAAGGCCGGTGAAGACAACAATTCGAGACGTCCAAGCAGCGCTTTTGAGCATGTTTTCAGACAAAACTATTCTTATTGGCCACAGTTTGGATAGCGATTTGAGAGCTTTGAAGGTAAATATATGCCCTTTCTTCGTATAATATTTCAGAGAAATCTCGTTTAAAGGGACAAAACTGTAGTAAAGACCTTGATTTACGTTAGAAGATGAGCTAGACATGTAAAGTTTATAACACTTTATTTTATTTCATGACTCGGTTATTTATTTTAAATTATTTTTTCTCATTTTCTGAAAAATTTATTGTACTTTTAACCACAGTTGATCCACAAAACCGTCATTGACACCAGCATAGTATTTCCTCACAAAATGGGACTGCCTTACCGCCGTGCTTTGCGGAATTTATGCGTAGATTTCTTGAAGAAACTCATCCAAAACGACGGTAACGTATTACACACATTCTTTTGTAGCTGCATTGTAAACTCGTTCTCATTTATTGCAATTTTTATCCTGAGAAGTTTGCTATTTCCATATTCTCGCCTGTTTTTTAATTTGTGTTTTGAATTGTGTTTTGCTAGAGGGTGGTCACGACAGTGCTGAAGATGCCATTGCGTGTATGGAACTCATGATGTGGAAGATGAAAGAAGATCTAAAGATGCTGCGATGAGTTTTTCCCGCCTTTTCCTTTTTTCTCCTGTTCCTTCTTAAGCGTGTCAAAACAAGTAAACGGACAAAATAATAATTAGGCATTCTGATTTTGAAGCCGTTTAAACGGGTGTCTTTTGTTGTACCATTAATAATATATGTATGTATTTCCTAAACAGTGGCATGGTAAGCGTTTTTGAGGCTGTGTTTTCATTAAACTTTCCATCTTCCATAATCTGGTTCCATTAGTCTGGACGCACAAGTAAGGCTCCATTAATGCCGCGAACTGTGACAGTTTTGGGTCGAACAAACAATCCTTTGCCTGCTCTGCATGTAAAATAGCGTTTGCCTTGAACCAAGCCATCGTGTTTACCATTACCGTTACGCATCTCTAAACCTAGCCAGACGCCATCAGCGAATTCAACTTTCCCAATGTATTTGATAACACCTGCGAATGAAAAAAGGTGGGAAGCAGAATATTTAGTTTGAGTTGTATTGTTATTATAGTTTGGTAGCTTAGTTTAGCGATTTTAACTTCATTCCTTACCAACTTCGCGTTGGAAGTAAACATTCATCCCGATTTCAAGCCAGTGCTGATTTCCTTTCTTGGGTATGGGTTTAACGGCTTCAGTGACCGGAATGCTCTGCCAAGGCGGAAGCTCGGACGCCGAGGTACCAGTAGTGTTGCTAATCGTTTTCCTGTGTGAAATACTCCGGTGAGAAAGTGGTGATCGAGATTTGACTTTGCGAGTCAAGGTTGAGAACCCTTTGGAAAAATAGTTTTTACGTGCTAGTTGTCCTCAAGGAAACGCTCCGGGAAAGTAAACTGGACTTGGATGCAGTCACTCCCGTCCCATGGCTGCTATGACTTTTTGAGTCAATGCTAGTCATGGAGCTCTGGGAAAACTTGACTTGGAGAGGTGAGTCTATTGAACCTTGCCGGTGACGACTGGTTAATGAGCGTCGAAGCGAAGACGCTAAAGTGGCTTCGGTCCATAGCTTCGACGCCAGTTTATCAACTTGATCGTCGGCATTGTCTATCCTGTAACGCGAAAAACATCCGTAAATTATTTCAAAAAAATTTCCTTTTTTTGGGGATTTTTTTTTGCTTACTTCTTCAGTTTGGTCGCGACCGAAAACATACCGTGCTTTTCTTTGCATTCAAAGTATTGGACGCCTTGGACACTACCGTTATTCTTGCCTTCCGAAAGGTCCAATTCGATCCCGTACCAAACGCCGGTAGCGAAACGCGTCGGTCCTGCATAACGAATCGTGCCTCGCAGTAGACGATTGTCGAGAGTTATGACCTGAACCCGATCATTCACTTGATACGGCCGCGTTTTTTCTTTTTGGTCTTTTGGGTCCGACTGTCTTTTGCTATTATCGCTTCCTCTTTGAAACGACTTGTTTTTCGAGTGATTTAAAGAAATCGCGGTGTTTTTGAAGTTAGCAGACTGTAACCGGGAGACGCGGCTCACTGGCACGAAAACGCCTTTAAGCACAACGTTAGTACATGTTCGCATGTTTCTCTTTAAAAAAAAAATCCGATATACCGTAGTTGGGAGAGCAGCGAAAATATTGGACATCATTAACACTGCCGTCGTTTTTTCCGTCAGGCGTATCCAATTCTACTCCTGCCCATAGGCCAGCGGCGGCTTCTAAGGCTCCGCAGTAACTGCAAATTAATGAGCTTAGTTTAAGACTGTACCGGGTTTGACGGGCGATAAAAATCCTCGACTTACCGTAACATTCCTGTTTTCAGGCCTCCTACCACAACTCGGTCGCCTACGTTCAGTCCCATACTCATTAGCAACGCTCGGCCCGTTACGTTTTCGCTCCGGACCGGACTCGCGGCGTAAGAGTGCTGGGATTCTTCATAATATTTGCCCAAAACTTCTCGCAAGTCGCGTATGGTCTCTTGAATGTCCGGTAGCTGGTAATATGACTTGCTGTCAGGAATGCAATCTAGAATATTTGTGTATGGTTATATTAGGGTCGAATTGTGAAGCAAAGAGTGAGGGATTTACCATACGCGGTTCTACCGAGAGAATCGCGAATTTTGGGATTCGCCCCATATTCGATTAAAACTTGCACTGCTTGAAACGACACGTTGCAGGCAGCAATATGTAACGCGGTACCGTTTTCATATTCCGAGCAAGGATTATCCACATCTTCCCCTAAATATGAATGCTCTATCAAACTTAAGTTTGATTAAGCCGATAGAGTAGAATATAACTTAACAAATGTTAAGCTTTATTCTAGGTTCTAAATTAAATTAAAATAGCCAAATTAACTTAAAAGTTCTAATTAAATGAAAGTTATAAAGTAAATTAAAGAAAAAATCTCAATTTTTGTCATAACCTTCGAAGACAAACTTGATTCCAAGAAGATTGAAACGGAAAAAGGAAATAGGATTGTTTTTCAATTTTTACCTTGACTGGCTTGTAGGAGGATACGCAAGACGGATGCTACGTCAAAAAAAGCTGCGTAATGCAAGGCCGTCATTTGTGTCCACCGGCAACGAGCATAAAGGTCCGCTCCTCGAGCTAGTAACTCTTGGACTAACTACAAAAGACCACAATCACGCTTTCGATAAAAAGTCCAATTCGTAGCTATGTATTTATGTGTTAATACCTCAGCTGCAATACTGGCGTCTCCGACGCCGTGTGCACCTGCTTTGCAAGAAAAGTGAAGTAAAGTCATGTCCGTTAAGGTATCACGGTCATCCACATGTCCTCCTTTCTCGAACACCTGAACAAGATCAGTCAAAATAGGAGTAAGAGTCCTTTCCTTCTTGGTGGTATTAACTTACTTGTTCAATGCAGAATCGTAAGCTTCGCTGAGTATGCGGGTTCCATTGCCGCATCACCGCAAAAACTTGCGAAATTGTAGCGTCGGGGCTTAGTAACTTGTGTAAGCATTGTAAGCAGCTTAGATCGAAGTAGGCTAATTCCGTTTTTTGACAGGTTTCACACAACGGAGCTTCGGCAGGAGGATGCGTTACGGGGTAATCCCGATACGACTCTTCGTTATTGTTGGGAAATGTTTGAAGCACCATGGTGGACTAACTACTGGAGCTCTAAGCATGAACTCATTTATTTGAAGGCAATTCCGGACCCTTTTTGGTGGTGATTTTTCTTGGTTTGTTTTGTTTCACCGGGGGACGGCTCAAACGACGAACCAAAACTCAAAGAAATGGGCGGAAGGACTAATGTATTATTTCTCACGAGCCTTCGGCTTTTCCGGTCGCGCGGTTGGTTCTTCGGTGCTCCAGGGCCATTTACAGATGGAAGCGGGACAACACACCTGCGAGAAGGCGTTCAAAGAACTCTGCCTTCAATGGGAATTGTCACTCTTATCGCCTGCGTATTCGTTCCAGTCCCTTCATGCTGGAATTATAGGAAACCAAACGAGCGATTAAATCACGAGATTTCACGGATGAGCCTTTGCAGCTTGATCATTTGACCTTGGGATTAACCGAACTTTGATTTATTAGAATGATCCAGGCAAATTCTCCTTGTCTAACTGCGGTAAGGTATGAAAAACACTGTTGAGAATGTTGAGTGCCTGTATTCAAGGATTTCACTTTAAAATCAGAAGACAAGAACAATGGGCGGCATGGCAAGACAAACACCAGAAAGCAACTGACTCATTCTGTGATGTGATGTGATGGGTACGGCGCTTTTGGCTTTCCCTGTACGGTTTTCAATATTTTCAAGGCAGCACCCACGCACGGTAAGTGTGCCCTACCTTTATCTCCACTATAATACAATAAAGCCTACCTATGTCGGTATACGGAGTCGGAACCGCACACCGGGGGATCACATTCTCTCTTTAAGATCAGACACGCAGTCAAGGACAGCTGCTTGGGTTGCGACCGACCAGGATAAGCGCCTTCTGTAGCCATGGATGTCCCTTATAAAACAAAGGTAGAGCTAAACGTTCATTTGCATGTGGGAATCATAATTCTCTGCTTATGCGCAGTAGCGGGAACCGTTCTTTTCCTCAATTCGCAGGGCGCTATAGCAATAGTAAGGAGTGGAAGTGGCTATGCATAATTTCGCGAGATTTAATTGTGCAGTTTGTTTGTCATTTTAACTTATGTGGAGAATTTATTCAAGCATTTTATAAAAAGTGCTGCAAGATCGGGTTTGCGCATTAATAACAGATTGTTTCCATGATGTAGCTGTTTTGTTTTGTAGGTTTTGCCATAGGTGGCGTTTACAGTACTGGCTTGTCCGACCGTTTAGAAAACAGTAAAAAGCGGATTCAGCCGTCTTGGGTTAGGCGACTAGAACCATACCAGAGCCTTGTTTTGCACTAAGCGGGGCATGTTATGCAAGGTTAGATTAGATTGATTAGATTAGGTATTAGGTTAGGTAATAGGCCACGTTCATCGATGCGGGTTTTACGCGATTGCTTAAAATTCCAAGAGGCACCGCCTCCAATATGGCTGAATCCGCTTTTAAGCGGTTTGCTCTTTCTAAACGGTCGGGCTAGTCCTAACGTGGCACTTAAGCGATGTTTACATTTGTTAATCAGCATCTTTTTACATGTTTGTGATGGTTTGCTAAGATATTCGGGACATGAATTTGTACTGAAAGCGTTTTAACTGCCAAAGTTAGTCGTTGATGTGATTATGCAAAACTGGTTACCAGATATTAGCGGCGTAAGCTTCTCGAGCTTTTGGGATTCAGGAGAAGTTTGTATTGATTACTTGTCTGACAGCCTGAACTCTTTCGTGTTTCCTTGGGTACCTACTTCAGTATTCACGTTCTTTTGGCTTTTTGTGGAATTAGTTACCTCAAGTTGGAACTCAGTAGCCGATAATTTCGGTAGTCTGGTCAAAAGCTTTCCGTTCGACGAGTTTCAGGTTAAGTTGCTACAAGCCCTACTACTGGTGCTGGTTTGCAACATTGTTTTGACTTTGCTTGCCTGGCGAGTGTATGGCAAGAAGATTACTGAACGTTTTATGCAAACGTGTAAGTATTGCAGTCATGAGTTTTACAACCTTCAGTTTTTACTCGTTATTTTGTTTATAGCCTCGGATGTGTTGAAGGAAGAACTAAAAACAGCTGTTTCTGACCTGAAACTACCGAACGAACATTCTCCTCGATTGTAAAATTCTAAAAATATGGCAGCCATTAAGAGATTCTTCGAGAAAAAGAAGATGGAGGTCAAGTTCAAGCTAGCAGGTAGTTGCACGATTTGTATGTTTGCTTTGAATTATAATAATTATATAAATTCACTAGGTGAAGGTCATCGCTTGACAGAAACAGCTCATCACACTGCCGCCTCCAGATCTTCACATCCTGAAGAAAGGCACGTTCCCAAGCGGGATGTTCTATCTTCAGAAGCCCAGATGGCAGCCAGTGCTGCATTAGCCAGATTAGACAAGAAGGATGACATACCTTATAAGCGATCTATTGCAGTCATTAAAGCGCAGGCCAAGAAAGAACTTGAATTGGAGCAGCAGCAAGCTAACAAATCAGAATCCCCAAGTACGTCCGCTTCAGCAAAACCTCACCCGGCTGAACATTCCCTCGCTGTTGAAGGCGTTTTTTTCAAATGCCCATTAATAGGTAACGTCTTTTAAGTGTGTAATAAATTTTCTCTGAGCTTTTTAATCGTTTAAGGACCGGATGTTCTGCCCAAAGCTGAGATTGACGCCAAGATAAAGGCTTTCTTGTACGAACACTTGCCAGAGGAACCTGGGTTAACTGCCTGCCTGATCATCCATACCATTAACAAAGATAAAGAAAAGGTATAGTTTTCAGGAATAATTGTTGATTTATTGTATTTATTTATTGTATGTCTTTATTGGATTTATTTTTTGGGTTTATTCTTTATACTGTACAATTTATTTTCTTTCTAATTCAGGTACAGCAAGGGGTTGAAACGCTTTATAAATATCTGGATAACGTCATTCAGAATCCTAGCCAAGAAAAATATCGACGCATACGCATCGGAAATCGCGTTTATCAAGACAGAGTAGCTCCTTTGCAGGGCGTGGATGAATTTCTTGTAGCGGCAGGTTTTGTCCCCCAAAGTTTGCCCATTTCTGCCGAGGACTCTTCCGTGGAGAATTTTTGGGTCTTTGAAGGCACGTCGGAAGAGAGCTTGCTGGATTTGGCAGCGTTGCGTGATTCCTTAGTGGCAGCGGAACCGTTGAAAGCAGAATTGGATCGAAATTTGCAAGTCCTAGTGCCCTCACAAGCAGCGACCAGAACGAGTCTCCCACACGACTTCTTCCGCCTTAGTGCCGAAGAACTGAAAAAGGAACAACAAGCGAGGTAATGGGAAACTCACCATTACTTAACTTTGAAACGAGCATGTTTTTGGTACGTTTTTTTAGATCGGAGCAATTGGAGCGGAACTTGATGCTGCGGACTAAAGCCATGCGGGATAAGGATGAACAGCGTGAACAGCGAAAGTATAAATTCACCTTGATTCGGGTGAAGTTTCCGGATGGCACTCTGCTTCAGGGGACCTTTCACGTGCAAGAAAAGCTGGCAGCAGTAAAACAATTCATTCAGGATAATTTAGAAGAACCTACTTGTCCGTTCACCCTCACGGTGGCTGGAACAATGCTTGATAGCCAAGCGGAAAGTTGCACCTTGTTGGCGTTACATTTAGCGCCGACAGCAGTTTTGAATTTCAGTTCATTGAAAGGAAATATTGAGGGCAAAAACTTTTTGAAAGATGAAATTCTAGCTTTGATTCAGACTTTGCAGTAAAACTTAGATTTATATGGCGGTAATTCTTTCATATTAAATGCTTGTGTCTACTGGTGTGATATCTTGGATTGGGGAATGGGAGTTTGGCTGAAAATGTAGTGTGTTTTTTTTCTTTGGAAGTTTGTCTTCATTTACTGTATTTAGAGTATATGGTAAGAGAGCTGCCCTTCTTCGATTCGGAACATCCTATATTTGAAAAAAGAAGTAATTTGAGTGTTTTTTGTTCCACTGTCAATAGTAGGTAGCTTCGATCTTCATTAAAATTTTGTCAAAAAATTTATCAGTAGCGATACAGCAAGACTTTGTTAAACCTGTATCATTCACTAGCAAAATTTTGCGTTCGCCGTAGTTTTATGTCTTTTTCATTTTATTTTCTACATAATTGCAAGAATTTCTAAACGTTTTAGGTCCGGTTTGAAGAACACGCCTTTAGTAAATTAAGCTTACGATAAGCTTACGAGGGATATACCAACGAGTTCGCATCTTGCTTGTAACCACAGCCTGACTAGTCGGTTATAGTTTGTCTTTGTAACCATTGTTAACCTCATTTGTAACCTTATAACTTAACAGTTATTAGCTTTATAACCATTATTACCTTTACAACGCTGCAGTAACCCTAGTGACTTTGTAACCAAGTGTCTTTCCATCTGCGCAACCCTTGGTTACTGTAAAACTTTTGAGAATTGAGTAGAATTATAACGCTTTTTTTCCCAATTTTTGGCTTTTCTCACAAAATTTAACCCTTCCAAATCTGCTGGAATTTTTGTTCTGTGAATTTTTTTAGCTCCAAAAATTAGATTCTAAAATTATGCAGGTGAGGTGGTTTCCAAAAATGTCCTTTTTGTTGTACAATGTGTAATTTTTTAAATAAAAAGAAAATTCGAGGAATTTTTGCGCGATTTTTCGTAAAAATCCGCGAAAAGGGGTGTGGCCTCCGGAAAAATGACGAATCCTATTGGTGGATTGGACCAAAAGGGGGGCGTGGTCTCTTTTCGAGCTGGAAAGGCTTTTTCAGGGCTTTTCTCCATAAGGAATAATGCTGTATCAAGGGGGTCTTTAAAAATCGTCAAGAATTGAGAGCCTCGCCGATTTCCATGTTCCCCAACTCCCTGCTCGGTTTCCCATTCCCTGTTATTCGAGCTCGTAATGTCGAAGCATTACAATTTTGAATATGGGAATAGGAACCTTGCCGGGAAGGCATAAGGTATAGGGAAAGGGAGCCATTTAATATTTCGCTTTTTTCGACGAAATAAGGTGCTTCGACCGGGAATCGAACCGGGGACCTCTTGGACCCCAGTCGTGCGTGTTATCCACTCCGTCATGGGCTTACATTTAATAGTCGTTGAAACATCTATAAAACCAACATGTGAAAAAGCTGGTGTACAGTTGACGTGGAAAGTATCCATCGTTCGTTCGATTTATAAAAATATGACGGTGCTATATGTTGTTACGCTCTAGAAGTTTGCATTGTTATATTGTATTTTCTCTATGTATCTAACATGTAATACAAAAACCCGTGCCTAGTTTTTGAAAAATTGAGAGCCTCACCCCTTTACCTGTTTCCAACTCCCCAGCTCGGTTTCCCATTCCCGATATTTGAGCTCGTGATGCCGAAGCTTCACATTTTCGAATATGGGTATAGGAACCTTGTCGGGAAAGCATAAGGTACAGAGAAAGGAAGCCATTCAATATTTCGTTTTTTCGACAAAATAAAGTGCCTCGACTGGGTTTCGAACCTACGACCTCTCGCACCAAAGGCTTGCGCGCTATCCACTAGGTCATAAGCTTAAAGTGCAAGAGCTTTGAAACTTCTATAAATACAATATATGAACAAGGTATACGTGGGCAATACCCTGTTTCCTAGAATCTTTTGTTCGATTTGTACAAATATTCTGGTTCCCCTACAGCCATACTTTGTATTCTCTAGAAGTTTGAATTATTATATTATATTTCTTTGTACGTATTTTAAAATGTAATAAAAATTCTTACTTATTTTTTGTTAACGATTCAGAATCTTTCAAAAATAAATTACAAAGGCTGTGTTTTCTTTAAATTATTTGTATTAAAAGCTCGTAAATCCAATACATTTTTTGAAATGGCAAACTAGTGTGATAGTCAGTTAATTAGTTTATTGACACTGGCTATCAGCCGGATTGGTAGAGTGTTAAAGGTAGAGGTCCACAAGGGGAAACTGGGCAAGGGTACGGTGTGGAAGGATAGAATCGGCCCAGGGTCGTCGACGGCAGACCGATATGTAACGGCTTCGGTTGAGGCTGACGGCTTCGGTCGAGCTGACGGCTTCTCTCGGTCTCCTTGGCTTCGACGGGCGATACACGGGCTTCGGCTGGTTGGCTTACTGGAGTCCGGGAAAGGCTCGATTAGGTCTGACGTCAAGACTCGGGATGAAAATACTCCAAAGACTGCAACGTTTTCTTCATAGGCTTCTTGGACCTGTCCAAAAAACTTACAAATTTAGAAATAATTAAAACAAATTCTCACGTTTTGAGGAGTTATAAGCAAACCAGAGGTACTGAGCTCGAAGCCATAGCTGCTGATCCCATCCAAGGTTGTATATAAGGTCCCCAGGGACGACATACCTCGGCTGCTAAGGGAATCCCCACCAGATTATAGATGGAAGCGAATACTTCGTTTGATTCAAATCAGTAGAAATTATTGAATTTTTTCTTTGTTTTCGTCTAGTCTGAAAGATTTTAGTGGAATTCTGTGATTGTTTATTACATCTTTCTTCCAACGTCCAATCTATACAGATTTTTTAACAAGGGGTCCACATGGCGGACTCGAAAAATGAGGACAGCATGCAACTTACTGGAAAGCAATCGCAAGAAATGTTGCCCGCTAATGCTCCTTTCAAATATAGTAATATAGTTATATAAGCCTGGGGAGAATATGTAGATATAACAAGGACTGTCATTATTACCACTTATGTTTGGACTACGGTTTCGTTTTTTTTAATTCTGGTGTGGAGAGGAGAGAAGGGGGAGAGGATTTTTATGATTGGAATTGAAAGCAGCAAAAAGCGTGCGGAAAGAAGCGACACGAGTAAAGACGTGGAACACATCAAATTGGGTTTGGCACCCCTATGCGTCTTTCTTTTTGCTTATGCTAATATTTCTTGTCCCTCCAGAAATATTCGGATTAAACAGGAAAGGGATATTTGCTCTGTAAAACCAAAACTTCAAACATTTCCTCAAACAAAAAACTTAATCCCGTATTCAAATTAAATACGCTTAAAACCAGACAGCACAATTTTCAAAAAATTAACGAAGGCTTTAAAATTGAATGAGATTTTCTGGCAGTTAAGAAACCTTAAACTAACTTTTTAATATTAGTAATTGATGCCAATTGCGTGGTATTACGTAATTTCCAAATACATAATTCACGAAGCAAATAATCCCCATAAAAATAATTTTGCGTAAACTAATCCATGTTTAGCTTAGAAAATTTCAAATAAGTTTTGTAATCCAACGAAAGATCCTCGAAGGTTAAAATAATTGTAAACTATGTTTGACAACAAATGTTTCTTTTTTCAGTTTTACAAAGCAAGTGTCCCTTTCCAGCTTTTCGGAAAATTTCTCAACCAACAGCAAAGATTAAAGCATTGTTTACCAATGTCAAAGTTTTCGATTCTTAGCCCTTATTTGCGATTTTTTTATAACCCTTAAAAAGGAACCTGACTTGCCCTTTCTTCGTCTCCAATTAGGATGTTCACAAAACTTTGTGACCACAATTTTTTTCCGAAACACTAATTGAGTAACTTGATTAATGGTGTGTTTCCAATTTGAAAACTAACTATACATTGATCTATCACCCGTTTCAACCCCAAACCAAATGGAATGACTTCCATCCATTCTTTTAAAATGCCCCACATTGTGTTTGACCTATCACGCGTTTCAAAATCCGTTCCCTTTTTATCAAAAAAGATCTTTCTTAATTTTGTATGTGTACTTACAGTCTTTTAGCGTTTCATTTTCTATTACTTCTCTTCTTTCTTACCACCCCAGAACCTGTCGAAACGAGTGCGCGCCTTTTCTAAGACATCAGACGCTAGAGAACGACCCGTGGAAGGTGAAACGAGTGACGGTGCTTGTGACGACGACGCTGTCTCCGGTTTACTAGCACCTGGCGCTTCGAGTACTCGATAGGGCGACGAAGATGGCGCCGAGACCGGGAAAGCCGAGCTAATGGGCTGGTACATGACATCCGAGGGTCCTTGCGCTTCCAGTACCCGGTACTGCGGCAATACTGAGGAAGAAGAAGGGACAGGCTTGATTGCTGAAGGGAAAGTGGGTGCTTCCAGAACTCGATATGGAGCTCGGGGTTTGGACGGGGCGAGCGGAGGAATGGAAGAAAATACGGGGTCTTCCAAGCAACGCAAAGTAGTGCCGGGGACGGATTTCAATACCGGGGTACTTTCCTTCTTTTCTTTAGGTTTCTCCTTCTCTTTGTCTTTCTCCTTCTCGGATACTTCCTTTTGGAACTTCTCAGGTTCTTCTGTCGACGTCGTCAAGGCCAAGGACCCGGGTTTGGTTAGGAAATCTTCGCTTTTCGGACTAAATTTTGGCAATGTCGAAGTTTCGGGACTTGCGTCTCGCTTCTCCTTGTCATCCGTCTTCTGGATTGTGGAGATTAACTCGGCCGGTGAATGTGGCTTGGTAACGGGACTCTGGGGGGCGTCCTGGGGCTCTGGTTCACCATTGGTTACTTCGAATTTAGGGCTGAGCTTTGGTGATTCCATTATCTTGGGTGATTCCACGACCTTAGGACTGATTATCGGTGATTCCACGACTTTAGGACTGATTTTCGGTGATTCCACCGCCTTAGAACTGACGTTTGGTGATTCCAGAGGTTCGGGACTGAAATTGCGTTTTAGGTCTACTGGTGGGTCTTTCTTGATTGGAGACGGTGTCTTGATCCTAATTAGCTCACGAGATTCCTGTTCGCCATTCGTGATCTTCTTAACAGGCTGTCCACCACCTCCACCTTCACCTTAGAAACCCATGCAGAATAGAAGAAACAAGAAAGCGATAGTGATAATTTTAGATACCTAGTCCTTGTAGAGAAGATATAACAAAATATGACTCGAGTTTAATCTATTCAGATTCCCATCTTTGTATCACATTCTTTTGTGATAGTACTCCTTTAAGGGCCACGATGTATTTCAAGTAGTCGATCTTTTTTGTCAAAAGATGGCATTGATGTCATACACCTAAATCATGAGAATTATGCAACTTGAAACAAAACTTGAAAGATAAATTTAAAATAAATTTAACGACACAATTGAAAACTTCTTTTTTCAAAATACCTTAAAACACTGCGTCAAAAGATATGATTTATAAACGATTTATTTAAATTTTCATAACTTGAATAAGTTTAAATAAATCATATATCTAGCCTCTTTTCTTTTGACGCAGCGCTTTAGGATATTTTTGTTTAAAAAAGAATGTTTCATTTGTATCGTTAAACTTCTTTTAAAATTCTGTTTCAAGTCCTATTTCAAGTTGCATAATTTTCATGATATAGGGGTATGACATTAGTGCCATCTTTTGATAAAAAATTTAAACTATTTGAACTACACCGTGGCCCTAAAACACCCAACCTCATGAAATGACTACCTTGTTTTCATTAAAAAACAAACAAAAAGACATACAATTAGCAGAAGAAAGCCATGCACAGGTTAAATCCTTCAAAGTCATGCCGATAATATAAATAAAAACACTAACGAAGAAAAAGTAGATCTAAAGCAAGGACACTAATTCGATTTATTTTCACCATTAATGAATCCCACCCAAACAATAGAACGGAACGGTAAAGAAAACAAAGGTTAGAACAATGACCAAACTGGAAAACGTCCACCACATAGCTTATACGGATAATTAAGCGAAAAAAACTTAGTCAATACTTTTTGCCCCCCTTTTTTTGTTTCGAAAAAAAATTACAATTCAGACACATCAGAAGCAGAACCACTGAAAATGAGCTCGGGTTCTGAATAGTAACCCAAGGAATCATGCGGCGGAGTACCTGGTAACGGGGCCATTCCGGTGTCCTTATTCGTCATAATAGCGATTCCCAGTGGGGTATTGACTCCAGTGGTAGGAAGCGCGGGTACAACCGGCGCCATGTGTTTCACGTGAACTGAATCCAAACTCGACACACCGTTTTTCAAGGGTGAGGGTCGCACACTCATGGAGAACTTGAGTTCGGAATTCGGCCGAATCATGTCTCCTGAAGTTCACAACGAGTTAGAAAATATATTAGTTTCAAGTTTTAAATTGGAATTCACCTTCACGTATGTTAGAGGTGACAGTAAAGGTTTTGCCCGTATCCAAAGGCACAGTCCAATTAACGGGATCCGGCGAACGAACAACCAACTGTTCAGGCGATTTAACACGAGTCGGCTCAGGAGGCGATTTCATCAAGGCTAAATCCGGTACTAGCTCTGAAACTTCGTCCTGATTGGGTACAGGAAGATCGTTGTCATCAGGTGGAATAACAGCCGTTGTAGGCGCCACGATCGGAGGTGGTAAATCATCCCATGATGAATTCTCAGACTTGGCTGAAAGTAAAAAGGCCAAAACGTTAATTTATCGTCCAATTTTTTTTAAATCTCATTTACAAGGTTTAATCTTGGAAGAAGGTTTATGGACTGAGGGCGTGGCTGACGAAGGTGTTCGCGCCGGTTTTTTATTGCGAGCATCCGGACCTGCTGACTGAGAACGCCCAGAACTGGCGGGATGAAATATCACACCTTAATAAAAAAGAAAAAAGTGATAATACTTTCTTACACCAATCTAAATGTGAACAACTTGCTCAGCACGACCACAAAAAAGCAAGCAAGCCTTTCATAGCCAGAACAAACAAAAGCAAAATAGGTAATATGCTTTAAATGGAAAAGGTATGCGAATTTTTCGCAATGTTTATATTTCGGGATAGGGAAAAAATACCTAAGTTTGGCCTGTTGCCTGGGGCTACAGAAGAAGCCGGCGGATGCACTGCTGAAGCCCTGGGCTTCTTGCTTTTGCCACTGCTTACACCTATAGCGATACACAAGCCGGTAACACTCAACTCCAAGGATCTGAATCTAGCGCTCGCAGCTTAATTCGATTCTGAGGGTTTTGTTTCTTTTTAAGGCCACAGTGTACTGCAAGTAGTTGATTTTAACGATCTTAACGAATTTAACGATATAATTGAAAAGTTCTTTTAAATTTTTGCTTCAAGTTGCGTAATACTCATGATATAGGGGTATGATAGCAATTACATCTTTTGACAAAAAAATCTAGTACGCAACATAATTCAACTAAGCATAATTCTAATTCTACTACTCAGCAAAATTCTCGTGATATGGGTATGACATCATTGCCATCTATTGACAAAAATATCAACTACTTGCAGTACACCGTGGGCTGAATGAGGGTGCTAAAAAATCCTAAAGATTTCTAAGCAACGTTACCTGTCGGCGGACGTTGCCTTGTCATCGACGGATCTCGCCTACCATCAACTTCCTCAGCAGTCTTAACAAAATAATAAAAATGAAATAAAAAAAATAGGGTGCCAAAAGCGAACCATGTTAATTTTATTTAACTACCTTTTTAGGAGTATCCCGCTTAAACGAAGATGGCTGTCGATTGGAAGATTTGAGTGGAGAGCCTTTCCTTACACTTACCCTGTCTTTGTCTTCCTTACTCACCGACCTACACAGTAATGAACATGTCAAAAGCCCACTATTGTAACGTCATAGCTTATCATAAAACGACATTTAATTTGTCCCCCTTGTCAAGCAAGAGACAAACATTAAACCAAATCGGTGTTGAAACTAGAGCTAGAAAAGCCTTGAAGGAAAGTTAAAACGTCCACTTTTCCCTTTCACGGAATTTCTGCTGACGTGTTGTGCAAACTAGACAGGACAACTTTTATCTCCTTTGTGACAATGCAACCCCCTTCCCACCAAAAAAAGGAACCAAGGAATTTGCAAAACGAATCAGTTTACCTCGGTGTAGCTGATGCCAATGCTAATGCGGACAAGGAACTACGGCGGGATACTTGTTCCCAAACTTCTAGCTGCTTATTGTATAAATCTGCCATATGCTCAGGCAGCAATTCCGAGCCCCAGCCTCGATACTATAAGAAAAAAATGTCGTTCAATACTCCTAACCTTTCTTAGGGACCCGACGTCCCGACGGTAACAAACAAGATCGTTTATTTACCTTATAGCTGCCAGCTTGTTTCCTTAGTTCCAAGACTTCCCTGTACCAAGGATCAGAATGTATTTCTTCGGCGTCCATTTCCTTGGATTTCTGAAACTTCCCATCCACATAGTGGTATAAGGAAAAGGGCCGGAATTTTTTCGAGTATTCCGTTTTGTAGCGCCTGCACACAATCAAATAAGAATTATTTGTATTACCTTTTTATCCTTTTTTTTTACTAAGCCCAACCCTGGGGCAATAATAATAAGTTAATATTTACCTCCGCCTCGGTTTCCCGTCTCTCCCGTCGCCCACATCTTCATCAACGAGCTGCTCTTCATTAGAAGCCGTTGACGTCACAGCCGGTTGAAGCTCTACAAGGCAAAGACAAGTTCCGATTGAGTTTCCGCTCTTTGCACTGGGCTAAACTTTGTCTTTCATTGACAAGCGACTTAAGCAAAAGCAACGAGTTAAGAACGCTCAACTCATGTCTTCAATAAAAGTAACAGCCAAAGATGTTGCGTTAACCATTGTTAACCTTGTCAGAATCATAACGTCCATACATCAAGATTCCCAGAGAGGTTACAAGTGCCCGACTGGACTCCAAACTACCATGCTCGTGCCATCGATTGCCCTCTTTCGTTCTAGGACATCTGCTCCTCTCCAGCGAAAATGACAACTCAACTTCATTGATCAACTCCCTGGCTCTATCCTTTACTACTGTCTTTGTCCTTACGCTTGTTAAGCGTGGTGCTATGGCTATTTCTAAACCTCTTAAAACCTTCCACCCGCCATTCCGCGAAAAGCCATTAACCGAATTAAATCCCCACACAAAAGAATTCCCCAGTCCGGATTTCTAAAGGATTAGGCCATTCCAATGAATCCTGGCTCCTGAAAAGGTACTACGAAATACTTAGCAAATTCCATAATTTCTTCTCCATAGCGAATAGCAATTTACCGGTACTGTAAACCTCTACATTCCGCAAAAGGCACAAAAAACGGATTTACTTGAATATGCAATGAAGACAGTCCAGACATGAGCAATGGTGAATGCATACTGTTATTGTTTCATTTTACTTTTTTGTTAAGTTACTCGGAATGGACCGAATCGTTCAAGATCATCTTTACAGCGTTTTTGAAGGAGTTTTTCGCATTGAATTCTTTTGGGGTATACTTTGTTGTTTTTTATATCGATTTCCTGGTAGTTTTATGACATTCGAAGGTCACAGACAGATGCGAATGGGGAGAACGGAGAAGAAATGTATCGGCAGCAGCGCTGTCACAGTTTCTTTACGAGTCGGAAACGGAAACATCAACAGCCCTGCGAACTTTTAAGTGACCATAAAAGGAGCTCTTGTTGAAAGATTCCAGCTTACCCTGGGTCGGTCCATGGCTGATTTCCCCTGGCATTTTCTGCTGCACGTTGGGTTGGAAATGTTGGTGGTGGTGAAGCTGCGGTTTGCCACCTGGGGGCCAGGCAAACTGGAGTCGGTATTCCGAAACCGAGGGCGGTCGCTCGTTACTACTTCCCTATTTCATAAACACACAAAAAACAAGAGAGAAATCAGAAAATTGGGCCCAAATTTACGCATGGTTTCAGGTCAGCCAAGCCAAGAAACAGAAAAAAAGAAAATAAATAATTTTGAAACATGACATTGTGTCAAGCCATTACATCCACAACTACTTGTAATGACATAATATATATGGCAAGACAAGAGCATGCTCTTGTGCTTTCAAAATTTGTGCCATGACTAGATGCTTTTTACATAGAGAATGTTCATATCACTCCCCCAAGTGCTGTGCGAGCTGGGGGAGTTAGAAACTGTTTTGCTCATTGCATTGCCTGAAGCTGTGTATACAAGCTTTATCCCGAGCGCCATATCGATCCAATCACGTGACCATGTAGGATAGTTTGGGAAGGAATGCTGGGATTTTTGTTGTTTGGTGGGGTTAAAAGGGTTGTGCTTCATTATTAAAGCCTTTCCTAGGTCTTTACTGAGCTTTAGAGTTCTTCAATTAATGCTTGCTCACAAAAAATGTATCCTTCCCAACCATCCCCAGATCTCAGACTGACTGGAAACGCATCGCGCAGACAAGTTAAGCGTCAATCCCCCCAATACAAAAACCAAATTGGTAAACGTGGCATGCTTCATGCCATAAGCTTGTTTCCGGCTATCCTTCTGTCCACGAACAAACCCGTAATCATTCCGCGTGCCTTGCGGAAAAGAACTTTCTATTTTTATTCGTTTTTTTACCGCAAAGAAAGCAATTTCAAAACATCGCAAAGTTTTGAAATTGCCAAACCTAAGAGTCACGTGACACTACTTCTGATGCTTTATTTTGACGTAATAAACGGTAAAAGGGGTGTGGCTTACGTTAATCTTCTTCTACTGGGTCATTTATAACTGCAGGTTCAGTACTGCCGGCAATTCCTATTTTCAGAGCAAAAAGCATGACCCAAATTCTTTCAAATATTCATTTTTTTCTAAGAAAGATTTGATCCGTAGTATAGCAAAATTTCGCTTAGTGTGACAGTACAGAATTCTGTTAAAAAAAATCTTTCCGACAGAAGTCGAGATAATCTTGAGGGTCACACCTTACCTTTTTAGGCAAATCGTGTGAATCTCTTCTTTCAGGAGTCAACAGGTTAAGAAATCAAACTAACTACGGTGCAAAAAAGACAAAATTTTCACGCCAACGACTAAGGAAGAAGGTAAAAGTTTGCTACTAGCAGAAAAAAGGGGTAGGAAGGAAGGAGGCGGGGCAAAGGTCACGGAGATGCATACGAGACTGTTTTTTTGGCGGACAGAATGGAAAGATATGGTTATAATACCCTGCTGGTTTGACCCGCAATAGCAGCAGCCCAGTCGCCGGTTTCGGGCACCGGGAGGCGTCGTCGACGCCCCGCCCATAACGCCATAAGCCCGTCCCCGGACCCTTGCCCGCGGGCGGGGGTACCGTACGGACTCGGACCTTCCGACCGACTACGCCGGAAGCTGAACTGTGAAGCTGATGGCTGACTCGAATGGGAGGAGCTAGGTTGTCTCGAAACCACGCCCGTCTAAGAAAAGACAGAACACGCCCCAAAAGATAAATGAAAGCAGAACAGCACAAACGAGCAGAAATTCCCCCTCCCCTTTCTCTTTACCTATATCCCCTGTATCCTCCCACCCTCTCCCTTGTTTTCCAAACTCTTTCAACTCGTTGCTGAATGACAATTTCTGACTGTAGATAAAACGGGGGTACCAAAACACCACATAGAGGCAAATAGGGAACAAGACTGCGTTTCTGCTGCCTACTCAACCTATACCCCTTGCATTAAAGCCGGAAACTCGGCCGAGCCTTAACACAGTCGCTATGACAACTTGGGGAAACTCGCCTTCCAACTCCCTGTATAGATTCTTTCGTGACTGTCGAATGATAGCAGCAAGCCTGCGCATTCCCAAAACTTAGAGCTCATGAGAGAGAGACAGAGCACCTGTTCACTGCGATCTTTGATAGGCGTAAGGGTAAAGAATGCAATATCTTCCTATAAACATTCTTTTAGCTATTTTTGGAAATTTTTTTCTTCGGAGTTAAAAAGGGACATTTTGGTCGCCTCGCACCTAAAGTAAATTGGTACTCGGAGTGAAAGGCGTCTTCCCTCCGCACATTATTTTTCTTCCTACAGCGTCGTAAACGAAAGTGCGAAACACAGCTTGCTGCTCTCTCAAGACTTACGTCGTTTCTAGGATCTGAAGCACCAGCACCGTCCATCAAATCATCCAGTGAGTCATAGAGGTTCTCATGCACGTGGATTTCGTCACTTTTATGGTGCACGCCGTGCGCCAAAAGCGGGTCAAGCACACCTAGAAAGAAAAAAAAATGGAACGAAAATGACAACAATTCTTTGATAAAAGCTTTGCACCAATCAATATCGCTTGCGGAATTCTCCTACTCAAATACTCTCCGTTCTTGTCAATAAAGAAAGTTTCCCCCTGCAGTTTCTACAGAACTCCCGTTTCCCACAGATTAAATCTTCCCAACACAGAATCTTCAACACAGAACTTCCAACATAGAATTTCCAACACACAATTTGTGGTCAATAAATGAATCCTGTCAAAAGTGAAACTTTTTGAAATAACTTCGGCTTTGCAAAGGATTTCACCGGAGATTTTATGAAAGATGAACAACTTAATCTCCAAAAATGAAAAAATTCTTACAATTCTGGAAAAATCTTTCAAGTGAATACAAGTTCAGGGGTAACAAGTTCAGAACAACGCTTCTTCTTAGAGTGAAAATTTTTCTAACCAAATTTTTCTTTTCTACCAAGTGGAAAATGGATAGATCAGACAAAACAGGAAGTTGGCCTCAAACGCCAATAACTTTCTGCTTGGTCAGCCAAGCCAACTCTCTCTCATTGAGGTCTGACGTGTGACGTCACACTAACGTTACCAGTACCGTCCGAAAAAAAACACCGAGAACAACTGTCATTCCAATTTTTATTTTTTTTCGGGGCCGGAAACTTTCTTACCATTTCGTCAGAGAAAGTCTGCGTGTTTTTTAGTACGATCAAGCGAGGTCTAGCCAGAGAACCACCGTGAATCGTAAAATAATTCCTACGCAACTCTAAAATAGACAACGCTTTTAGTCCAAATGAAATATCCATATCTTTTAATCTGGGGCGAACGAAAAACAACACAACATGCAAGTTCTTCGGCCAGGATTTAAGCTAGAAAACAAAAGGGGGAAAAGGCAAAAGAAAATAACGCGGAATGGGGAAAAATAAAAGTTCGGCGGCCAAAAGTATGCCTTTCTCAGCTTATACAAGGGTGTTTCCCTTTGGACGCTGCTGTCTGGCCAAAGCCAAGAGTATCGATCGGGGCAAACAGCGGCATGCGGAAGCTCCGCCCCTATCCTCGCCCCGATTTTAACCCTGGGATTGGGATGAGAAAACTCGCTACTACAATCACGCACGCATCTGTACAATCATCTCGTGATCATATCCACGATACACATAGCAAAAATTCGGCCTTCACGTCCCTTCATTAATGCACGGTCGCTTTTTTACCTTTGAAGAATTCCGAGCGCCAAGTCGCCAACAAACTTATTTAATCAACGAGTAAAAATCGCTCTCCAAACTTTGAACTGGCACAGCACACACCTCAATTCTTTGAGCATGAAACTCGGTATTTTCTAGGTTAAGAACTTGCAAACAAATCAAAGATTCCCATAGGTGTACGTCAAGACGCGTAGAGAGCGGCAAGACGAGTAAGTACTAGAATTTTCCTAAGATTTTGTCAGGATCTTTGTGGCCGTTTGCTTCCCGGACTGGGTGAGAACCTAACGCACTCAAGTGCGACACGGCGAGCCCCGGGAGCAGAAAAAGCGGACTACGCGGCGACTCCTACCGCACCAAAAGCCGAGCAAAATGCGCAGACGCCGACTTTTTAGCCCCCGAAACAGGATTTAACCATCCGTGAGAGTAATTGGAGGCTTTTATGCGCGAAATTTCGGGTTGGTAAGGTGTAAAAAAAACAAGCGAGGGAAATGAATGAAAACGAGGAAGAGGGGAGCAGAAATAAGGACGGAAAGCAGAGAAACGGGGAGATTGATAGTAAAAAGAATAATAAGTGTTAATCTTGCAAATGACTAATTATAACGAACGAATCTGCTGACGTTATTAACTCGCATCGTGGCTCGTAGCTCTACTCCTCGTTACTGTCACGCTGACTGTGCTCCTTCGCTTTGAAGTTTAGATCATTTCCTTCCAGCAAGAGTGATGAGGATAGAAGGGAATCTCGTGGCCTCAATTGAAAAGCCAAAATCTATACTTCCGGTGTCCACCTGGCTGGCAAAGTGTATCTTGAGGGAGACAAGCAGTGTATAGTACAAATACTTGGAACTCAAGCAAAGATGACACTACCGGAAGGAAGGACCTGACTGAGTGCTGAAGTTAACCGTAATGTGAAGGTTTCTGGGAATTCGGGGGAACACGTCCAATGCACCGATCAAAGCAATTACGGGAGTGATCGTGACGATTAACCAAGCATATCTAACTCTGAACTGAACTGCAGAAACAGGTCAATATCCCATCAAATTGCAGGGCACTGACAATGACGAATTGGGGGAATTATTTTTTTTCACAATTGCCTTTTAAATTCACTTAAGATATTTTTTGCTGCACTATTTGAGAATAATTTACCAGGTTTGTGATGTCAAGATTCCTGAAATACTTTTTTAACAGTCAAATATTTTACAAACGGTTCGAAGATTAATGGTGGGTTTTATTGCTGCTCTAACTGACAGTATAATCGGTACGAGATCGTAAGCAGTTATCTCTAGTGTTCGCTTGTTTACATGATCCTACCCGTATAAGCATGTTTCCGTGCTCACATAAAGAACGCAGAAATGCAGATAGTAACTATGTTTACAGCTTCCGATGGTTGCGTGTAAATAGCGCAGATCAAGTTAGTACTTTTCTTGTTTCCTGTACCGCAAGAAAATGCCGTAACCAAAAATCTTTCTTCGCGTTTTTGATTCGATTCTAAAGTGACACATTTTAATAAATTATCATACGAAAAAGAGGATACGCTTATCAGATTTTTCCTTTTTTTACTGTTGGGAACAATTCCACGCTATAAAAGGGAAAAAGTAATTACCTCGACTGCGAGTGTTTGGCGGATTTTCTGAAGGTTAAGTATGACAAATTTTAGTCATGTTTTTTAAATTATTTAAAGTTAAAATTCTTATTCTCAAAAATTCGTTCTTAAAATTACTTTACAATAATTTTAAGCATTTGTAATGTATGTCAAATGTTACACAAATATGAGACAGGTTTTAGGCGTTTGTTTTTCTAAACTTTTAAAAATAATATCAAAAGGTTACTGTATGCAAACTTATGGATATACCGTTTCTCTTACACTACATATTAAATTTTATTTGTTTCCTATTTTTATGTTTGTACCTATTTCGTATTCATCATAAATTTCAAATAACCGCTGTGAATACAAAACACGATCTACTCTAAAGCAGTTATCGATCCGTGACGCACTACTTTAATCAATTCAAGCTGATTTGCCAATCCAATTCAATTTGCAAATTCAACTACACCCTCCCTACCCTATCCCCGCCCTCTTTTCCCACTCCCATCTCTCTTAACTTTTCTTGGATTAAGGAACGGTACACACCTCTCCTCTTCCTTCAATAGTAATACGTCAGTATTATTGTGACAAATGGCCTTGTAACCAACAAATTTGTTAATAAAAGAACCATCAGCGGGCGGAAGCCTACGATGGATTTAGATGTAAAAAAGAAAAAATTCAACTACAGCTTTAATTTTCAGTACATTCGAAGTTATATTAAAACTAAAATTAATTAAACTAAAAAAAGACGTAGGTTTTACTACCTGCAGATGTAGGTGCTCGTTGGACTACTTCAGAGGCTGATCCAGGATATTCCGACCATCTCGATTTGCTTCTCATATTCGATGGACGCTAAATGAAAGCAGAATTGGGATCAGTTACGGCACTCCAACCTTGACAAGCTAAAGATATTGTGGAAAGCAAGCCAGGCTTTTTTTCCATATAAAAACTCCCCTATTTTTTCGTCCTTATTCACGCTTAATGGAGTTATGCCTCCCATAACTGTCATCCTCGAATGAAACTCCAAAAAGCGGCACCAAAGCACGCTCATAAATTTCTCTTTATAATCACTGGTCTTTCTAAGTTATTTAATCTATATACCCAAGCTCATCAAAAAGTTCCGCATTCTTGCCAAAAATGCCACACTCTTGCACGCAAAGAAGATTCGCTAAATTTCCGCAACCCAGTAACACCTGCCGATACCACTTAATTTCCATTTTTTCCCCTTCGATATTACTTTCCGGATTCTATGTGCGAGAAACGAAACACGTCACTCCCAGGTCAGTCAGGCAAAGCCAAAAACCAGCGGCTAAAGGTAAATGCCGTGTGTATAAAAGCCCTCGACCGTCTCGCGTGATAGATTTGCCATTTCCTACCGTTCGTTCCATCTTTTGAAAACGAAAAAAAATAAAAATCGATCGCATAACAAAAACGCAAACATAAACGTTAACGGCCAAGCTGATACAAAAAATACAAATAAAAAATTTATCAGTCTCCGCGCCCCTTGCTTGACCGTTCTGCCTTTAGCGGTGCCTTTCTCCAAGCTCCGCCTCCTTAAAATGCCTCGCACGCCGAAGGCACGGTGCCAAGTTATTGACTGTAGCTGCACTGCGGAAAATAGCATCGAATTCTATCCGTTCTAATTCAAGGCGCTCTGTTCTCCCTCCCCCCCCCCCTACCTATTATCCATCAATCAGTCTCATTGGGGTGAAAACGTTCCCAGCATCGCTACTCTACACGGCACTGAACTCAAACATCCCCGCCCCCTATTGCCAAAACGGAAAAATATAAAACAAAACACTGCGCCAAGTTGAGCACTGCAGCTCAAAGATCGAGAAGGGGGAGGAGCTTTGGCTAGCGCAAAGCAGTTTTCTCCGTCACTAGCGCAAATGCAAAACGCAGAGCCGATTCGACTCCACGACCTTCAAAGTTTGCTTACGAGATTGTTTTCGCTTTGTGGGCACCTACGAAGATTAAGACCTCACTGTCGCCTCTTGTGAGGAGATAAACATTTTTTTTTGCAAGTTTCTGTTTTTGTTTCTCAAACTTTTTAAAGCCAATAGGAGAGTTCTAAAATATCTGCCGCTGCAGCCGGGGAGACCTTCACTGCAGAAAATCATTAGTCGGGATGGAGATGATGGCCAAAGGACAAGGAGAGAAATGCAGGGAAATTAGAGCTCAGGAAACAAATTTTCGGCACATGGGCGCAAAAGTTTTTGGCAAAAGTTCCCGCGCCAAGGCGATCAATAATGTCTGGCGCCGTGCTGTCGTAGATGTGCGAAGCTTTTTTTTTTTCGTTACGGCTTTTGGGTTTCACACCGAACAAAAAGAAAGAAAAAAATAATAAAAAGTTTGCAACCTCTTATCCTCTTTTTCTCTACTCTTTCGCAAATAAAAGCTCGGAAGAAGTAGGAAGGAAAAGAGGCGGCTCTATTCATAGCACTCGATGAATGCATAGCCAAGCAGGGAGAAGGTCTGCTGGCAAAGCTTTTGATGGTTGAGAGCACCTAATTTCTGCGTATTTAAAATGTTTCCCCCAGAAAATTAATTCCCGACTAAAAACAAAAGAAGAAAAAGAAATAAAGGAACACCGCACTAAAACTGACACCCCACCCCCATGAAAAAAATAAAAGTTTAAAACTCACCGAATCCACCGGCATAGCAGGACAAGCGTGGCATAGACTCCAAATGGAATTAATCATCCTTTATTTTTAAGCAGCAATTCCGCAACGAAGCTTCTTGTGGGAGGTTTGTAAACAAGAGGAGTCGAGTATTCACACCTTTATTCCAAAAATCTTCACCGGGCCACTCAGCAAATAAGAGAAATAACTCTCGAAGAAAATGCCCCGAAACTTTGATGAACCCAGCAAACTCAAGCCAAATAAACCTAGACTTGAGAACGTTATAAGAAAGAGGGGAAAAGGTCAAAGTTTACGAAGCAATACCGGCGAAAAGGGACCTCGCATGGCCCCTGTGCCGAGCAAGTGATCCGGGCGAGAATCCGACAGCAACGGTCGGAAAACCTTGCATACTGTGTACAAGGTGGTCCCGAAGTCCGCGGAGATCTTGCGCACTTGGAAGCAATGGAGGGGGTACGGGGGAGGGAGGGGTGTCCGTTTGCCTTGTACGCTTTTCTTTCAAAACATATTTAATCCAACTGTCGCTGCCCCTCGAAACACGAAGGTATGCGGACTGGGGTTAGATGTGCAATTTCTTCTTCTTTTTTTACGGAACGTTAAAATTGCCGTGGTATACTCCCGTACCGTGTTCGCGATACACGTGTTCCTTGTTGGCCGGGGAATGGTTGAATGCAATCGAGTTCCACAAACAGATTCCATATCATCGTGTCCATCATCAAGCTTTTAGACAGGAAGCTATACAGGCCAAATAGGATAAAAATTGGTATAGAGTGCAAAAGAAAATGAACGACATGTGTACATACAATTCAGGAACCAAGAGATGCTAGCCATACAAGATTGCTATTTGCCTGTCTCCTGTCCATCTGTCGAGATAGTCTAGTGCTTGCTGGCTACCATAAATACATGTGGTGCTGGTGCAAAGAAAGAAAAAGAAAAAAAGATCCACACCACATACAAGTTTGTAATAGAACAGCTTGGCATCTGCTGTCTAATAAAAACTGTACGCATTGCTGGTAAATTTGAACTGCAGTTTCGAAATAAGAATGTTGCTATTAATCTAGCTTCAAACGATAACTACGATTAATGGTTGTGCATATTTATACTATTTATACTGTATAACTAAGAAACACGGAAATGAGAAATTAACCTTTGAAATTAGTTCAGACTGTCATGAAGTTGACAACACAACGTATTTTAATTTGACACGTTGGGTCTCATACTGCGCGGGATTCCTTAATTAATTTTCCTAAAATATAGCTTTGGGTCAATCTTAATCATAATTACTTAACAGAGTTCCTGTTTGAGAGGCGTTGTGGTCATTTTTTTGCTTACACGTAATGTTGACAGCCAATTTCCTTCACACTTTTTCCAATAATTGGCATTTTTCGACGGTGCGCCGCAGTGCGGATCGAAAACGAACTAAATAATTCCGTTTCGCTTTTAATAGCGCGGGAACGCGTAGGTAGCAATTGGATAAACTAATAAAATTGTAATATTAAAAAACAGAATGGGAAATGAGGTTGTTCGCATTAATGCATATAGATAGGCTAATAGGGTAATTTAGGAAAACAAGACATCGGGTTGGGTGTTTAAACGGTTTTAGTTTACAATCGATAGCACATCTTGGCAAGGATCAGTTTCCATCGCCCTTCACCAACTACGACTTCAAACAAACAGACCATGAACCCCGGAGCGAGGGCAAAAAAGACCCCCAAAAGCGTAGTCAATCCCTTAGCGATTAGCATTCGGGCGCTGAGCTAATGAAGACTTCCCATCCCAAACTCAAGAAAAAATGCTAATAAGGCTATGTAAGGCCGCGTTTCCGTAAATATTGACTTGCGTATTCCAACTTCCGGATTGCACGTCATACCCTTGCTTACTCCAAACTTTCCCTGGCGTGATTTACTTTCTAGAACTTTAAAACAGGCTTCACAAAATCCCCCAAAAAACTTACAAACTTTGGAAAATCTTTAAAATAGTTTTAAAAATACAGTTCGGAAGTTGGAATATGCGGAATAAGTGTAAAATTACCCTGTAAAATTGTAATAACCCATTCGAAAAATGGTTCAATAAACATTACCTTAACAATTACATAACACTACCATAAGTTGGTATAGTATTGGTCACGCAGTAGATTTAATAAAAATAAACATTCCAAGTTTGTTTACTTTCCCCTGAAAATGGGATCAAATCAATAGAAATTCCCACGCTATGATTGATAACTTCAAAAGCAACCAAGCGCGGGTCCATTTTGCTATTAAAGTTAACCAACTACCCATTCGTGCATTCGATTTAAGAAATCTGTCTAGGAATCTGAAACCAAGACAAGATAAATGGAAGGAATTCACATCTCTACAGAGAGAAAGTGAGAGAGTCTCTCTTTCTTAACCCATAATTTTTCAGCAGCCGACCAAGAAAAGAACGCTTATATTTTCTAGCCATATTGGAACCCCATGCTGCTCATGTCCAATGCAAGTTTAATGCGAAATCGATATCACGGTAGTGCACCACGAGCCTTAATTTACGTCTATTTTTTTTTTTACCAAAAACTTTCATTTCCCGCTAATCCAGGTGTGAGCTATAAAACAAGTATCAATCGAAAAGCTACAGCCAAACAGATTGTTTGCGAGGAAGGAAACAAAAGGAAATAATATGGGTGCTGTACTTACATATCCATAGGAATTTACTGTCTTTTGCCTTGAGACCAGCAATGTGACCTTGCCAACTGATCTTCAAGCCACAGACGCATTCAGACGAGGTCAATGATGATGAGCTATGCGAAAGACCTTGTGTCATACGAGGGCTAACAAGATTAATGTTCCTCCGCTATTATAAAAAGGCACTTTTACTCTACTGTTGCCAGTTCAGTACTCGATCTTGCGGTCCATCGGTTTGATCAGGGTCGTGTAGTTCTCCATTCCTCCAACCCTGTCATCAAAATCAAGAGCCATGTTACTCAGGTAGTTCTTTTACAGTTTAAAGTAATTCCACACCGTCAATTCTGAAGTATTCATAGAAGTAAAGCTAGGTCAAGATTAGTAATTAAATATTCAATGTCCCTAAACAGGGTAGTTTTGTTACCGATTGCACTTACGCTAATGGCCGAAGCGCAAGACGATCCCAGCAACGCCACCTCGGTGTTTCGCTCTCGATTCCGGCCGAAAGTTCCTTTTAAGATCATAGAGAAGCCAAAGTTCGTGAATGAAAACATGCACGAAGAATTTTTAGACGACTTACGTAAACGAAGACCTTTGGAAAGCTCGCCCACCGTAGATCCGATGGTTACCGCGTCACCGTTCAGCGTTTTCGACTTCTTTACCAAGTAAAAACTAGATAAGCGCCTTATGCAGAAAAGAAGCGGCACGTACTAATTAATAAATCATGTCTCGCAGTAAGAACAATCGATTCAGCCAACAAGACAAGGCCAATACACTGCCTGCAAATACGTTATCACGCCCAACTGCTCGAATGGAAAAGCCCTCTACCACTACTACCACAAGCGCACCTGTTAAACAACCTACCGAAAAATCTAAACAGCGAAAAATGAAGTTTAAGCGAGATATATCAAAAGGTAGAGTCAACGCTGCCAATTATTTTTAGGAAACATTAGAACGGTACTGTAATTTTAAAAATGTCATGTCATATGGAATCTTAAAGACAGAAAGTTTTATCACATATAAGCTGCCCAGCCAATGTACATTTGAGCCAGCTTATTAATATCCATTGCTTCGTTGATCAGTTGGTCCACTTGCCCTTCCACGGACAACGCATGTGCAGAAATTCGCCCTATCTTGCCTTGTAATCGTTTTTCTATGTTGGTCAGACTGTCAACGGCCTGAACACAAAACAAGCAATTCCAAGGGGGGAAATCCAAGATAAGAAAAATACAAAATTCTAACTATATGTTCTAAATTTTTAAATCGATATATTACCTGTTCGTTGAAGATCTCGCCAGTATCTGATTTAGTACCCGACCCTTTCCATTCTACGAGAGGGTCATACAACATCGGCCGCAAAACCGATAGAAGGGTGTCAGCTTCATCTCGAAGCACTTTCATCGTAATTTCGCATGTTTTGCGATAAGGACCTTCCACTCCAGTGGGACCCATAGCTTTAACCATGTTATGGGTTAACCGGAAAGGAACGACTTCAGGCCATTCGAAGGTCAAACCCTATAACACCCAAGACGATGTGATGTGATGACTCAACATTTCTGAGCTAATCCAATGTTACTTTGAAAGAATCGTAATACAGTAGATGCCGCTTATTGCGATCACGTTTGTCAAGTGAATATTGATTCTATTAAGGCTCAAGTATACCTTAGCTCGGTATAGACGGTTAGCATGGGGAGTTTCGAAACAACTTTTTGAGAAAACCAGTTCATTTAATGCAAAAATTCTTTTGACAGTAATCTCGAGCTTGCTAACAGGTAGTGCACAACCAAAGCACAATCTTGTCCCATTTGTAATAAATTAGAAATATGCAAATGAAGATTGCAACTATGAGAAATACGTTACCTAAAAGTCAGTCCGTTGGTTGTGCAATAGCTGTTAAAAAATAAAACTTGGTTTTTAGAAAGCTTTTAAATCTGACAAGCCGTTATCGAGAAATCTTGTTCCAAAAGTTTGAAGAATTGATTGGACATTGTGCTGCTACAGCAAACTGTGGTGACAAATTGTGCTTTTCGGAAGCAAAACAAGCGTAGAAACTATACCGGCAATTAGCTACCTATTTTTTTTTCTTTCTTACGCAAAGCTTTCGCAAAACAATAACAAACATCAGTGCCATCTGTGAGTGTTTCGCATCAATAAGGTTTCGCTAAGGTATACGGGAGCCTTAAGCGGAGATTTCTACTATCCAAAAATCGGAAATATAAATTTTTCAACCATTTTGATAGAGATGAAAGTACTGTATCTTTAGGAATAATAGCATTTTTCAGCTAGGAATTCCTGAGCTAATCCAATCTTCCTTCGAAAGAATCCCAATAAATCGGAAAGAGAAGAAAAAATTGCGTCTTACCTTGTTAAAAAGGCAATTAAAGTCCACGTGGACCGTATCTCCAGTGTGGGAGTCAAACAAGATATTTTCACCATGCCGATCTCCCAGCCCGAGCACAAAGCCTACCATGGACATGACAGCCGTGGTTTTGACGTAAGCCGAGCGAGCCAAAAACCTGCCAGTACGAAAACAGCCGCCGAAAAATCTCGTTAAATTTGACCGTAAATTGTCAATCTTTAAAGGTTATGAAGCATACCAACTTTGTGGATCAGGAAATGTGTCCACGAACCACTGATCAAAAACCGCTGGGTGTTTCGCCAAGAAGAAATTTTGGAACAGCTCCAGTTTCTTGGGCAGCGAGTCCGCTCTCCCTGTAAAAACCCCATCAAAGCGATAAAACTTTTATTTTTTCTCCCTTTTTCTTTAATCTTTCTTTTTTAAAGTTTAATTAAGTAGTGGGCTAAAAAGGGATGGAGAGTGATGCGCCGAGAACGGAAATCCTACTTGGCATATTCTTCTTTAATTCCGCGCCTGTAACGTAACCGCCTAAGTTTTTGTAGATTTTGATTAAGACATGACGGAAGCCAGTCAGATTGGGCAGCCATTCAATTAGACCACATTCCTCATTCAAAGGAACCACCGTCTATAAAAACATTAAGGAAAATTAAAATCTTGCGAAACATAAATACACGAAACTTAGGATATTAAATGAAGTTATACTTACGTAAGTACGAATGTACAAATTCCGGCGTCTCGCTTCTGGGTCTCGCAACAAACATCGGTTAACAATCTGGTTAAACTCCATGAGACGGCAATCCTTCCGCAAGTCATCCTAATTAAAAAATAAATTCACTCAATCCATCACAGTTAATACCAGTTTTTGCTTACTTTAGGTTTGCAAATCATGATATACGATTTGCCATCCGAGCCGATAAAAGTGATTTTCTTGGGCTTCACCAGCGACAAGATAATTTCCACGGTATCTTCAATCTCTTTGATGTAGACGGGAGGTCTGTGCGGAAGTAAAAAAATTGCGGCAAAATTAGGAATAACAATAAAAAATAAATACATAAGAATTCACATTTTAGACAAAGAAAAGCCCATCATCAGTGGATCAAAAAGGCAAGAAAAGCGATAAAAAGTCGAAAATGAACTTTACCTAGGGAATGGGTTATGACCATTCTGAGCCCCTGCTTTAGTAGGCAGACTGACATTCATGACCCATTGCAAAGGGACCATAATCTCGCTAAAGTTGGGGTCCTTGAGCATCCGAGGTAAATCTCTTTGCACTTTACCGATACTTAGCGTCGAAGCACCCTAAAATCCGGCCACGAATGGAAGAAATATTCAAAAATCAGAACAAAGGAAAAGACTGTCCAATGTTTCGAATTACGGAAAAAAAAAATTATTTTTTACTAAAAATAAAATTAACAGAAATAAATAAAATAAAATAAATACAATAAAACTAAAATAAAAGAAATATTACCATAGATACTGGCTGATTCGCTAACTTAATCAGCTCGTCAGCCAAACGCGTGGAATTCGCCATGAATTTGACCAAAAGTGGGTCTTTTTTGCAGGCCAAATCTACAATTTGCTGGCAACGCTTACGGCGCATGGGATGCGAGGATTTTAGTACGGCTATCATCATCCACATTGCTTGTTGTCGATAGGAAACCAACAAATGCGCCATGATTTCTCGTAACTGGGCGTATACTTCGCTATGGGTGTGGCAAATCCGGGAAATCAGTTGTGGAAATGCCGTCAGGAATTTGTAGGCCGGCAATCTGGAATTGCAGTCCCCAATAAAACGAGTCATGCGTTGCAAAATGCTCTTGGCCTCGGCAAAATGCGGGTGTTTTGCCTCCATAGACACAACTTGGGCTCCAAATTCCAGCCAAAGACTCAGCATACGGGGTAAAGACTGGTAGATAAATTTGTCCCCGTATTCCAAGGACTTGCCCAGGCATTCCACTACCGAAAACAGCAACCCACTACCAAAAAAAAAAAAATTTAAATAGTCCGCTTCCACACACTTCCACATCGAAACTAAAAAACTTACTATCGTCTCTTCTCGGTGTCTTTGACATTCTTCAAAATTCGGTCATAATATCGTCCCAGGTAGAAATAGCCGTCTTCCCACGTGTCATTCAATCGAACGACATGCTTGTAATGGTTGAGGTTATCTTCCATGTCCAAGCATGACGTTTCTTCGCAATACCGCGCAAGCAACAGCTTCGCCTAATGAGATTTCATTAAATGAGGTAAAATAATTAATTAAATGGTTAAATGAGGTTCAATTATTTATCGGTGTTGACTATTTAGGAAAAGTTTCCTAGTACGCATACTTTGGCATAATTCACTGCTACGGGCGTGTTGCTGGGTACGCCTAAGATATCGGGACAACGCTTGTCCATGCCTCTCTTTAAAACAGAGATGGCATGTTCCTTTTCGCCTTTGGCCCAACACAGTTTTGCCTCTTCCACGTACACATTCGCGGGTACGATAGCAATGCTCTTGATATCCAGTAAGAAGCTGTACGCCGATTGGTAATGTCCAGCGCTATGGGAAAGTTTATTATAATGAATATTTCATACGTCTTGAAAATAAATAATAAAAAAAAAAAATTACTTGCGGGTCAAACGAACACTTCGGAGCCAGGAGTGGCCCATAAATTCTTGGATTTTAGGGTTTTGAGGTGCCCGTTCCGCCACGACGTTCAAAATGGCGCGTTGAAGGCTTAGGACAGGTCCTAAAAAACGCGTCGAGGCTTGAACGCAGCTTATCCGCTGCTCCATGTTACGGAAAAGCAGATTTAAACTGTCCTCGGTCTCAATGTTGGCCTTAACAGCGTCTTCCACGTCCGTCAACATGTGCAACCTGTAAATAAAAAAATCGAAATAAATAAATAAGCATTCAGGATTAGCTTTTTCGCATTCTAATCATATTTAACTAATGTCTAAACTTCAAAATACGATTACAAAATTTTGATTCAGATTCTAGTCTAGAAACCATAAAAAAAACTTAAAGAGAGCAACACCTCCCTGTTTTAGGGTTTGGCACGAGAAAAGCTAAATGCTGAAGGTCAAGAGGCGAATTAGACTACTTCCACGGCCATGAAGAGGGTCAAGGAGTTCAGAGGCAGTTCAGCTAAAGAATAACAATGAGCACATACCTGACTAAGTGCTGATAAGTGCGTCCATAAGTGCCCCGTTCTAAGCTGGCTGCACTGACAGCCTTCATTTGCGCCGTGCGAAGCGCTTTCAAATGTTCGGCAAACGAGGGATCTTCTGGTCCTTTCTCCTTGGCAAGTAACAACGTATGGCCCAGTCCCACCCCCCATCCTTCTTCTCCCACTCGGCACGGCATTTCTGCCAATTTGCTCCATTGTCCCAATTTCAAGTACGCTTCAGCTCGAATATTTTCCAACGTCTGCTTCTCATGGGCACTGCACACAAGGGAAGTTAGAGAAACGTAAAGCTGTCTAATCCCCGAACGAAATTTAAGATATTTTTATTTACTTGTCTTTTTCCAGTCCGTCGAGCAAGGTCAGTACACTGCGAGGCAGACTGAGGGACGAATAGCACTTGAGCATGCCCCGAAAGCCCTCATTGCTCTCACTGCCCAATCGCTCGTAACAAGCGTAAGCATCCTATTCGAACACAGACTTATTAAGAACACAAATTCAAAATTAATTGCTAAAGGTTACCTGAAGTCGGCCTGTGGCTTCATGCGCAATAATTCGCTGCTGTAAAGTGGGCTCGGTGGTCAGGACATCCAATACTCCGCTAACACCATCCGGCTCATCCAACGCCACATAGACTTGCTAACAAATTTTTTTTTAAAAAATATGGAAAAATTAAATTCCTCATCTAAATTTAGAAAAAACGTTAGTCTTACTTGAAGGAAACTGAGGTGATTTTGCAAACTTTCCGGCTGGGCTTTAACAGCTAATTCTAAATGCATCAACGCCCGAGCATATGCATGACATTTGTACGCGGTTTGGGCCAGTAACTCATTGGGAATAGCGTCCACGAATCCTGAGTGAAACAAAATTAAATTCAAATAACCTGAAATAAATCGAAATTTTGTCTTGTTTATGAAACTTTTTATTACTTTTGACGGTCAAAAAGTCTTTTGGAGCTCCGCTTTTCGAAGCCGACGCAGACTTCTCCTTCCTGTGACGACACCATTGACTCAGGTGATCCAGTAAGCAAAAGATGACTTGTGAGCACATAATATGCAAATCGGCCTCAATGCCTTTGTTCGTTCCTTTTCGTTTCAATTCCCCGGACTGTTCCATAGAAGTTATGCTGACTTCGTTGTCTTCCAAGACTGTCAAAACTTCTTTTAGAATGGAGGTCCTTTGTGACTCGCTTCCCTCCAATATGGCAGTCACTGCGAACGCCAAAAAGAAAAAAAAAGAAAAAAAGTGCATTAAAAGTTATATTTCCGGGAACTAAATCTGAGAAAACTTACCCAAAATATACGGTAGGAGATAAAGCGTAATTTGCAAATCGTTCGAAATTAGGATACGACATGCTTGGAACACTGACAACGGTTTTGAGGCTTGCAGAGAGTTCATCAATGAAAATGTCCAATTTCTCACCCAATCTTCATACGTAAAACCCGAGGAAGACCTACGACACACACAATTAGTTTAAATTTCAACAGAATCAAATGAAGTGATCTCGAAATAATTGAAAAAAAATCTAAATAAATTATACTTCCAAATTCATAATGTATCTTTGGACCTAAAATGGTAACTTTGTGAATGTTACTTGTAAATTGGGACCAGAAACGTTCGTTTCTCGATATCCGAGCAGACGTAGCACGAGGTAAGCAGCGGTTTCAGTATAGTTTGCATTTGAGGCGGAAAACTGTTCCATGTTTGCGAATCTGACTCATTTGGACTCCTTATACCGTACAATTTCAGGAGTTCCTGATAGAAACCGAAGAAAAAGTCAAAAGAACCATGAAATTAACTTCATTTTCAAACTTTCCAATTTCAGTATAACTGTCAGAAAAAAATAACTGTAATTAAGTTACCTGTAGGACGTAGGAGCAAGAATCCAGGACTGCCGAATTACTCGAAGACAAAAACATCCGCGTGATCTCGGAGATCAAGTCGTAAGCAAAATCTTCATGACACACCGACTCGTACACTACGACGCCATTTTCTGCAATATTAAAAGCGAAATATAAGTGAAAACCGTGGTATAATAGCCTGACAGGGATGTAAAAAACGGTCTAATTGTGGTACTTACCCTGGAGTTCCGAAAGTGCATGCAAGCGGCCGGGGTCAATAGCTCCCAAAGCGCCCAAACATTCCGCATAATGAAGGTGCAAGGCTTCTTCCCTTTGCCGGCAGCCCGCCATTAGGACGGACAATAGCTATCATTTAGAGCAAGGTCTCCCATTAAACTTGGCAAAGCACAACCAATCTTGCAAAGTTTAAATACTTGAATAACGAGCGGGTCCACCGTGTCTGAGCCTAGAATCATTTCGCGGACAAAAGGTTCCCTTAAAACTTGCTTCAGCTGCACCAGATTGTGCACTCTTACATCCATATCTTCGTAATTCAAGCTTTCCATCAAAGTGCTCAAGTACTCCCGGGTGTTACTACGAAATAACAAAGAATACACTTTTTACAAAAAAATACGATTGAAAAGTTCAATTATTACGTTTTGTTCGGCAGAGTTCGGCGAATTGCTTGGGAAACGTGTTCCAATCCAGGCAAATCCGGGAAAAAGTGCAGGTCCTTAATAAATTTCTCGAATTTGGTGAAAGATTCGACAATCAGATAACCAAAAATGCCGCCAATGATCACAGGAGTTCTCGAGTAGTAGGGCAATAAAGTTGCCACGATTTGGACCACCAAAGGACCCAATTCACCTTCCACAATGCTAAAAAAAATAAATAAAAGAATGAAGTTGAGTGGGAACATATTTTGCTTGTTGAGAATTTACTTTTTTACGAAGACTTCCCACGCTTGTGCGGTTAGGGTAGGAAAAGGGCTGCTTGAGAACTTGAGTGCGGTTTTTAAGGTTGCAAAAATCTTGAGCCGTATGGGAGTTACGTGTTCGGGGCCCATCAGTTTGAAGACGCATGGGAATGAGCTGACAGCAGCTATTTGTAGCGATTCTGATGTATTGAGCAGCATGGCGTCCAAGTAGACAAAGTATCCCAAGAATCTCGGAGCAACGAAGTCCACCTAAACGATAAGAAATAGCAAAATAGAAATAAAACTTTAGTAAAGCCTTTATTTATATTAGTCAGTTATTTCTACCACAGCTCTAGTATCTTGTGAGGGACAAATAACATCCAAATGCGTAGTGAGATCCCTTAGAATCTTGACAGACTTAGAGGATGCATTGCTGAAATGCATCAAAACTCTATAAACGATCACCTAGGATGTAGAAAAGATGACAATTAAAGAACAATAACAGAATAACAGTTAAGTTGCCTACTGTAGTGTTCGCTTTGATCAAGTCTGGGAGCTTATAGCCCGAGATCTTCTCCACTAAGGCTATACAGGCTGTCTGCTGCTCCACGGTTCCATTTCGGCATATGAACTCGTAAATGTACTACAGCAAAAAAATACGTAGAACTTTTATTTGAAAAAATAAAAGAATAAATAATAACAATTATACAAATAAATACTAAATAAAAAATAAATAAAATATATATATATACTAAAATAACATAAAAAAATAAAATAAAAATAAATACTAAAACAATAGAAAGTTGAAAAAAGCTTACGGCAAATTGCTTGGACAGAACTGAGGCTTTGTGCTTGGCTGTTGCACTAAGGATGAAATCCACATGTTCTGGATTAGCTTCACCATTAGAGATGTGGTAGAACAACGGCGGGAGCATGTAGGCCATGCTTTGGGATAAGAAAACATGAGCTTCGCGTTCCAATTGGAAAGTTTCGACGCATAAAATAGCAGCTTTCATTAAGGTGCCATGAAGTTCCACGCAAGTTAACCGGATCAGATGCTGTAAAGCAGGGGAAATAAATAAGTTTCGAGCACAAATATACGCAATAAACACAAGTTATTTTTTTACTTGGCAAATCTCGGGTTTATATTTGCAAAATAGAAGACGTGGCGTTAACCCGGATGCTTTGGCCAAATCACTTATGGCAAGGACAGCAGACTGAGCCACAAAGGAGGAGCTACTCCACACGAAACGCATTAGAAGTTTCAAATAAACCAAGTGGGATCCAAAACTGAGAAAATAGTTTAATAAAGTAGAAAATAATTTAATAAAGTTAGTTTAAGCCGAGAATGTACGGATTACTTCATAACGCAAGTAACAGCATCCAGCAGAGTACCCTCCTTGGCCAGATCTCCCGAATCAGGTACATTTTTACACGCAGTAACCATAAACTGCTGCAATTGAGTGTTGATTTGCGTCCAGTCTTCACTTTCCGAAGCTCGGGAATGTGACATCACGAATTTAAGCGCTTTTACAGCTTCTTGAAGGACTTGCTGGCTACTGCTGGTCAAGCAGGGTGAAATAGTGTTGACTAAATCACAAAAAGTGATACCTGCACAAATGTTAAATTCAATGAATGTTTTAAAGAAATTGTACGCTTTTTTTAACCTCTGTGACACCACAAGGTCTTTAACGAAGCCAAGCAAGCCAACTGCGAATTTTCTTCCCCTTCCAAAATCATTTTTATGATCCTAGAGGAGAATTTAGCAAAAGACGGGTTCAATTCTTGCGCATCGCCGCCTTGGCAAGTAGCACAAGTTAAACGGAAGCTCTCAGTACCGTCCAACCTACAGAAAATAATAAGACAATTACGTTAGGGATTTTTTTTAATCCACTGTAAACAGTGGATTTTAAGGTAGCTACTTGGATTGCGTTCTCGAAAGTACGGCACAGATCAGGTACGGGGCTTTGGCAAGAACTTGGTAGAACTGGGAAGGCTGCGAATTCCAAAACGAAACCAGGGTGTTGATTTTCCATTCAAAGTCCTCAACACCGTGAAAAAACCAAGCAATATTCCTCACAACCTCGTCTATTTCCTGCAGAATGATTTTGACATGTTGTTTTCAGCAAGAAAGAGCAGGAAAAATGAACAAACCTGAAGATCTGGACGCTTTAGAATCTCTCGAAGGTAGTTTTGAAGATGTGTTGAGCCATGACAGATGGCGATGAGGACTAGGCTTCGGATTAGGAGGGTATCCCAAGGCTGACCTATAAGCGTAACAAGAACAGCATTAATTCAAATATAGGAACGAACATCGCAAATCTGCTAATTTTACCTTCACTAGGATTCAATGCTGGTACAAGGAGTAAAATATTCCGCCAGCTGGGTACAAAACATCGGACTTCTTCACAGTGATAAGAGAGCTTGAGGCACGCGTTCATATAGTACAAAATGTACTCAGTTTCAGCATTGCTTGTTTGCTCGACTTTCAAATAGTCTTGGAGCAGAGAATTAGCAGTGGTAAGGAAGTCTTGGCCCAGAATTTGATCCAAAATTGGCTGAACTGGGTGACGAAAATCACGGTTTAAGCCAAAGGCTAGTTTCAAGCCTAAAGTGGTCAAACGGAGAAAGGAAGGCAATTGGGCTCGTGTTAAGGGTCCCATTTCGAGTGTCTTTCGCAACGCAAGTGAGCACTGGTGCCAAACGCCTGAATGCAAGTCAATTCTGGGATAATTCGGACGAAGTCTTTTGCCTTCAGTTTCGTCTGAAGGGCTTTTCAATGACAATTCATGGTGAGCCATCACCAACAAGGGCTTTAGAGCAGACTAGACAAAGAAGTTAGGATCGAAGATAACTTTGGAGTAGTGCAGCAAATTACCTTTGTTTCAGGTAGTAATAAGAGTAAATGAGGTACGAATAGATCGTTTTGGTACTGGAATGTAGGATCGAGGGCATATACTCGTTTCAGAACGACTGTCAAAGCTTTCGCATATGGTTCCCGCAGGTTACCTAGGGAAAATACTTAAGTAAGTGTTTTAAATGAAAGAAATTTCTACTTGGATCCTTGGAACTTCCCACGACGGAAATTGTATCCTGGAAGAGCTTGTACAAGAAATGGACAACCGGGTGTTTTTCTGCCATTAGCAACAAAAAGCTTCCAAAAACGGCTTCAATGGCTCTCCAGGATACCTTTTCCCCAAGAAAAAGACTTGCTTCTGCTTCCTTTTGCTGCTCTTTCAAGCAAAGGAGATCCAAAATGGGTTCCAAAACCACAGAAAGCAATTCCTAAAGTAAAATATATTATTTTCCTCTTGGTTTTTCTTCTAAACGCGTGCTGAATATTACCAAGTTTTTTCGTGAACCATTTCTTAATAAAACTACGGCGAGGCTCAGACTAGTTTCTAGTAGTTGGATGCCTCCGTACACTAATCCATCGTAAGTTAACTGAACTAAGGTTGGCAACAAGTTACGACTGTAAAGACAGATTCCACTCAAGGCTGTCGTAATAATCTATGACAGATCTCAATAAGTAAACAATTGTAAGCAACAGAAAGAACTTACTCGCATTATGCCTTGTCTCAAATGCAGGCAGACTTCAGCAGATTTTAAGGAAATTGGTTTAAAGGATAAATCCAGGTCCTTTATATTGACTTCCAAGGGCGTAAATCCCTGAACCACGTAACTGGCTTGCGTTTGGGTTTCAAAGAACTTGTCCCAGACATCTGTAAGCTCTGTGAAACAAAAATGAAATAGAAGTTAGGGTATTTTCCTATCGTAAAAGAGAAACCTTGCAGGATCCGAGCATATTCTTTGACACAGCGTTCGAATTCGAGTGGTTCCTGTTTCAGGATAAGTTTAAGCAGCGTTTCTTGACATGAGATACAGCTATCTTGCACCGCCTTGCAAATTTTGGGATAGCTTAGGGTAGTCAAGCAATTGCCTAGAAACCAATAGCAAAACGAGCGACACACTGTCCCTTGCTTGGGGTCGTCCTCTTCATGGAGATTCCGATAAAAGAACACTGTGCTGTTTGTGAAATTTGTTTCCATTGACGCAAAAAATTTGGTCAAAAACGTCTCATTTTCTGTGTTTTTTACATGCTGCTTGAACATGTTGTAAATCATTGTCTGTGGCCCCGTAGCTTCGAGTTCTTCTATGTTCTGACTCGCCATAGTGAAACTGTAGACGCAAAAAAAATAAACACGACAATGTCAACACAAACTCGTCACTTCACCGTTCTTCTTCTTCTTGTTATGGACGACACTTCACCGTTTCTTGGGTGTTTCGCTAAAGGTTCCCGCTCAAACCTTGAACGCCATCTATGTAACACAATACAAGCTTATAAGTACAAGCATTCTATACTAGATGGCGAGATGTTCCAATTCGCAATGAGCTTTTTTCGATTTTTATTTCTAATCAACTTGCTTTTCTTAGGTTAGAAAATTATATAATGGACAAAATAGTCACCAAAGAATCTTTCCCAGGATCGTGTTTCGCAAGCAAAAAATACCTTATTATGAACTGGTCACAAAAGAAATTTTACTATTGCATTACGAAAGGTTATTCTTTGCGAAAAATATGTCAAAAGTAGGTTAATCTCTTAACAATGAAACTCAACTCTTCACGAGCACTTCTAAAGATCATGTTAAGAAAAGCGAGGCCACAATGACTACATAAATTCAAAAACCTCAGATTCATCATAAGAAAAACAAACAAGACAGCGATTTTCCGTTAAAATAAGACAACATTAATAATTAATGTCATCATTCATATTAAAGATCATTGTAACACATTGCACTATAGTTTCGTGTTAGTCTACAATGAATCTTTAAGATTCAAAATACCGTAAGTTTAGCTGTACTCAACATTTATAGCTTAATAAGAAAACACCAGATCAGACATTACCAATCAATAATTTATAATTGATACAGCTAAAATAAACTGCACACGTTACTTTATTTATATTACCTGAACTGAAAGCGCAAATGGAGCACAGTGAACAAACGCCAATCCAGTACAGCACAACCATACAAAAACTTCTTTCGAAGTTCCCAAGAGAGGGCGATGAGGTCATCTCCTCCCAAGTAATTCTAAATTCCGAAATGCAGAATCCGTGGTTACGAGTTTCTCCACAAATTTGAAAGCCAGTACTATAATAAGTCACGACCCATCTCATTACACTCGTTTCTATGGCACATAAATCAGCGCGGTTGCAAATCTGCCTTGCGTGTCCTTGCGCCAATAATTAGAGTTAAACATGAAACCCCCCATCTTTTACTTGTGAATAATTACCTTATCCAGCTATAGATCTGGAAACTGCAATTCCATGGTACAATACAATTGTAGCTTCCCTCCTTAGAAAACTCACCATCCGTCAGTAGCTACATTCGTAAAATATGATTTATAACCCACAATTTTCAACATTTCTGGTCGGAGAAAATATCTTGCTTGAATTTACGCTTGCATGGGAACTAAAACGCTCAAGGAGCCAAAAATGCCTTGTAGCTATCTAACTTAACATTCTGTTAAAAAATATACTATACACATACACACGTGCATAGTTAACGAAGTATCCTTCTTCATATGCTCGAGTTTCCGAGTTTCCATTCTATGTTCGAGTTTCGAAACGTCGCGCAGCCACATGCACGCATTCGCTCTTCTACGTAGACCGGCCTTCCAGGGTTTCCAGTTGAAGGTAGGCAGAAAAGCCCCAGCACCAGCACTCTCTTACCTGGGATCGGTGGGCTTTTTGCTTATTCAACCTGGAGGCACATACAACAAACCCAACAGTCTCGACTCTTGGATCCCGCGGTCCGGGACTCTTGTAAAAGTAGAGCAATAAGATCAGGAGTTGGTCGCCTCCGTGGCTCACTGAACAACGAAGAGACGGAGGCGCAGGTGCTCTCCAGGTAAAACACATTCAGCATTTTACCAGTGGAACTTCACGCAACCGTCACTTACCCTCTCGTTTTCGTTCTTCGCTATAAAACTCACCAGCTGGGAAATTCCCCAAATTTCTTTAAAGTGTGTTTCACTATCGCCATTTTTGGGATTACCTAGTTAAGCAAATTTCCTCCGAGTGTACCATTACCGCGGTGTTAAAAAAAACTGTTTTACACTGTGAAATAATTTTCAAAAAGGAAAACGACAAGAAAACGGAGAATAATTTCGAAAGCCCATATTCCAATACTCGGAAAACCGGTGGAAAATTTGTCATGGTTTAAGTGTTAAAAATTTAGTGTGCTTATTCCACATTGTAACTATTTACTTATGGAACGGTGACACGGATTTATACGAGTTCTCTCACCGCCACGCCAAAAATTCATTGTTTTGCGCAGTAAGCACAACCAAGTTGGATAAATCCATGCCATTCACCATGGCGACTGGGCTGTTCTTCCAAGAGGTGAGTTTTCCATCTGATAAAAACCCACCAGATTTATAACAAGCCACAAAAGCCTACGCAGAAATCGGGGCCAACAACTATAACAACCCGACTTGACTCCAATTTACGCGGCTGTCGTGCAAAAAGAAAGCGAGAGTTACCAACAAGCTATAACAATTGCAAACTAGGAGCCCCTTTTCCAGCTGTTTTGCCAAATCTCAAGACTCTCAGATATTGTCTATACATTTAATTATCCTCCTATAAGGAAATGGAAACAAAAGTTTTTAAAAATGTTCAAAGGGGTCGCTTTTGTTTCTCGGGCTAATGAAAGTTTTCAGACTTCCCAAACAAGGAACGAATCAAACCTGCGAGGTCCGAACGGCTTAAAACTAGTAGACTCGATCCCAGCAAACAAAACAGACACAATAGGAGTCCCTTCAGAAGCTTCGTTTGACTTGAACAAAGAAATGTGCTGTGTGTTCCTTATAGTCATGATCATGGAAGTCTGTAACCCTACAGTTTTCCAATCTCCCGACCAAAAATTCGGGAGCATGACCTCAGCACAAATTCAACACCTTATCAATTTTCATCCCTTTTCACTTTCACTATGTGACTATTAGGCTCCAAGAAAAAGGGTTTTCAATTAAAAAAATTAAACAAGTTACTTGTTTAAAAAAAAACTCATTGCTCGAGATTCGCTCTCGAACGTCCAGCAAGACTTATTTCTGACGAACGTTTTAAAACTGCTCACAGAAAGTAGAGCTCTAGGGTGTTTCGTGGGGAGTGAATTGGAACGTCTTTTTTATTACGTGTTTTGAATTGGACTATCGGCAAAAGCTATCGGAAAAGAAGCCCTGGAGTTTCTTTGCATGGCTGGGTAGATTTGTCTAGCAAGCAACAAAACAAACAAACTCGGTTAAACGTATATCCAACAACAGCCCCTTGTTAATTCGTAACACGAAAGTGATAGCCAAGTAGCATGAAAATTCCTTACATTCATTCTCCACGCTAAATCAGTTCAGGGTTAGGTCAAGATATTTCTGTTTTCCTTCCAAATTTTTTGACCTACTAAAAGAAAATCCGAGGCTGAATTCTAAAATCTTCTTTATTAGAAAAAAAATCATTGGAGATATTAAATAAATTATTGTAGGCATTTATAGATTCATTAAATAAAATCCCAAAGGCTTTGAATTAAATGCCATGCGGTCTCAGGTCCAGTTTTGCGTCGCTGAAAAGGAAATGAGGAAATGTATAAAGGAAATGAGTTCGGATTACAAAGTTAACATGAGTTACATGACGATCAGGTTAGCGTAATAATGATCTCCCTCCCCCTCGAAAAGCGTCCGCATGAAATCCTCGAGGGAAATTAAGGGAATTTGTTAGCGAGTTTATTCGAGGCGTAACGCTGGAAGATTTTCCCTAAATGAATAGCGTTGGTGCTTGTCAAAACAAGTCAATTTATTACACCAGGTATAGGTCATGGGACTCTTGATCTTTATCCTCCTTCCTCTCCACCCCTTCTCGCTCTCGTACGCTGAAATTACTCTCCCACATGAAAGAAAAAAGAAAAAAAAAGTGGGAAACTTGAGAAGATATCGCAAGTATTTGTATTCGCTATGCTCCGCAATAGAATAACAAAAGAACCTTAAAGCCACGAGAAAAGATGTGTTGGGAGCTGGTCGTGAAACGTTCATTTAAGTCACCGCTCCCCCAAAGTGTGGTAGTCGAGTCTTGAGCGTTTAGCTACGGGGCACACGACATTTCTTGGAACACGTGCCATAGTCTTCTTCCTCGCAAATTACTGCCTTGAAGTGGCTCATTCGCGAGACTCTTGAAATCCTAAACCCGTCTCTTCTCCTCTTTTATTTCTTCTTCTTTTTTTATTTCTTCCTTATCTCACCTGAGACCTGAGAAACTCACCTTGCCCTGTTCAAAAAGTCCTTCTGGGACTTTTTTTTTTAACATAAGGCCTTCTTGGTTTCGGGAACCCGGAAAGGGTTCTTTTATACCCCCAAAACGGAACAACTTTTGATCTACTGGAAAGTTCCGAAAGAAAGTCCTTGGGGAAGTACTTTTTTAATGCAAAAAAAAAAAATAGCAGCAGCTGGAGGTTAGCTTTATTTCTAATGGAAGAGTTAGTGTGGACGAAATTATTGCGTATGAAAATTGGCCAAACTTAAGGTGCGGTCCAGAATGTGGACTTGGCCTCTGTTACGGTTATTAGCGGCGTCCGTTCGGTCTTCGCATCACGTTTACTATACGAAGACTGCCACCTGGAAATACAATTTCCGTGGCGTTTACGAGCATTTTTTGGGGAGCCCGGAGAGGAGCTTGGGCAATGAAGGTCGCTTGCAGCTAATAATTATAGGGGCGATTTTTATAATTTTTTAGCTTTCTTAAACAGGTTAAAAAAAGGAAGAGTCTTTATCTGGACGTAACTGAAAAATTACGTTCCAAACCAAGAAACTTAACAACTAAAACAAGCACCAACAAGAGTCACGCAATGTTACGAACACCATTTACCTGTTCGTTAACTGGTCCCTATAACTTTTTTTGGCTGCGCACTGATCACATGGCAGACACGTTTTCAAGTCTAGTTCAACTTTTTTTTATTTTTTTATTTCCTAGAATATAATGTAATGACCGGTGTAGTGTGATGGAAGTGTTTAAACTAGTTTGACCAGGTTTGGAGAAGAAAACATCATCAAATTAGAAAACGCTGTTTGACCAAAAGGTTCTGCTGCCAATACCTTCTGAATGACTCAATTCTGTGCTGTAATTCCTTTGTAAAGGACCTCGTTTGGCCCAGGTTTAACAAATTTCTAAAAGCTTTTATTTTTAATTGTATTCTATCCTCTTTTTACCGTCTTTGTCTTCGTCACAGCTCGTTTCAAAAGGAAGTCCTCTTTTGCTTCAACTTTTGGGAAATTACCCTGATTTTAATTAGGAACCCCAAAAAGGACCTTGGGGTTGGCATTTTCGCTTCTCGGGCAAAAATGGAGTTTGGCAATTCGGTGTTGCCAATGCCAATAGAAGAAGGGAATTTTGGAATGAAAAGTCCTTTAAGGGGACCTCTCACAAAAAAATAAACAAAAAGGAGGAAAATAGCTTCCCCAGGTGTCTTCTACGCGGCAATAAATCTTAACCATTATATATACTTTTAATTTCAGTCGCCATACTTTCCAAAATAAAAAGTGGAAAAAAAAGCGACCAAGTCCAAGATATAAGGAGACCTTTTCCTTTTCAATCCTGCAGACTTTGGATTGGACTGGACAATCCACTTTTTACTTTTTTTTTCTTTTGGCATACTACGTGTATAAAGCCAAACGAGCTAAACAAGCTTAGGTATACCGTCTCTTTTGTTTTTGTCCACCGAAACAAGAAACTCGATCCCACTTCCCTACCGTACGTAAGCCATGCTAGTAAATCAAAAACCGAATAACTAACCTAAAGGGATAAACCAGGGAGAGAAAAGTTGAGAAAGAAAGTGAGAAAGGCGAAAAATGTTTTTTTTTAAATATTTTCTTAGAGCTTGTTTACTGCATTCAAATCACTTCGTTAGCTTTTCTCGTACCCCTGCTATAAGACTAATTCTGTCAACTAGAACAATAGGAATATATTACAACGATCCAAAGGAACATCCTTCATGGCTAACCATCCCAAGGCTCTTTTGATTCGAGCTTCATTCCCTTGTGTTTTTATTCTATTTCTTTTATTTATTTAAAAAGGAGCTAAATAACGCAAACAAAAACAAGACCAATCTTCCGGTCATCGTTCAAAAACTATAATCACAACCAGTTTAAGCATCTGCACCACTTCAAGAACACTCTCGCTTGTCGTCCGGGCAAAACCTCATTAAATACTCTACAATCAGTGCCTCTGGACACATGACTAATGTCTTACCGATAAGCAAGAAGGAAATAAAGACCAAATGTGTAAAAAAAAAAATATGATAGCTCTTCGAGAAATCCAACAAAAACTCGAGAACAAGACCCCGAACTAAACCAGACTAACAGAAACTAAAGCACGTAACAAACCCAACCTGAAGTCACCGTGTTCGCCCATTTCCTATTATAGTCAAATCTCCGAAAGTTGAAATCCTTCGAAAAGACCCCACACTCAATTTTGGATCCTATACATTTTGGGATCCTATATTTGAAACTATCAAATCATGAAAGTTCATAGTTTCGGCCTCTTTGGTTCCCTATATAGAATTGATCGAAAGAATCCAAATTGAGAGGAAAAAAAACTTTAAAAAAAAATATTCCCAGAAATATAACCTAGACTCTACATCGCGCATGGTTCGCATACTAAGTGACGCAGTTTTATGTCTATTTTATCTGTTGGTGAGCGACAGTCGATGCCGAGCGAAAACGATTCGGACGATACGGAGTTTCCCCCCTGATTTATTTCTCAAGTAATCCCCTGGTACTCTTTTCAGCGCATTCAGAAAGATCCACGTCACCGACTTGAACTGGCTGAATCTTGTCTCTTTGATCAGCGAACAGGAGAAAAGAAGAGAGTATATAGAGCACGTTGACTTGTGTTAGTTTTCGAACTATTTCTCTTTCCTTTTTTGGGCAATCGATACTTCCCAAGTACCGCATGGACTTAAAAATGGGACTACTTTTAGTTTTATTGCTGCAGTTTTATTTTATTTATTTTATTTTACCGTATTTTTTATTAGAAAAGAACGCGGTCGAGTTGAGTCTCGACCATAATTTCGTTTTTAAACCGCTTTCCCAATAAATGGATGATTGGCTACCGATTTCCGACAGTTACTGGAGCAACAATAGGTTTTACAAATGGGCAATTGCAAAGCATGGGGCTCGGCTTCTTCTCTCTTCTCTCTCTCGCTCTCCGTAGGCGAGTAATACAAGCGATTGGTAACGCTGTCTGCGGTTTTCGATAGAAAGTGTTCAGTATTTTTTTTTTAATAATTTTACATTCCTATCAACTTTTTTTGGGTCACCCGGAATTCCTTCAGGTAGGATTGGATGTAGAGGATGCTCCCATTCGGACCCTATTGATGAGCTTTTGGAAGTGGATCAGGACAAAGAGTAAAGTGATACCCATATAACCTCTTTCTGATCGGGTTGGTGCCTCGTTACGCGTCGATGTCACTATCCGTTAATTGCCTACCTAAAAGCGTCCTGGCTGGCGGTCTCTCACTTTAGAATTGAAAGAGAAAGTGGAATAGCACAACCTATCTTGCACACATCAGCGATTTTGACATGTTCGCTTCCAGAAGCTATTCCAGAACAAATGTGGAACGTGATGGCATCCATGACCGTTCCTTATAGACTTTTTCTTTTCTTCCCCCTTTCCTACGCGTTCATCATCAAATCGGAAAATTCCAAATCTTGCCTGTTGCCTTCTAAAAATAACTTAGTCTCTGTCTTACGAGCTTAAAAAATTACAATAAAATAAAACAGTCGTTTTAGTCGTTCTCTTGTCACGTGTGCAGTGTCGGGTCCCTCTGATATGCTAATGTTATTGGTGTCCAGTTTCCCATCAAAAATGATACATCTGAAAAACAAAAGTGGGTCTCTTACAAAGACATCTCGTTCCTAGAAGAACCTTTATATAGGCATAAATACAAATAATCTCCGGACTCCAGAAGGTCAGGCTAAAGCCTGGGAGCGCGCCTGCCATGGCAAAATTTGGAAGAACAAATGGTAGGCAAATTACCCAAAAGTATACAGGCATAGAGGACTCGTGCGCAGCACACAGGGAATACGAGTACGTTATACATAATTGAAGCCGCGCATGATAGCCGGTATTTGTTAGGTGTGAGAGCGGCCTACGGGTTATCCTTCGCTGGTTCGCACCCCTGGTACATTAATGGTTCCTGGGTCTTCACGTCACCGGCTCTGTTTTTACCGTACTTTAATCCATTAAAAGTTTTATGCTGATAGCTTTTCAATGGAGAAAGTACTGCCTTCACTTAAGTGTTTGCACCGGCATCCAACCGGTAGACATTGGCCATGAACATGCCGCACTGCTCTCCCAAGCCGGCCTCAATCTTTAACTTGTAGGCTATTCTAGAAGGAAAGTTACTTTTCTTCTCCTTAACCTTTCGATCAGAATTGCATGACCAAACTAGTAGAACAAGATGCGTAGGTCTCCTTAATGTGTCGTAAATTACGTTTGGAATGGCATCGTTTTTCATGTTAAACTCGTTTTCCTGTCTATACTGACCACGGCCTGGTTATCAACAGTAAGAGAGCCGTGGATATATTTTGGGAACTGCTGCTAATTATAACATTCCGCGGCATTTTTTTGGGTGTGCGTCTTTTAGGAGTCGAACAAGTTTCCCTATCAAGATGCAGCTTGCATACGAAAAAAGACATTGTAAATCGCAAAATACTCCGATAAGCGTGTTTCACCCTAGTTACCGCAAGGTGGTGCTACGTGTTCGATATTGGGTATACATGAACGCGCAATTGCTTCTGCGCATGAAACTGCGTGCACTATAACGTGAAAATCTCTATATTCATGCAATTATTTAGGGAAGAAAAATTAAAATAAGATCTAAGAGACGATAGATTCCAAATTTGTATATTAGCTTTTAGACTTCGCTGAAAAATTAACTTGCATTTTTAAAATTTATTATGGCAAAATAAAATGAAACAGAACTATCCGTTATAGATCTCCGTATTGATATTAGCTAAAAAACTTCCCATAATTTTCAATAAGAGTGTTGTGTGCGTATGCTATCGTGTAATAGTCTTCAAGTGAAAGCTACGTTATACGGACATGCAAATTTCTTTGAAGTGCGAAACAACACTGATAGTTTACTGTCGAAAAGAATCTTTTAGTTTAGTAACGAGAAAAAACAAAAATTATGGGAAAAATTGCCGGTGTTTGGATGCAATACTTTCCCTTTCTCGGCTTCGTTTTTCCTACCTGCTCTACTTTACACGAAGCTCCACATGCTTTCTGTGTTATCCCTCGCCAAAGCGCAAGACCTGGTTTCCCAGTCGGTGTGAGAATCCCATTTTATTATTAACCGGACTCTCTCTTACCTTAAAAAAAAAGTTCCACCAGAAGCCCCAGTCCCACAACACCATTCAGAGCTATCTTTTTCCTTCACCAAAGCTATTCAGAGGCAGAGAGCTTCACCTGTGTTTCGCTTTCAGTTATTTCAAAAGTGTCTGGCAGAACTGGAAGGTTTTAAATGTCTAAGGACGTGCTGCATAGTGACTTTTTTAACAGTTAGCATCCATTATGTCCCAAGTCTAGCTGTCTGCTTGACTCCTTTTAAGTCACTCAGCCAATAAGAAAAAGACTTTTCGGATTTTTTTCGGAGGGATATCCCTTAATTCCCCTTTTCTTGGTGCCATCACAAATGCCACAAGTGGGTTCATTTTTACGATACGAGATACAAATAACAAGGTGCTGTGTTGGCTTCAACTGCGTGAAATTTGCCTTGAAAAGAGGTAAAAACCATAATTCTATTTTATTTATTTAAAAAATAGAGCAATGTTCCTTTCAAAGCGGATCAAATTTACACCAGCAAGTTACCTTGTTCGCTATTCTGATTTTAAATTGGTTCCGCAATAACTTTGCAGTGAAGTCATCGCGGAAGCAGCTTAACCATAGAAATCCTAAAAACAAGCCTTTCGGTATACTTTTATAGCTTTTTAATAACAGCGAACCGCTTTTTTCCTACAAAAATGACCGTTTGGGAATTTTTTCGACGCACTTCATTTTTTTTTCTTGCCCATCCAATTGTGTTAGAAATTCAGCTGTAATATTTCCTGCTGAGGTACAAATTTTGAGGTCTCTTTTCTTTCCTTTTTTACAAAGGACATACACAAACGGTTCTTGATGGTCCATGATTGCCAAGATCCGTTCAGCATGCCTCAGCAAGGAGCAAATTGGTGGTACTCAACACACCACGGAGTTGTTTTGGCAACTTTGGCAAGGACTTTGGGGTTCGCAGGAAGAGTAATGACGAGAAGAGAAAAGAAAAGTTTTCACGGGAACGGAATTGGGGCAAACGTGGTGGGGATGACCCTCCAGAAAATACTTACAAACAGTAATTAGCTTAGTCTATAGTACTGGGTAATTACGGCTGACAAATTGCCTTGTGCATGCTCATGCACAGACCATCTGTAAACCTACAGTTTTGCCCATTTGTCAGCAAATAGTTCCATTGTTCTTTCAGGCGTCCATTACAACTCAACAATCAAAGTTTGTCAACCATTTATTCGGCTTGGAGGTATTGGGAAAGGAAATGATGTTAACAATGAAAAAGTGAACAGTTTGCCCTGTAGTTGCGCTCCTGGGCAAGAATCCCCGACTGACACTGTTTTGCCTACAGAAGCGTATAACATCGAATGAAGTATGGAAACGTAACATATGAGCACTTTCTCCTCTTACATGAAACCACTTTTGGCGCTTCGATTAGAAATCACGTGACTTCGGTGGAGGAATGGGGAACGACCTTGGATATTAGTCACAGAAGCAACGCTTGATTCAGCTTTCAATTTCCCAATTAAAGCGTGGCAAGAGTGGTCGTTTAGATTTCTAGTTTCGCACGTCAAACGGGACAGGGGGACAAAAACAATAAATAAAACAAATCGAATAGAAAAAGACATGCAAATCGGTGTCCATTACCGGCGACGTCTCATTCAACATGGCACAAATGAAGACCTCCATGAGCGACCGTCCGTGTTGCCCTTGTACCGAATCCCTGTAACGTGCATTACTGCGCAGAAACAAGACGCTCTTGCAGGGGCCCAAAAACGCAAGGGGACGGGAGAGAATTTAAACTAAATCTAACATGCACGACTGAACCTTTTCATTGGTATATAACCAGAGAGCAAAAGCCAAACCCCAGCTTTTAGCATCCCATCCCAACCCATCATCCACAACTTCCCACCTCAACCCTTGCGAAAATAAACCGCAAAAATCTCCCAATGGAAAAAATAATCACTTTTATTCGTTTAATTTGAATTTACATCTGTCGTCACAAGAGCAATAATGGGGAATAAGACACTCTTTCAACTAAAACTTTCTTGATGGTTCGCTGATCAGCCAAACGAACTTACCATGAAACTCCAGGACGTTTTTACGACAGCAGTCTCATAAATTAAACGTCACCTTGAGTAGTAAGAACGATTACTGCTGTCCCTTTTTGTTTTACGCAGCTCAACCCAAATTTTCCCCAATCCTAGCTCCAACGAATAAATCTTTTAAATTTTAGCCTATAATTTTAGAACGAGAGAACTTCCCAAATAAGAAAAGTACAAAAGGAAGGGCCAAATTATACCGCCCGCCAAATTCATAAAGCATGCTTGGCATTAAAAGCCCAAGTTATACAACTTTCTATTTTGTAATTTAGCGACATGGTGTGAATGAAAGCCACTTTAGACGTCTAAAACCAAACAGAAAGGGGGAGAAAGACGGACAGAGAGAAAGGTAACATCCACAGGACCACAGCTCAATACCTATACGGTCATAGAGATGATCCAGATTAACAGTTCCTGGAAAGACAGAGGAACCAGAAAACCTGAACACTGTTACCATGCTCGATTCGTTTGACTGGTAACACCATAACATTTCTACTTCTTTTGCCTTCCTTTTTTCATTACCGGTTTCAGGTTTCACCCTATACTAATTCTGGAATAAGAGCAATCCCCCAAGATAAACAAAAAATATATAAAAAAATAAACAGGTTGGGACAAGTCGCGTTTGTCGACAGGTGCAGTCCAAATATGAGAGAATGCTTTCAGAGTCGCAAGAATTCGACACACCAAAAATGTGGCTTAACTGATTCCGATTCTCCTCGTATGCCAAAAAACTCTTAAAAGAAAAGTGAAATTCTGACATTGTTTCGTCTCAACTGGTTTAACAAAAAAAATTTGGGAGAGTCCTTGTTATTACAATGTAGCTCCTTATTAGTTTTTATTTACGTTTGATTGTTTTATATCGATGATTTAAACATGTACATAATTGGATTTTTTTTTGTTGGTTTAGTTGCAGCACCTTTGGCAAGATCCTATGGACGTTTGTAGTGACCCTCTGGCTCCGCAAGCTCATCCTGTCTGTACCGTGGCAGACGTAAGTCGTCGCTTGGAATCCGAGCTTACACGAGAGGAATTCATCAACCCTGTACCTGAGTACGATTCCCAGCCCACGTACAACGACAATTTTGCGACCGAGAACGATTTGGCGGCGTCGATTTTACGGGAACATGCGGCCTCCATTCTCCGCGAACACACAGTGACGGGCGAAGAAACTTATAGTACCGGTGAAACGAGTACTTTGGCGGACGTGGTAGACCATAGCACAACCAGTCTAGTGAACGAGATGTGCGACATGTATAACCTACACAGTGTTGTCCGCCCTTGCAACGACCCCGCCGATGTCAGCCTACCCGAACCTACCTTCAATGAGGGGACCGGCAGCAGCAGTTATAGCGACGATACTCGCTCCGAGTGCTCCCCCAATGACGTATTTAGTGACTCGAACCATTCTTACCATTCCGTTACCACCGCTTCAGTCTATCTCGCTCAGCGATACGTCGCGGAACCGGAGGCTTCCTCCATGGATGTTTATAACACTGAAGATTTCGTCGACCTGGAAGCCCTCCTCAACCAAACCACCGAGCGATACGTGGTAGACTCAAGCTCGAGCGCGGTCCTTTCGCTACCTTTGACCTCCTCTGCCACGTCGGTCCTCGAGAATCTCGATCACCAGGAGTCTGTCACGTCAGACCTGAAAGCCAACTCGCCCTACGTCACCACGGAAGACCACCTCCCAACAGAGTCCACCGTGCTATATTCGTACTTGACTACTGGGATCCGGGGAGCACCGGGCGGAACCCGAGGGTCCTTTCGGCGACCGTCTTCCCACGCTTCTGAATCGCGGTCAAACCCCGGAGACAGTGACTGTGATCGTTTGTCATCTTTGCAAACATCCGCGATAGCGACTCGCCAATTAACTCCACCTGCGTTAGCCGATTTGTCCATAAATGACTCCCGAACCTTAACGACCGTGTTGCAAGCATCAACGCCGTCCACCCACACCGCCTACGCACACGGCCAAATTTCCCCACCCGCCAGCCCCGACCAAGAGTTCGGACAACCAGCGCGGCCTAACCTCAACCCAGGTCGGGTCGTCCTGAACCTACAAGCCCAGTGCATCTCCTCCGCGACCAGCACCATCTGTCCCATGGATTTGGGCGCCATTTCTATTCAACATTCCGCCAATGGAGGCCAGAACAACAACAGCAGCAATCCTAACTCTAGTTTACGGGTTATGACTCCCCCTTCTTCGCCCGACCTGAGCGATCTACTCGGCCCGTCAGGCGGGAGCCAGATCCGCGACTCGAGTTCGGAACGGAACTCAACCACGAGCTGCAGCAGCAACCAAAGTCGCCACCCCGCCCTCATGTGCCAGAGTCAAGAGCTGAATTCGGACCTGGACAAGCCCCGTAAAGCACGCCGCACTTGGGGTCGCAAGCGTCTGTCAACGCACGCCTGCTCCCATGCCGGCTGTGCCAAAACCTACACCAAGTCCTCTCACCTAAAAGCCCATTTACGGACGCACACCGGCGAAAAGCCGTACCAGTGTGCTTGGAAGGACTGCGGCTGGAAGTTCGCGCGTTCGGATGAACTCACCCGCCATTACCGGAAACACACCGGCGACCGGCCCTTCCAATGTCAGATGTGCGACCGAGCCTTCTCACGGTCGGATCATCTCGCCTTGCACATGAAGCGACACATTAGCGTTTGATACTGAAATTTAGACTTCTTTCTCCCCCAACTTTGAAAAAAAACTCGTCTCAAAAGCTTGTCATTAACATTAAGAGGAACATCTGAAAAAATATAAAAATACGGTGCTCTGATTGCCCTCCCCCTTCGCGAACTTTCACCCCCTCTCTCAAAGAAATTTAAAACCTACCGAAATGTGGCGCGCGGGAAATTCAAACAGAAGATTCTGACTCATTGGAGGTCGTACAGCACAGTACACAAGAGGCTCCAGGAAAACACATGGGTCAGGTGTGAAGCACGCTTAAGAAGACAACAGAAGTTACAAAAGACCAGACTTACGGAATAAAAAAAAAAGACAGACGAGAAACAATTTCTGAATGCCCGGTAATTTTCCATTGGTGGGAAAGAACGTAGTATCTCTCTCACGATGGTAATATAAAACGGCCTTCGCCAAGGCTGGCGTTCGGAAAACTCGCCATTGCCCCCAAAAGCCTAATGTTTTTTCTGTAAGGAAAAGGGCACCTCGAACCTCATGTGCGGTTGTGTCTATGTGTGGTGTTTGCACGACCGCGGAGGTGAGGAGAAACTAGGGAGCCGTGAAATGAGCAAATCGTGACTGTCGCTACACAGACCAAACGCAGCAGAAGGCAGCAAGCAGCCCAACACAAAAGCTTTTCCAAACGACTTTTATACTCGCGGGGCCTGTAAATACCCCTGGCATACTTTTTCTGGTGTGTCTCTCTCTCTGTCTCTGTGTCTCACTCTCTCACCTCGTCTGTCTTTCTTTTCTCGGGAGCTGCAAAATCTTTTAAGTCATTCGTTGTCGGGGCCCCTCTTCTTGATGAAAATTGCGTGCTTTTTTGCTGATGGAGCGGGACTCCCTGCAAGGGCTTTTTTGGGTGGTGGGACGGTGTCCACATCCCTTAAAAGCCATCCACACCTGACCTTTTTGGTCATGCCATGGACCAGAACACAATAGCGAGCGCAAAATGACGTCGGCCCGTGATAATGTGCCGGAAAATTTCCGCAAGAAAAGAGTTACCGCCATGTGTGATGCCCTTTTTTAAATACTCTGCTTCTTCTTTGGGGCTTTCTGCAGAAGCCGAAGAGGCTAAAAGAAAACCCGCGCAAGCCCGCACGACAGAAGCCGTCTGGTTTTATTTTTCGACGCAATTACTGCAGATGGGAGAAACCTTGACGGTTTTCCTGATCTCTCCGAACGTTTTGATACATTCCTATAACCCCTCCTTTTCCTTTTGGCGTGTATCTCTCGTACATGCGTGAAGATCCCAACTGAATCTTGGATGTTAAAAAAAAAATCCCATAGTTTTCACAAACCCAAACTGTTTTCACCGCGAGTGTTTTTTTATTATTAATTTTTAATTAAGTATAACCCTTTCTGTGATTGTCTTACTGATAGAAAACAGCATATCATTTCTTGTGCAAAATAAGCTCGGATTTGATTATTGTTTACCATAGAGCTGTGTTCAAAGAAAACGAATTTTAAAAAGCAAGAGTTTTAATTCACTTGCGCATTTTGGGAACTTTGCATGGCGGCTCATTGTCGGATTTTTTTTATTCTTTATTAACGATCTTGTATCCCATCTTTTTTTATTTCTCCTATAGACTTGTGTCTAATCTGTGGTCTGTGACGTCTTATAGACGTCACAGGATTGCACGGCAGTTTGTGTTCCTTACCAATATCCCAATTTTGTTCGCATAATATCTCCGTTTTCTGGCTGAAAGGCTTGAAAAGGAAAATGTCCTGTTTTAACTCTTGTACTTTGCTCGTTCTTTACACTTACACCCGCCCTCCCTCCTTTGTCTTGCTGTTTATACTGAGTTTGGAAGAAAAGGCGCATGTATAATTACGATCCCCCCCCCATGTTTGCTACAAATTTTTAGTAAGTCATTTATATTATATCCCTGGCACACAATGATGAATGTGCGAGCCCCGAAAACATAAACCCCTCTTGTGCACATAGTTTCTAATTCAAGCTTTACGTATACATAGACAATTAAGAGAAATGCTAAGGCTAAATGGATGTTAGTTTCCCTACTTCGTCCCTTTTTACCCCGTCATTTTTATGATATTGAAAACATTACCATTGGTATATAATAAACGAACATGTGTGCATACCTCCTGTGAGCGGGAAGAATAAATGCATGTTGCATTCTAAAAACATTACGACTACGATTAATATTCGCCTTCTGGAACGAGCAAAAGCTGACAAGGCAAAGCGACCCGAGCCACCCAATCCTAGCCACAGGGCTATCCATCAAAATTTTCGGCTGACAGACTCCATCATAGCAAGGTAACAAAAAATCTCTACGAAAGGTAAAGCAATAGCGAAAAAAGTTAAACATTCAAGAGAATTTAAAAAGGCGAGCAGTTGAAGGAAATTATCTCTTTTGTTATTACATATGCTGCCGACTGGAAATTTAAATTCAGAGAGGAACTTCCCTACGTACACAAGTAGTCCTGTTATGGGGTTCAGGTGCTATGAGTGTTACAAATAAACGCACTTAGTTGTCCAGACTTCTTACTGCGGTCAAATTTTTGTTGTATGTCCACAATACGCACATTACCATCAAACTTCTTCTGAGGTCCTCTTGAAGCTTCGACGATTGAACGCATGCACCTTTAAAGGAAATGCGGAGCTTTTCTTTTTTGCTCCGTTAATCACTAAGTGCTTGACAAGAGAATTCATAGACGAATTTTCTCTTTTTTTCATATGACCGCGCGTCGCACCATTTCTGGCATAAAAGAAGTACCACAACGTTCAGTTAATTGTCGATTGCCAAACTGATCCCATATGCAAATACTGCTTTCTTTGTATTCGCTTTACAAAAATAAATCAAAAGAGTCGGAAGAGGGTCCAATGAGAGTATTTCCAGGGTCCACAGTGCGAGTAAATACCCGCGCTCCAAAATAGAGGTACACTAAGCCCAACAGTTGGACGACGGCCATGTCCTTGCGCGAAAATTGAACCCCACTTTCCTCCTCTGCTAGATACACTAACTATATACTACTGCGGGCCACACATAAAACGCAAACAATTCGGCATTCTTCACACGTTCATAAAATGGGCTTCTTGTCAAGGTTGTTTGGATCCGAGCTCTAATTCAGATCTATGGATAGCACCCTGCCATTCGTCCCTCCTTGCATGGAAATGACAAGCTATCGTTGCGTCAAAGAATCCTTAAAGAAAACCGCTGGACCGTCCCATCTCGAGCCATAGATACATAATATGCACTTCCGCTTTCTTCAGACGAACTTCCCAGAACCCGTCCTTCCCTTCTTCCAAATGGACTTTTAACGAAGCAACACGCGGTTTCTAAACCCATTTAGCGGAAAACATTGAGCTCTTATACCTCCCCCCAACAATGATTCTTTATCTCTCCCCAATCCCAACGATGACTTCTCCTCCCAACCCCTCCCCATCCCCCAACAATGATACTTATCGGCCAGGAAAAGCATCGAAAAGTACTTAGGTTACGTTGCGGCAGAATGCAACCAAGTATTTCTGCACTGCCTAATGTTTTTCAGGTACTATTAAAAAGTGTCTTATCTTAGGGGTTCCCCGAAGAACCTATCATTACTACCAATTCAGACCGGCTTATGTTTCGTATACATCGCGGTACCCACCGCAGTCAGTCGCAAGTACTCCAAGGATGCCCTTGGGGGCTCCAAGTCTACCTCAAAAAGTCTCAACCTACGCATCCTTCATTCCGCCATTAGGACCGCGTCTCTTTTCTCTGCAGGGCGACACGGACTTAAAGAATATAACCTTGCCGAATGTGAAATTGCCAATTAGATTTCATTATTCACTGTCTTGAAAGATAAGACACATAAATATCAAACATGACAGTAGGTACTTGCTTTTTGAGGACTGTTTCGTAACCTGGGCAGCTACCCAAGTTTGGACTAAAAAAACTTCTTGCTGCACGCCGAAGATGTATGTGCAAAATCCAAAATTAATAAAAAAAAAAATAACCCCAAAACAACAACATAAAATCTTTGGCCAAAAACCAAAATTTCAGGAAAAATTAACAAATTGCGGTTTTTCACACATGTGAAATTTTCTTTTCTGTTCCCTCTCTCTCTCCATGTCTTGCAAACAGAGCAAAAGTGAAACCTAGGCTCCATGTTTCCTTTGGCATTTAAGCGATTGCTTAATTCATGGGAAAATTGGCTCAACCTGACCGTGACAACCTTAACACGGACATGAAGGCCGGCCAGTCCTTTTTTGGGTAAATATAGACACTTTGCGGTTGGCATTCCTGAGGATTGCGCGATTCTGGATGTCTGTTACGCCAATACTATCCTTTTTCGCCAAAGCGTCGCACGACAAAACCCACAAACCATGTCCAATCGAGCAGCTAGAGTACCAAGACTACGTATTTCGGCTTACGGCTGAGAACATTTTTTTTTCTTTAAAAAAATTTTCTGCAGGTTCTTTTCTACAGGACTATCTGTAAGGACAAATTCCTCTTGGCGATTGAAAGCTATATATAAAGTGCGGCACCTCCGGGATGGTTCCTGGCTAAAACTGCGAACCGGTAAAGACCGATTTAGAAAGTCTGCTAAAACTTCTTCTCACCCCCTTATAATTGATTACAATTCAACATTTCTCCATTCCCCCCCCCCCCCCAACTCCTTTATGGCGTCATGGAACTACAAGATTAGGCTTTATCTAAAAGCGTTTTGTGTTGTAAGCTTGTAAATGAACTCATTCAATGCACTTCCGGGCTTTAGGACTTTGTGAAAACTTAAGGATTTGACCTGGAAACTTCCATCAAATCAAGAGTGATAATGGAGCTTCCAGCAGTCGTGTATTTTGCCTAATGGCTTTGCCCTAAAGAGCTCTCATTTGTCATCATTTCAGCGAAAGTGACGGAAACGTATGGCCATGCATTTCTCACCATTCAAAACGTCCCTTTTCCAAACAAAACTTATAGAAATTCTCGGACAATATAACAGCGAAGGAATAAAGTTCCTTAACGCTTCATTACCCGAAGCTTTTGTACCTCCGTCGTCTTACATCCCGAAAACCATTTTACACCTTGGTCTTTTTTTGAGCGCTTCTTTTAAACATTACACTGCGAGCACAAGAAAGATCACTTTTTCGAGGACTCGCTGCCCACAAAGGCTTCCCTACTGCGTTTAACATCCTGACAAGAGGCGTTCTTAGAATCTCTTCGCCAAATGTACCACTACAGCTTACAAAATAAAAATAAAATAAAACAAAATAAATAAAATAAAACAAAAATAAAGTAAAAAGTGACCTCTTTCCGTCCCCCGTTTTGAATGAAACCACACATCGTCTTCTTGGTGATGAGACTCTAATTTCAATCTCAATGCTGGCAAATTGGACTACGAATAGAGCATAACCACGGCCTTGCTACTACTCGTGTCTGCGTGCTTCGAGACAAAACGAGGCCACAAGGCACTGAAACATCCCTATGTGACTTCTTCTTCTATAAAAAAATGTAAAAAAACATTTTTTTTATGACCAGAGCGTATTTGACGCCTTGGCGTGTAATAGCGCACTGCAGTTTTAGTTTGGGTTGCTGCACGACTTTCCGCCGATGAAAACTAATTAAACAAGGAGAAGTATAATGAGAGCGAACCCAACTACCCAGCATGACATCATCGCAGGAAGGCCTTTTCCTTTTTATTTCTCATTCTTGAATTTTTTTTTTTAGTTAACGTAGCCTCTCCATCCGTGCTTTTTTTGTGTGCTGTTAAGCCTTTCGAAGAAGGTAAAAGAGGTCAGACATTAACTACTAGTAACTTCATAACAAGTGTTCTCGCACCTCTCCCAAGGCAAACACCAGAGAAACTATTAAGCCCTTACAAGGTGTTACAGGACTGCACTCCACCTCACCTTTTCACCCAAATCGTACTCCAAATTCGGAAGAGAAACTAACCAAACCCAAAAATTAGGTACACTTCTGCCATTTTTTATTATTTTTTTAGTTCTCCTAGCTATATCGTAAACGTGGCAATAAATCGTCGTATCCCTTCCAATAACGTGTAAAACTTGGCTACAGACAAAATACAATGAATAATTACAGGACATACAGTATTTTGAATTATTCAAGACTTTGGAGTCGTTAAGCATTTCTTTACATTCTTGCAAACTTGAAACTTGTCAAACGGAATTATTGATCAAGTTTGTGAATAATGAATAGTTGAGTTACAGTTTAGGAATTTGTAAGCATACGTTTCTGGATTAACTACGACCTACCCAAATCAGGCTGCCTCATCAATCAGACTTGAGCAGCAAGAGTTCGAAATACACACCGATATACACGGAAAGAAAATACACGGAAATACGGAAAGAAAATAAAGAAATTCTAGGAATTTTGTGGTTTGTTGGCTTAAATCTACCAGATTATTTAGTTACAAGACCATTTTCGATGTTTCAATTGTTTTTCCACAATTCTGAAGTAAAGTAAGAATATTTTATCGCCTTACAAGGTACCAGAACATTTCACCGTAAAATGACCAATATACGTAGCACCTCCCTTTATGAACGCAGCGAGAACGTGTCGAAAAACCTGCGGAGGCTTGTGGGTGGACTGGGTTTAGGTTTTTGGTCATTGTAAAAGGCAAAAACTCTCCAACGAGAGCAAAAGAAAGAGACAGAGAGAGAGAGAGAGAGAGAGTTTTAGTCCACAACCCGCAAGATACAGCACGCGCGGCCCCTTTGGGCAGAAATGTATAATCGCGAGGAGTGAATCTGTGGTTAACAGTCATCCGCATTCGTCCGTTGCTTTATAGTTATACTTATCATAAATATAATTTTAAAAATATTTGTACTCTTCCCGCCTGGCCATACGTCTCATAGAACGTTTACTGGGCATGATGGTAGGGTTCCATTAAAATGTGAAAAGTTTTCGGTGAGTAAATCACGGACATATTTAACATGGTCCGCCGTGCCCACCAAGACCTTGGTTATTTCTATAATCTGCCGCATATCTCTCTCTCTGTCTCTCTCTTTCCCCTCTTACTCCTGTAGTTTGCGCTGCTATAGCTACTCCAGATGCTGTTTTCTCTCCCCCTTTTGTGAAAAGTTGATATCAAAACGCTCCATATCCCTCATTTACTCCAATTTATGCATCGTGATCCCTTTTACCTTGACTGCCCAGCAAAAGCTCCGTGCTCGTTGTTGATAGCTGTAATCAGCTTCCTCCATCTCTCCCACATGACTCGGGAGAGCTTTTAGTATTCCATATCCCTTACGGATCCTTACGATGGGGGGCGGTAGTTGATGGTCCGTATGGTATTAGCGGCGCAAGGGGGCAAAAAAATATAAAAAATTCTTGTAATCAACATTTGGGGGTAGCGAAAGGTAATAAACTCGGACTGTGGACCCAGGAAAGCATCTGTTGGCAGGAGGTAGAGGATATTTTAAAGGTAGAGGAGGGACATTACTGCCATACAATCTACCGCAAAACATATATCTAATTCCCCCGTTGTTAGCTATGGGTTTGTGGAAACGAGAAGAGATAGGCATAACATTACCTGTTAACGCAACTCAGTCTATAGAAGATAAAAAGCTTGCTACCCGGATTCACGTGAGTTTTTGTTTTGTGCACTCCCCAGGGGAGTCGCTAGGCTTCCATGCGAGCTTTTGGCCCCAATGGGGGGTGTCCATATGTGAAAAACGTGTACTAGTAGGGAGGACGGGGCTCCGGGAGCATTTGGCAGGCAAAGAGCAAGAAAACTTGGTAATGCAACCCCCTGCTACGACGAACACCCCTTTGCCTACCGTGCTTTAGCCTCCAAATTTGGGACGCTCAGGTGCTACCACAACAGGGCCCTCTGAAGCTGTCGTTTTTTTTTTTAAATAATAATGAGAGGTATTCTTTTGTTTCTTAGAGAGTAACAACACGAACGTGAAAATGGTTCGGTTTGGAAGGCTTCTTGGGGAAATTTACACCTTTATAATTATCAAGCGCCATTTGCTATTATGCCGAGTTGGCTGAGTCAAACTCGGGCGAAAGTCATGGGTAACAATACGCCACCTTCAAGGCGGTTTGTGGGAGGTGATATAATGGTTGTCAAAGTTCAAATTTTCGCAACAGCTGGGGTATTTTTAGGGGCCAATTGTCCTAAGCGAAAAGTATCTGATTTCTTTTTTGCTCGTTTAACAGACAGAACAGACATCATTGTTGTCTTTGAGCTAATTGTCAAACCCTCACGCCAGAACGGAAAACCTTGGAAGAGATAAGAAGAAAAAAACTGGAGTTTAACGTTAAGAAAGACTACGTGATGGACTTCTGGTGGGACTTTGTCACCTTAAGCTGGAAAAGCCACGAAGAAGAAGAGGAAAGGGGGAGCGTAGGAAAAAAAGATAAGCGCTTAACAAGAGTTTTATAATCTGTCCAATCTTATACTGTCCTAACGATGTACTGCTCATTTAGTCGGTGGAAGGTGTTTCCCAGTCAAGCGAAAGTAACCTATACATATACTACACAACGTAAACGGAGAGGGATAATAGAGACTATATATGACAAGCTCTAGCAGGAAAAAAAAAAGTTTTTCAAAAAGATCGTATCGACAGCTTCGATACACGACGAAAAGGGCTAAGAAAAACGAAGGTCGTTCATTGAATGCTGCACTCTCTCGCAACGATTTAGAAATTCCATCAATCCGAGCCGTGAAGGCCATGCGTTCAAATCTCCTCCTTTTTATTCGGATTTTCGGGGGTTCTATGTTCTGCCTAAACATTCTTTCACCACAAATAGTGTGCCTTGTATCTGAAAGTGAAACCTATTCATCTCCGTCCCGCTCGCTTATATTTAACTCATGGAATCTATATAACAAAAAATAAATAGTTGTCTTTACTACGTTTACTAAATTTCCTTAGAAATGCTAGTTATATCCGAACCGAACCGCTGAATGCAAGGCTTCAGAACCAGAATATGAACAAGCTTCAAAAGGATAAGAATCAGATCAGAGAATAAGATCTTCTTTAAAAACTTGGTTGTTTTACCTCATTAAAAGCGAATTTTTTTCTTAGTATTATTCTAAACCGGATTTCCGCAGCTATTACAACAAGGCGAATCACTGTATTCAGTTTTTTTTCTGACAGAGCTTGCCAAGTCAAAGAAGCTGATGACTATCAGAAGCCCACGAACCAGCCTAATCAGTCATCGCACTTATACCAAAAGGCAATCCACGTGTAGGAAAAAGGGGTTGTGGAGGTGAATCAGAAAAGGTTCTCAGCTGTGCGCATGAGTCCTACATGACTTTGGTATATATATGAATTGAAAATCCAATCGAATTCTTGAAAAAAAAAATGCTCTCAGAGAGAGAGAGAGAGACTTCTCCTGGATGGGCTCTTATGGACTTGATCCGAGATGGAAGAGATACATTGATGTGTTACAAGGATGCTGACAGAAGACCCCTTGCTGGGAAACCCGGGTTCGTCTTATTGTGCCAATTGCTCCGAAAAAGCTTTAGCTGTCTGCGAAAGGGGTCCAAGGTACAGTCTCTCTATTTTTTTTTATTATTTGCTTATTCGCAATACCACCACTGGCGGTGTTGTCACGGCCTTCTACACGCTCGAAATCCACATCAGAAAAAGCGTGCAAAAACGACGACTCGGGAAAACAACAGGGCAGCCTTCTTCGTCTACTCTGTACTAAGCCCTGTCCAAGCTCAAGTATATCCGTATCCGGGTTTAAGGGAGCCCCCAACTCAAAGGTACGAAGTCACCCAGACGATTACCGTGCAATAATACCTTTGTTATATAAAGTTGAAGAAGGTTTTTCTTTAGATAGAAACCAACCCGAATCGCCATGCACGTCCATGCTGCACTTTCAAACTAATACGAAATGGAACAAAAACAAAAGTCACTTTTTACCCCCGCTATTCTTCCGAATTTTAAAAATCCAATAATACTACTACTACTACTACTACTAATAATAATAATAATAAAATAAAAAGAGAACGAACGATATCGTTAGTTCTCTTTCATTTTTATTTTTTATTATTATTATTAAAATATGAAGCAAATTATTATGAACAATTAAAATATGAAGAAATATTACTTCATATTTTACTTCCAGAATTCGTATTACTGCCTGTTTGGAACACAACCCCTAATGTTTAATCTGCTTCTGCTTAAGTTAAAAGGAACCTTAAAGGGCTCCCGTATATTCTCACATCGTCCACCTATATTACTAAAAAAAGCTTTTATATAGCTGCTCCTCGTTCTTAAGGACCTTTTCATCAGAAGGTATAACCATTCCCCAAGAAAAGAGTGGTGTTGCCAGCTTATATTATTATTTGCTAGCACGACAAAACTAACACCAGGAAACTTGAAATAATAAAACTTTTTTTTTCCAAGAAAAAAAAGTTCATGCTTTTCTATTTCAAATTACGCCCAAATGACTTCTAAGCCATTTTTTTCTGAAATATAGCCTTTAGAGTGTAAAGTTTTAACCATAACTATATCAACCCCCCCGAAGCTGGGGGGCGCAGCTGTTTTCCTGTTAAAAAACTTCGTATTTTAATAACAATGCTAACGACTTTTCAAAAAGCCTTGAGCAAGGTGAAACTTCTAAGTTCAAGAAAAGACGACAATCTGCAAATATTCTGCACGAATAACTTTAGTTAATTGCTGCTCCAAAGACAGCTTTCAGAGCTCAAACGGGGTCCAGGTGCAGTTCGTTGTATGATTACGGCGAACCTCCCAGAAATATATAAATCTTGATGTACTGCAATTCCGTTCTAATGATAAGTTACAAAAACGCGATTTTTGATATCGTTGACAAAACATATCAGAGCGTGCTCTGAAAGACGCGTAGCAAATCTCCTTTCTCTCTCTCCATCTTTTTTCCTAATTTTTATGTAATAAATAACCCCATCTGCGTTTAACGCTTGATTTAAGACTCATAACTCATCTGCGTCCCGCGGAAGCTGTTGGAGCAATCCGTTACGTCTGACAACTTGGGAGCTTTCAATGAAATACTAATTTCTGGGACGTTGTAGCAAAAAGGGAAACTCATAGACACACACACACGCATGCAAAGTCAGCCCATATCAAGTTGGTATATATACCTGCTAGTTAGATGCAAATTCTCCTGCCACTTGCTATCGGACCTCCCACCTGGCGCCAAAAAGTTTGGGTTTGGGTTTTTTGCCCTTTTTTAGAAGAAAATTGTACGTATAGCGTTAACTAACTATTATAAACAGGCAAGCCTCTTAAATTGTATCTCTTATCCAACCCTAATATCACAGCTTCCATATTGCGAAACCGCCAATTGAAAACTCCACAAGAACTGCGTTTTATGCATATAGACATACTCGGCAAAAAAGGCCAAAAAATCTTGCCGCAGATGACCTTTCATGATCATCGTTATGTATCTGACCCTGCAGTAGACTTCGTGGATATTTCAAGCATTTTTTAAAAATTCTAAAAAAAAATTAAAAAAGATAAGTCAAACCTTTTACTTTTACGGTACTGAAAGAAGTGGAGGGAATGGAATTTTCGGGTTGGGTAGAATTCCGATATTGTCGGTATAACATAAGTGGAATAACTGTCGAGATTGACTTTGGTCACGAAAAATGCGGAACTGGATAAAATGGATAAAACACAAGGTCGAATGCGTATAGAATAATTACATTCTATAAAATACCCGACTTCTATAAAAGTTATATAAAAGTGCGCACTTCCAAGAATGAATGTACCTATTCATTGTACTGTAATACACGTGTAGTTGCTACAGCACGACACAATATGCAAACTAGCTGTTTTTGCGAAAGACTATATAGGGCCAAATAAGTTAAGATCTTTTGCGATAAATTACATGTGTGTCCGCGATGACACAGCGACTTTTATTCCCCTCTGTGACTTACAGTTTATATCTTCACGACTTTTGCAGATTGGAATGTAGAGAGCCATAACGACAAAAACCTGCAAAAAGCTCCTGAATCGCTATATTTTTTCTTTTATTTTCTTTCGTCCATAAACATTCTTATTCGGATGTGGATAAAATTCTTAACTCGTATAAAACTATAAGAACGTGGAATAACTCCAGCTCCCCAAGGTCTCGAAACTTATAATCTTCGTCTTTTGACCTTCCTTATAAACCTTTCATATTAACTAAAGTTAATCTCGGGAAACAGGGACATGCAAGTTCTATTATAACAGTAGGTATAAAGAATTTCAAATTACTAACGCAGTTTCCCGCCCCAGAGCCCAAAACATAAAAAGTACGGGATTAAGGAAAACAATTTTGGCTCTTGTCTCAATAATTTGACAGATAAGTGAAAATACTCCAGGGAAAAAGAGAAACCGATTTTGCCTTGTCAAAATTTTTGACAGACAAATGCAGCAAGCTGAAGAACCTTCAGGCTAGAAATTACACGTTTGAAACTCCAAACTTGTAAATATTTTCTATTCTACGCTATTCATCCATTCCTCAAAAACACCCGTAACTAAATTATTTTGTACAAAATCGTGAATTATTTTTTTTCTCTTTCGCCCCATTAAGCGTCAATTCGCTATGCTGGGGTTGAAAAAAATAAATAAAAATGGCTAAACTAAAAAAATAAAATCGTGATTTTTTCTCTCTTCGGTCCCATTAAGCATTAATTCCCTATGCTGTGACTGCCTCTTCTTAGAATGTATATGTAATTCAATGCATGTAAAATAACAATAACAATTAAATGTAGCTTCCCACAGTAAGGCACAAGCCTGCAGTGCTATACAACTGAAAAGGAAAACCTATTTTAAATGTCTAATGCAGTATTAAGGATATATTCCACGTTTAAAATTTAAAAAAATTTACTACTATTTTATTTGTTAAATTTCCGGAAATTTTTGCAGTTTGCAATTGTTCCAATAGTTAATTCCCGAGCTTTTCCCTGCATATAAACAGTCCTTTCAAGAATACCTAAGGTTAACCTACATAGAGAAGTTGAAACACTATAATTATCTCACCTACACACTTTAGATACACCCCATACGGAAGTTCCACATAAGGAAGTCTTACTGTCATGAGCAGCCAATTCCTTTACTGTATGGCCTTGTCAACACAGATGCGTAGGTTTTCTGCTCGGGATATAAAACATCGACAAGAGCTTCCAGTGAAAAAAATAAATAAAAAAATTGGGAAGAAAAACAGGTTATGATTCAAGTGGATCTTTGGGGGATCGACGTCGGATATTATCACGGAGAATGAGGGGGCTTATAGAAGGCCGCGCGGCAACAATTGCGTGATGAATGCTATCTCCAATTATTATGTCAGTCACGAGAAAGAGCAATCTTGTCCTAGTCTGAAAACCTCTCTCTTGCTCCTTTTGCCACTTCTTTTTAAAATACTCATAATAATAAAATATATTTAAAAAAAAACAGAAAAGGAGACAGTACCTCATAAGCAACGCGTTTTGTGCTAAACCAAACGTGGGCAAAAACAAAAGGATGCCGCTGCACAAAATTTCGCGCATTCAGATCTCCCTGCTTCTTTTTCGCTCCATAATTTTACTCTGAGAATGGAGCAGTAATCACAAGTACCCTGCCAACAGCACCAAAAGCCCCTAGCCTCAAAGCGTCATAATTCCCATGTCTTCTTATTGTAAGAAACCTTAACTGACATGCATATTGCGTAGGCTTTTAACCCAGTGCGGTTAAAAAGAGACATGGGTGGTCATATTTACAACTTATCTCCTGCAGTCAGAGCTAATAACGAGTCCAGCAAGTTCCCCCATTGCAATAATTACCGCAAAACGAGCGATTCTTCTTTTTTGTACATTACATATACATGGAATATGGAATATTATGTATATGGAAATTAAACAAAAGCAATAAGACCCAAACAGTTTTACCTTTCAGCAAGTCGCAAATTTACAAGACCCACGCCCTCTTACCCCAAAAAAGTTTAAAAAAAAAAAAAAATCGAAACGTCTACAGTGTACTTTATGGAAATAAATATAAAAAGAGAAGTATCCAATTACTCCCATTCCATTAATTTTTTGCAAACATAACGAAGACAGTTCTTTGCCAAGAATTAAAAAACAAAGTTTGGAGTACACAACATCACTTCTGGACAAAGGTATACGAATACAGTAAAAAAAAAAAAAAAAAAAGGTGCCAGAGAGGAAAAGTCTATAGTATGGCAGACTCCAATGTTTAATAGTGAAGACTTCGTTTTTTTAAAATAGTTTTTAATAGTTTTTTTATTCTTTTTATTAAAATTAATAATAATTTTTATTCTTTTTATTAGGATTTATTTTACGCTTAAAAGGTTTATTAAGCTAAAATTTTGCTTCCTCGGAAAAAAACCTTAAGTTGATATGATTATTAGAGCCTCTACGCTAACACTGAGAGGCACAAGAAAAAGCTTTTATTAAGGGGTCGTGAAAAAAGGAAAAAGTTCCTCCTTGACACGTTTTAGTGTTTGATATGACGCCGCAAAAAAAAGTGCGAGACGCCTAATACCGCGGTATCTGGTTAAACCCTCTTTAGTATAGCACAAAAAAGTTCAAAGATTTTAACACCAGTGTACGACGACTTTGAAGAATGCTTTTATAGGGTGACACTTTAGAACCAGTAAAGCATGAAAAAGGGCACTATACATAGCGTTTATAGAATATTTATAATTGGTGCCAATTCGAGTTTACTGCTGAAATGATTCTGTTTTCTTTCAAACGCCATGAAAATTAAATACGAAATGAATGGCAAACCAGAATAAACCATTAAAACTACTGGCATTCTCCAGAGTGGTTAACATCCGTATTTTTAATCATCTCAAAATGGTTCAACTGTTTTTAGTCAATAACAGGGCTCGGCTGATTACGCTCTTTAATTTTCCATGAAAAAGAAATACTGCATCACTGCATGCACCGAAGCGGTTAATGCCAACAGAAACATTACACTTGTAGCACAGTCTACCGGTTTTTAAACCCTTTAATAATACTGTACATGATTCGCTTTTCAATTTCCCTTGAAATTCCAGTCTTCCAATCCAATACCCATTATCCTCAGCTCGTAAATACATATAAGGGCAATAAAAACTCTTACATATACAACTTACCGATCCCCTCAATCCTGCCAAACTAATAAAATTACCTAATTCTCCAAGCCTGTTTTTCACTTTTTTTCTTAACCAACATACCACGTGGAAAAAATGGCACATAAAAGAACAAAAAATGAAGCAATGAAGTCATCAGGTTCTTTATACACAGTCAAACTTTTGACTATATTCTATTTGGATATCTCAAAAATCTCAACGGAAGCAATTAAGAGATCCGACCTAGGTACTTTCGAACATGTTCACCTAGGAAAAAAGAAGACAAAAAAACTTTTACCTGAAGCGAAACATACCAGCTAACCGCAAAGACAAATGGCCTAGTAGCCTATGCCCAACCAACTTAAAAGTATCCAAAGCTGGTCCGGACCAGTCCGTCAATACATTATATCCCCAGTCCACAAAAACGTGTAACAGTACATTTCGAAGGAATCCCCAGCTAACCACGAATGGCCTAGTAGCCTATGCTCAACCAAGTTAAAACTATCTAAAGCTGGTCCGGACCAGTCCGTCAATACAGTACATCCCCAGTCTACAACAACGTGTAAATAACAACCAACATAATTGTTCCGTTGCCATCTGGAACAATCTAACAGCAGAAGTGAACCCAAACGTACACGCAGTAAATTCCTTCAAGAGGAAGTACAAGTACGGCTCGAACGAGGAGCACTGAATACGATTATGATTACCAGGAATAGCGGCATATCATCCACTGCGATTGCGCCGTGAATTTAGTTTTTTTAAGTATGTTTCGAAGGAATCCCTGGTTAACCACAAAGACAAATGGCCTAGTAACCCATACTCAACCAAGTTAAAACTATCCAAAGCTGGTCCGGACCAGTCCGTCCATACAGTATAACCCCAATCCACCAAAACGTGTAACAGTATATTTCGAAGGAATCCCCACCTAACCACGAATACAAATGGCCTCTATAGCCTATGCTCAATCAACTTAGAACTACACAAGCTGGTCCGGAGCAGTCCGTTAATTCAGTATATCCCCAGTCCACAAAAGCTGATAACAGTATATTTCAAAGGAATCACCCCAGCCAGGTGGCTCCAGCTTTTTCCTGTAATGTCATGGAACCCCCACGTACACTCACACATAGACAATCGTATAGAGATTATACAGTAGTTTTTTGGGGTTAGACCCTTTCGCTGCTCCCAAAGTCTCCTGTGTTCTCTTTTTCCTATTTTTTGTTGTTCTAACCCCTTCCATCCACACCGCCACCAAAAAGAGGAGAGGAGCCGCGCATAATTCAAATCGATGAACTAGATCAGAAAGCTAAGCCAACGCGTATAAAGCCTTCTTCCACATACAAGGCTCTTTTTCAAGTTCCCCGTAACGCTTTAGAAAAAGAGAAAAGGGAAAGTGGCCCTAGCACGGCTTTTTAGCAGTCGGGTTATTTACTAGTCCCAGACAGTCAGGGCACTGCTACTTTTTATTTTTTAATTACGCTTTTTTAGAAGATAACGATAAGCGCAAAACCCCCTCAAAAACCAAATTTCCTTACTGGGTTAAAATTAGAATACGATTTTTATGGAGCTCTAAGGGAGGTTGGGAGGGCGAATCCTTTTTTTAATTGAAACGCTCATCTTCGCCAGGTTTGGAACGCTTTTTTTTAATGTAATCCTTTCAGGACCAATATGTGCTGTCTCATGGACTCAATCAAAATATTTAGGGACTCTTTGGCTACATCACGATCCGAGTTCGCACGCGCGAACGCATGGCAGCTGGAGATCGGATCGGCAGCTCTGGGAGGGAGGAGTCAAACGACGAATCACTGCGCGTCTTACTCCATTTCCACAGAATAATTTCCCCTTTTCCCGGCATAAATGTCCCGGCGTACACGAATCTCTTTGGTGGATTCGAAACCACGAGCTTCTTGCTTGAATTAATTCACTAAATTTGAAAAGCTCGCTTTATTTTATGGTCTTGTTTCGAATTAAAAAGGGGAGGGAGGGCAAGCTTAAACCATACGTTTCTATGCCAAACATTTTACAGTCTTTTGGCATGGTAGCGAGCGCCCGGCAAAGAACGTTTGCAAACCACCTTCGCCCAAGCTCCGCCCCTTAGTCACGCCGGACTCTGCTTTAGTAGCTCAAAAAATGACCCGAATAACTCGTCTGTCTACGGAGTCTATATGCACCCGAGACGAAGCCAAAGAGCGAAAAATAACATATGGAAGAGATAGTAGTAACCTTTTATTTATAGTGTATACTGCAGACATTTGCAAGCGATTTCCAGGTTAATATACCAATGCACGATCTTACCAATCAGTTACCTCTCTGGTACAAACCGCTGGTACAGTATAACATGGCTGAGGACTCAGACGACAACAAAGGTTCGCTTTCAGAGATTTTTTTTTTTTTGCATTCCACAGCGGTGAGCTACATCAATGCAAGCCTTGTGTGCGGCACAATATGCTTCATTTGTAGTATAAGACTTGCCAAAGGCTTTGGATGTTGCGAAATATTATTTGAGAGATAAAGAAAATTTGCTAATTAAAGCTAACGCTTCCTAAAATTATACCCAATGAACTCACGCGAATGGTGGTTCATTAAAATCCAAATCTCATTAATTTTAATTTTTTGGGCGAATTCCTTCCACCTGTTTATTTAATTTTGTATGCAAACAAAAAGAGTAAGCAGTTTTGGAGCGATTCCGACTCAACACTTTAGACCACACTAGGGACTAATTAATTACAAAGAAGACAGCTAGAAAGTGCGTTGGCTTGCTACTGGACATGGTCTTCTTTCTTTACGTTCCAAAGTGATTGACCGGCTCAGTCGTAATGTCTTTTTTAGCTGCCAAACAAGAGAAATCCTACCGTCTCAATTAAAACATTCGCATAATTATCTAGAATACTTAATTACTGAAGTAATCATCGACTAGTTGAACTACTTTTTTTAGTACTTTTCTTGGAATTTGCAACTACTTTCAAATATGTAGTTGTACTGCGTAGTTGAATTTAACTTTTTACTAGTTATCAGTTAGTACATAGTTGCGTTACCACGTGAATCAACTTCGAGAAGGAACATAGAGGGGCGATAAGAATTTTCGAAATTTGGAGAAAATTTCTTGAAATGATATCCAGAAAACTTGGATTTCGAGCAAGTACGAATTCCCAAAAAATTCCCAAAAAGATTTTCTCGGAAAATATGTTAATCTTAGAATAAGCAATAGATTTAAGTCCGTGACATTGACCTGAAAATCACACCATGTAGCTAAAAATTTGTTGATATTTCTGTCGATGTATATATTTTATTTTAGATTTTATGTCGATGTAGTAGTTTTGTTGAATTTCTTTTACAGAAAGTAGTTGGAAAGTAATTGACAACCACGTTCAAAGTAGTTATAATTGTAGTTTAGTTGAGCTACCAAAAGCAGTGAGCCATAGCTCGCCAATTGACCTTACATATAACTTTGTAGACGTAGTCAAGTCAAAAACTCCACTTAGCAACTTGGCGAAGGATTTTGACCTTCAGAACATAACTGACGCAATGGAGTAAAATTAATTGACATTGAAGTGATCTGCCCTATCCGCAATGTTTTACTTATAGAACGAATAATCTGGATGTCCTTTTCGCGAAACCCGTTTATAGAATTCGCAGAATTAGGAGATCGCGAGTTGGATTCCCTTGGGTTATTGCTACACAGTATAAACCTAACCTTATTTTGAAGTCATCTTATTTTCAAGATTTGCTAATAAAATTGATGTAAACAGAATTCGCAAATAGCACAAACCACAAGTGGATATAATTTCGCGAATTCACCAAACGATCCATGTATTTTCAATGTGAAGCACTTTGTGTTCATTCGCGAAACCCGTTTATAGAATTCGCTGATTGCGAATTCGATTCACTTGGATAATTGCTATACAGTATATAAACCGAACCTTATTATTCTGAAGTCACTGTTTTATTTTCAAGATTTGCTATTAAAATTGGCGAAAGTAAACAGAATTCGCAAATAGCACTAACCACAAGTGGATCCAATTCCACGAATTCACCAAACGATTAACGTATTTTCAAATTCCGACACAAAAGTACCCAAGTATCAGCCATTCGAGTACAGAGCTCGCATTTCATGCAAAAAGAAATCTTTTGATCTGCTCTGCGATAGTGTCAATCAAAAAGATACTTATCTAAATTGCAAATGGGTAAAAGAACAGTTATGTGACGAAAAACTGATTTTAGTAAACTGATCCATAAATCTTATGCAAAATGATACAAAATGGGAATTTCAAGTAATAAAGTGTTCCTTGCAGAACGTTTTTAGAAGCAGGTAAGTCCATTTGCCCCTCGCGATAACCTATTCGCAAACCGAAGGAATTTTACGACATACGAACCAATGCGATGTACTATACCTTCCAAAAAAAAACGAGTATAGGGAAACCACAGTGGTCTAATCCCCTACCCGTGGGATTAATTTAAGACTGCTTAACGAACCGGTTTGTAGGTTGTTTGTAAGTGTTGTTTGTAATTTTAATTAATCCCACGGGTAAGGATTAGCCCACTGTGGTTTCCCTATACTCGTTTTTTTTGGAAGGTATAGTACACCACTGCATAATCAATAAAACAAAAATACAGTGGAACCCGCTTAATTACATAGGCTCGGGACCGGACGGTCTCTATGAATTTACGCGGAGTTTGAAATAACACGGAGTTTGAAATAACACAATGGGACTAAAACGGGACCGTACGTTTAGCATGAATTAAGACGGGTTATGAATTTATGCGATATGAAATTAAGTGGGTTCCACTGTATTAAAAAAGAGACTTGATTCGGTATTTCTCAATCCATTTCCCCTTCCGAAGCTAGTGACGAAATTCTCACATGGTGAAATACTTTTTGTGCTTTACTTCCTCAAATCAGGTTTTTACTCCAATAAGGCAAATTAACCTACGCTAACGATCTGAAGCTGCTGGACCAACATGAGCTTGTTTTCGCATTTGGTGCCCATTCAACAAAAACGAACATTAATAGCAAAAACTTTTGCAAGGTTTAGATAGATAAATCGACTTGCACTACCCGTGGAAAATGGAAAACTCCCAGTCCCAGTCAATCATACATATGGTATTAAAATCGAATATTCATTATAAAATTACCATAAATATGTTAAATTGGTGACAATTTTCTAACGCCCTTACTCACTTTTGAATTGAAACTTGGCAAATTTCAACCGTGACGTACAGTACCTCTAATTCTGTTTTTTATATAATACTACAATTTTATTCGTATTTTTTTCGATTAAGAAATTAACTCGATACTTGTGTATGTCGCCTTGCACAGTTTTTTGTCTGAGTTTCGCAGAAAAGATTCCACATTAGCATTCGTTCAAGTTTCTCATCCACGACCAAATACGGATTGTAACAAAAAGCTTCTTGTCTCCGCGGAGCTTGCAGGTTGTGAGCTTGCATCTAAAGTTTTTTTTGTTTTTTTCAAATGCACTAGTAAAATTCTCGGAAATTTGGCAAGCTCCATGTCGACTCGGTCGGAAATCCAAATCCTAATGTTCGAGACGCCGTTTGCATGAAAATGAAAGTCTAAGTAGACCGAACACACATGACACATGTGGAGACTTCTTTTCTTACTCTCTCAACGTACTGTTCTTCGAATATCCTCTAAACATAGCAAAGGTTGAAACATTTCGTTTTCGCTGATTGGTTGTAGTATAGTGTTTTTTCATTTTATTTTATTGGCTTCCCGAAGGAAACTTTTGTTGTTTCGTTGCCAACATATAGAACACCAAAGGAATACCATCCCCGCAGCTCGGACCTCATTAAGGGAAGCCCCTGATGCGTGCATGGTTTAACATTGTTATCTGTGATATATGTTACATCGTAAGTTGCTGTCTTAAGGTAGCATGTCAAGGTTCACTCTCGAGACGGGGCATACATAGAAAAACGAGACATCTAAAGAGCGGCTCATCAACTTCACTTTTTATATTTTTTTAAATAAAAAAAGAGGCGGATAATGAGTCTCCGCCCATTTCATCTAATAATGCGAGCTAATTCATTCCCTTTTTCTTCTCCTCCGTTTAACGATGTTCTATTTCTTATTTAGTAATAATAACCACCGTTAGGAATGATTCAAGCGAGATAAGGTGAACCATAATCCGCATAACGAAGCCGTAAACATCCGCAGCTTTTATAATGTTATCACCTCTAGCTCCGCCTTTGCAGCAATCATTTCTTCTTTTCATCGCCCCACTCCAACTCGGCGAAAAGAAGTAGGAGAATTGATTGTGCGCATAAGTAAGGCGCATGAATCTTCCAATTGAATAACATTTTCTTTTTTTTACGAGCCGCTTTCAAGACCTGGCCCAACAGACTTGGCGATATTTTCATGTTAAGTCTGCTTTACAGTCACCAAACAACTCAAACCTAAAACTCGTAAAAAGACTTCGAAAATAGAAAAAATAAAATAAAAAACAAAAGACGGGGAAGAGAATTTCTGGCTTGGTAGTCCCATGTTCCATAACCCCCTCGAACAAGACTGTCCAACTAAGGCACCGCTCTTTTGCAGCTTGCGCAGATCTCTTTCCCATATGTGACGTTTTTACGGCTCGATATACCAAACAATAAAAGCGACATCGTTAGGAAGGCTTCAATGCCATATAACAGCTTCTCCCCTAAAAAAAAAATGCAATTAAAAAGGAAAACGGCAAAATGGCAATCAAGTTTTCAGACCCCGAGGGAAGAAATAATTTCTTTTCAAAGTTTATAACGCGAAAATTGTTTCCTTTTTTCAATGCAAAAAAGGACAAGTTTGGCAACTTGTGTTGCATTTTGTCTTTTGAATTATTCCCAACTTTTCAATTACGGCCATACAAACCAATACGACAACAAGAAAGAAAAAAAACGTAAGGGGCATTTTTATAGTCGGTAACGACGCATCTGTCTTCATTTCCAGGCTTGATTGTCCAAAAGGGAAACGTTAGAAGGCCAACATCATATCTCTCCATAATATAACTTTTATGGAGATTTATTTTTATTTCCTTTACCCCGTACTGCAACTGCACTGCAGCATATGTCTCGCAAGAACCCTGTTAACACGCATATGCAATGCAGAGGCTTTCAAGCTAATGAAAAGCTGCGCGGCGATGCGCGGGACGGACGGCAGACGCTAATGCCACGGCGCAGCTTCCAATAGTACTCACAGCCGACGCAAAAGAAATGTTGCTCAGGCGCCCTAAACTCGTCTTCCATTTTTTTTAATATATTTTAAGCCCAGATTTTCCGGACCAGAAAGTACAACAAGGGCAATGCGGCCTTATTGTCATCTAGGTCTATATAATAACGTCTAGCGCCTAGTCTTTTCCAGTCTAGCAAAAGACAGAAAAAATTAGAAAAAATAAAGTGATAAGAAAAAAATAAGAAAAAAACGTACCCAATGAACCAGAAAATACACCAATGGCAACGCGAATATCCTGACATCTAGTCCTATAATAACCTCTAGCGCCTAGTCTTTTTCCGTCCAGCAAAAGATATCTATAAAAAAACGTACCCAATGAACCCTAGGATAACAAACTACATATAAAAAAAGAGGTCTGCCTATAGTGCCTGCTTCGATTTTTTTTTATTATATTGCATTCCAAAGTCTCTAGGGCATCAGAAAGAATATGTAAGAAAACCGTCCTAATCTACATTGTTGCCTGAAAACCAGTTTTTCTATATTCGTCAATTAAGTTGACGAAAAATAGCGGTAAAAAATATGACATTAAAGTTATTCTTAAGAGTATTTATATCAGAAACCACAAAAAAGGGTGTAGGATATGCACAAACACAAAGAAAAATAAAAGAATAGCCAGATTTAACTTTTTTGCAATCCGCACGACAAGATCAACCACGTCAGCCGTTGTTTTAAAAACTTTTTGGTTATAATAATTCCTTTCTAGGTTAAGAAAGCACACCGAAAAGCGAGTCGGCTCTGTGCAATGCACGTAAAAAGTGCCACCCAACCTCTGCATGGGTTGTTGGTACAAAGCTGACCAACGAGACACATAAAAAGTAGACAAAAAACTAGTTTGAGTGATCTTGATGTTCACAAGTCCCTTGCTTTTCCCCAGTATTCCTACTTTGGATTTAGGAAGTCGGGTTGCAGACACTGCTTTGTCTGGCAACCCTCGAGAAAATTAGGGATTGAGCGCATGGGGAAAAAGAGATTCTCCATTATCAGTTACGTGCACTTGCAGTTGCAGTTTCACATGTTTTCACATGTTTCACATTCAATTAGGAAACTGATACCGTGTACTGAAAAAGGACAAGCTATTTGGTTTAAGGACGCCAAACAGGTTAAAAAAGTGCCTTACCGCGTCATGAAATTTCACTTCGATGAAACTAAGTTCGTTTCAATTACGATTGAGCTGGACTGAAGTTGTCCTATCAGCCCTTTGTGTGTTTATTTACAGCTCTATAAAACGGCGTATCTCTTTATTGGACTCCAAATCCCCACATGTTCCCTGGTTATGCGGGTTTCAAAAGAATCACATTCCTCGCCTAAAGGGCCATGTTACCAACGTCAGAAATCTCTAAAGAAGAAATAAAAAAGAGAGAAGCTTTAGATGGAGCCAAAGAGCCATTTCAGAATGATATTATTGTGTTGTGCTCCGCAAACATTGGCCTTGATTCCTATTTAGGGATCATCAATTTAATCGAGCGTAAGGCAAGCTGGCAGTTGCACATCCAAGAAACTCGCGCGATGCGTATACTATATATCCCGTCCAAAGTAAAAGCTACCGAAGTAAAAGTTTCGCATAACTTCGGGTCAGCCGGGTTTCCACTACCCCGGACTCGTAGCGCAAGTCCGGCTTGGTTTTTGGGAACGCTCGACAACTTTTTCATTGAGTACCTCATATCTCCCCCGGAGGTGGGGAGAGTTATATAAGCAAATCTAATTTATAATTTATCACCCTTGTCTATTACTAAAAAAATTGAAGAAAAACATTAAGTGAAAATATTTTTCGCTTTTTAGAAACATTACGAATTTTGTGTGTCATCGACCAGCTGTTTTCGGTCCTTATATCTTCCGTGTTACCCCCCTTGTTAATGAAGCTTGGAGCGGATTTTCCTCAAAAAGCTTTTCCCATGATGAAGTGATTAACAACTTCCTTTTAGGGTGAAAGCTCTGATTCTTAAAGCAAGTCAAGGTGCACCGGGTGATATACCGGTGATATTTACGTGTTCTCATTCCTAGTGATGACACCTCATCGAAATGCAGACACCCCAAACATCGCAAGCTTTTACATGCTTCCAAGATAGACAAATTCAGAAGAAAAAGGGCAGCAGTTATAGCAGGACCAGTTTGCGCTATCACATACAAAGTTTCGGGGATCTAGAAGAGTTTAGCTTGGTAAAGCTAAAGTTGAAGAAGTTGATGGATATGCGACATGATACTGGCAAATAGGGGCCGAGGTATGCAAATTAATGCATTCTACACTTTTTCCACTTCTGGTTTATACGGAAATGCCTGCGTTTTATCTTCTCAAAGGAAACCTATATAGACCAGTGCAAACTACAACACACAACAACTCCTCTGTCCAGCATGTATAAAACGATGTTACAAATTCCCCTGTCTCTCTTTTTCTATACCACACCCCACGTGGGATTGCTTTGCTAGATATGTAATAAAAGAGGGAAGGAGGGGAAAAAGCTGTTGGCCTTGATGAGGATGCCAAAAAGGAAGAACCTAAGACGATGTGCTATGGATATTTGGGTTGGCAAAACCACTGGGGTCTCCACCAATTAAAATTGGGACGCTCACGAGCATTTTACAAAAAAGAAAGGAAACAATTTGACGACCCATGACAGGTTTTTCTTCCGAGAACAGAAACACTTTTCTAGTCGCTTGTTATCCTTATAAAGACAAAGACGAGACTGCGGGAGAGGAATAAAAAAAGAAGAAAAGAAGCAAAACGCATGTGGGTTCTGGAAAAGCTCGCTGGAGTGTCCTTCTGCTACAGATAACAATTTTTGCCCAGTTCGCTACGTAAGTTTGCTACATATATATAACAGCCACAGGATACTTAGGTGTTGAATATGACAGGTAGGCAACAAAACTGGGCTAACAATTTATGGTGGCTGTTTCAGTTTGCAGGCACCTTGCGAATCCCCCGGCTTATTTTTTCCCCTTTGACGCCTTGGGGCCTTTTCGGGGCTTCAAATGAGGACAATTAAATCGCCCACGTGGTCCTTCTCAATGGAATAGCTCTTGAGTATAATACATCTAGCTTCTTTTTGTTGTTGTTACTTGTTGTGTTGCGCTTTTTCTACCCCTCGACCCTTTATGCTTTCGCCTCAAAGCCTCAAATTGCACTTGCAGAATGTAAAAAGCCCGTGTCTGACAATTCAACTTATGGTCATTATCTATCATATAATATAATACTCCGGTGGAAGCACATTTTCAAGCACCACGGCTTTACCGCACAAGTAGCTAATTATTAACTATACGGAAAAATGAAAGTAGGTCAATCGCAATGCTTTTAAGTTTTAACTTTAAATTCAAACGACATTACCTTCGTCAACTATGCTTATCTTTACCCGGTTTGTCTTGTCCTGTATAACAGTTTAATAGCTTCTCCTCTTTTGGCATTCGTAATCCAGTAAACTAGTTGCTTGCCTTAAAGGTTTTATGGACTTCATAACGTTGAATTGCATTTTCTTTGAGTTATTTCATGTTCACGAATATAGATTTAATTTTGTGTTGTTCTACCACTTGCCGTTTGCCGGCTAAAATTCCGTTCTCCGAATCTGACGAACGTTTTCGGGGAGGAGGGACTATGCAAGAGAACAACCCTACCATAATAGCAATGTCTTATGCTACTAGCGCCACCGGGAGACAATAAAGAAACAATCGGCCAGGCTCCCCCATAGGCTCGGCATGTTAAAATCGGCAAAATTCACAACAAGATTTCAACATTTCCTTTTCCTTTTGATGGAATTTAGCCAGCTTATTTCACGTAAAAAGAGAACGAATAATTATAATTTGTTATAACTGAATTTGCGTAGTACTGAACTCGAGAACAAAACCAAGTCCTCTTGAACTTGTTAGTAGTAAGGTCAAGTTTACCGTTAAAATATTTCATTCAAAATACGTACTGGGTTTAACCAAAACTTATCCTGAATTTCCGCAAGCTAACAAGTCATCTCCCCGTCAATTGAACTATTTGATTACATTCTTTTTATGACTAAAGTGGCACTACTGAATTATTTCAGTATGCTATGTAATAAATCTTTCTTTGGGTTTTCGGAAGAAAACGAAATAAATGTCTCCAAAAAGACAAGACAAGATGTTTCGCGGTTTCCGGATAAGGATCTGCATATTTTTATCTTTTTTGGAACATGAAAAAAGAACAAATTTTTGTGACCTGCGAATTTTCCTTTGGCCCTAAAAACCTCCCTCTGTTTAGGTAATGTATGGTTCAGGAATTAACTGCCCTGTCATTAGCCATTCGCTATGCCTCCGTGCTCCGTATGGTCGCTCTTTGGCCCCGGACTCCATCCATCTTAGCGTCCTTTTCTCCCTCTTTGTCTCCCTTTTCTTCCAAAGCGAGTTCACATGCGTGTTTCTTCGGGGCACACATAATCATAGTGTTTGTATAAGTAATTGTATGGGTAAAAGCAAAAAAAAAATCCTTTAAAGCCAAGAAAACAGGTGAGTAATATCTAAAAGATCCAATTGCTTTTGACTTTCTCGTCTCTTGCTTTCTAGGTATGTGGCATGATCCAACCCAATGAAGCTGGTCTTAATCATCAGATTTTCTCATGTTTTTACCTCTTTCTCTTTCGCATTTTTTTAACATTTTATTTTTTTATTTTTTACTGTGCCTTCTCCATTAAGAAAATGACACAAATGTTGGTTGTCACATGATATACACTCCTCATATAGATACCCCCAAAAGGAATGGAGGAATATATGCGAGGGGACCACAGGTAAGATTGCGTGACCATAGAGTTCACCCCTGTAAACATATATCTGCGAGACATGATAGGGACAGCACATGCCATCGTGTCTTAATGTGCACTAAACACTAGGCAGCGGCACAGACGGATAGGAAAAACCATAACAACAACGGGAGTTATTATTACTTCTGCCAATGATGATACTACGAGTCAAGAATTATAAGGCTAGCCCCTCTGGGTATATTACCCAAGGTCCTTTCTTGTTGAACAGGCAGATGTTTCGAACTAGAACATCTGCTAAAAATAGTCCAGAAACAAAAAAAAAAATCAGCTGTGCGTGAAGGACGGCACTACAATGGCAAGTAAACATAAGCTCATTACAAGTCTGTTGATGTTATTACTGAAGATTCAATACATACTGCCAGCTAAATAGCTGAATCGCAGTGAGTTGTGATCCTAGCTTATGAGATTGGGGAAGGGTCTTCAACGCTACAAAATAAGTCATGTTGTTGACTTTTTCTTACCACAAAGTCACTTTGACTGTAATACATTGATGTTCATGAAAAGTGGACTCCGATTCTTCATGACGTAAGCTTTCACTGGACATGTATAGGAAAACCTTTGTCCAAAATCAAAGCTCATTAAAGAAAACGGTTTACAGTTGCAATCACAAAAGCATGTAATGCCTTTTGAGGGTGGAAGAGAACAGGACAATGCTGTCGACCTAGATTTCTTTCACCTAGTAATTACAAAATGTACATAGCAAAAGGCTGCAGACTTGCACTCTGTCTATGTAAGCAAAATTACTTTCCTAGACGACAAAATGACTAACGAAATAAAAACTTGATTGACTTGTATTGAGTAAGTAGCCTACTTGTTGAGGCGTGTGGTCCGACTGCTGGTTCTAATTTGGTTAGGGCCGTGTTAGTTTAAATTCGCGAAGTCAATTTTAGCACATCGAAGTGAAAAACACGGCTACAGCGCTTCAAAAAGAACACGAAGAAGAACCAGGCGTTTCATCCAAGGACGACTACTTTTTGTTTCCTTGAAAGTCCCAGCAATGACACGCGAACTACAATGAAAACCTTAGAAAAAAACAAGAAAATGCGGTTTTTTTGCAAATGCCAACTTATTCCTATCCCTCTCTTCTCCTCCCCCCCCTGCAATACCGTGAAATATATACATACTCCACGCTGGTTAGCACACTGGTACTTTTAATAACTGTAACGTTATGATCTCTCCGAGTTTTACCAAAAAACTGTTTTGGGTAAGTTGTCAAAGCACTGAAAACGAGGCGAAGTTTTGTTACAAAGTTGATTTACAGTCATGGTCAGGTACCGTATAACCTGCCCTTGCTTCAGTTGCAGTTCGGGTATAATTCTGGCTTTTAGCGAAATCCAAGTGCTCGTTAAAAAAAAAATCACTTTTTTTTAACTGTCTTTTTTTACAAGGGGTTCCAAAACAGCAATTACATATGCAACAGGACTCCTCCTTGGGAGGGAATTTGAGTCAGACGCATAAACAGCAGAAAAAAATAAGGAAACATAAAAAAAGAGATGATGTATATCCAAATTTTCTTCGTACCCAACTACCAACCATTTAAAAACCGACGTTACTCTTTAGCTTTACAGCTCCAGATCAGACTGGCTGGATTATTAGCTCTGTATGATTGTGCTGGAGTCTTATTATATAACTTTTGAATATTATATGGCATTAGAAGGTGTGAAGTGTGGACGCGGAAACGACTAAGACCGTTGTTTACGTGTCCAACCTTGGGTCCAAGAATAAATCCTGGTTTGCAAAATGAACGAACACAAAACGATTCGCCGAACATAAAGTGTACAACGCATCAATCAGTAAAAAGACACTAACACACGTAACATGTGAGCGTATATAAACTGAGCTATAAAATTTCCAAGACTTGTCAAGGTGTGTGAATAAGAAAACTGCAGAATTACTGGGCGTTACGTTGATATTATCGTTGGCTCTTGCGGATTGTCACCATAGTCTTTCCCGAAAGTTTTTTTATTGCCTTAAAACCTGCGTTTATAGCATTGCGAATCAGATGCTCAACTTTGAAAGAATCCCCCACCTGAGAAATAAACAGAAATAGTGCAAGTGTCCGTACTCCATAAACTCAACAAAAACGTGTTACCCTTTATTCTAAGTTACGCCCAAAACGCGCGAAATCATTTGCAATTAATTCATGGCATACCTTTATGCTCTCAATTTGGAGAAAAGGGGAAGCGAAAGCTAAATCAAGCTGACAGTAAGAAGCACTGCCATTTGATTTATTGTCGACAGCTTTGATTTATTCTTAATTCTTCCCGTGAAGTAACTCACAAAGCGCTCATAGTTTACGACAAGATAGTCCATAACCCGTCGAGAATTCGGGGAAAAGCCCCACGAAACAATCGGGTGAAACCAGCTGAAAAGCACTGATTATACCTTTGATCTGGCCCACTGAACACTCAACCAAGTCCAGCTTAACCATGTAATATAACACAATAACAACTTTACGGATAAGTTTCTGTAAGTTTCGGACTGAACTCAAAAGACTGGACCAGATTTTAGTTCCGCTGAAAAACTTCCAAGGGAAAATCTCTCACCAAGTCTTCTTTGTATTCGTTTCAAAAAGACAAAACCTCGATTTCGCCAACTCCGTGCTTTACCGAAAACCTTGTCTTTTTCTTTAAGTATAGGGAATTCAGCTCAATCGCATCAATTTCCTTCGCAACATGTTCCAAGTGCTCGAAAACAAATCAAAAAAGACATTGAAAGAAACAATAACCATTCTGTTAACGAAACAGCTTTACGCTTTGTATGCAGGTAAACGATTTCTCGTTTTTAGTTGTCTATAAAAGGGATTCGCATAACTTTCCCAATCTTGAACACGTTGTCTGTAAGCTGTCAAAGAAGAAATGTCCGGCCAATTTATGCGCAGCTGGATTTTTTTTCTTGCAAGTTCATTGAGTCCATCAGTTCGGATCAGCTGACAAAGCAACCTTATATGATACTTGTTACGGTCTCCATCACCTTCATGGGAAATGAAACTTGATTCTTTCGTTCGCGACCATAAAGTATATATACACACAAGATGTTTTTTGACAACTGCCAACGGCTTATTCGACATTTGTAGTTCTGTCACACAATTGTATATATATAGTCCCGGTACTTTTTCGGTCCTGGCTAGTTGGATTGGCTTCAAAGTAATAGAATACACTATGGTATACACGGGCCACGTTTGGTGTGATTTGTCTTTTTTCCCTCTTTCCTGTTCTGCTTTTATTTTTGCATTCAAAAAGTTAACGCAGAAAGAAAAGATGAGAAGTTCTACTTTTTACTATGCAAAAGTTGACATGGAAAAGAACTTTACGATAAGAAAAGGGTGTTAACAACACCAAGTGTAATAACAAAGTGCTAATTTAAATCGACGATGACGAGTACAACGCGCGAATGACGGATGCCGTTGACTTTCGAGGACAAATGGTGACAAAATGTCCGTGTTTCTTTTTTTCTCTTTGTTTTCGTCCTTGCATTTGCTGTTCTACGAAAAGATTCGCACCCGACGAACATATTCAAATAGGGCCAACCGGTGCGCTTTTCCTGGAATCAATTTCGACAGTGCGAAAGTAACCGACCAACTGTAAAGTATTTGTGGCTCCCGTATTACTTAGCTTTCTATGCCACGATATTGCGGGGAACGGAGAAGCACCCGCACGTAATCAATTACAAGAGATTTTCCGGGGCTTATTTACAGTGATATAGGTCATAGAAATACGGAGAGCAAGATCTGTTTACTTATTTTTTGCCTTTTTCTATTTTCAGTTAGGCAAATTAGAGCAAAATCGCCTTGCACTAGACAAAATTGTATTGTATTTATTAAGCTAAATTTGCTGTAAAGTAATAAAAGAGAAATAACGTTGTCCTGCTTCCCCTGTTTATGCGCAGAAACCATGCGCGTTCATATACAACCATGCAAAGCACTGGGCGCTCCTGGCGGTAGCTTGGTGTAACGGGAGCCTGATACACATTTCGCTTCTGAATCGTACAAACAACGGTAGGCTGTAAAAGCTGTCCCTTCTACGTTCAGATTATTCCCGAAAATCGCACCAGGGCAGAATTTGTTACTAGGAAAAAAGAAAAATAAGGATTTAACTACTCTAAAAAGTATCCGAAAAACTCGTTTTGCGAATATTTCTTGTTTTGAAAGGAATCAATACAGACACTGTCCGTTTGCGACAACTATTGTCCAATGTTAGACTGTATCGAACATCAGGACATGTCTCCCGCACATCGCCATAGGAATAATTTACTCCACAATTTGTTTCAGACAAAGTTTAAAAAGATGCAACGCATTCTTCAGACAATTGCAGTAAATCGAGATAGACGTCCTTCACTTTTTGCTGCTCTTCAATTGAGAAGGCAACAAGATTAGAAGTACCATTAAAAAGCGCCAAAGTACTTCCAAGCCACGGATAAGAGCCCATTTTAAGTACACTAAGAAGGCTTTTCTAACATTAAAAAAAAAGCAAATGAAGTTCTCAATCACCCGGCACACAATGGGTCATAAAACAGTGGCTGGGTTGCCGTTTTTTGGGTAAAACAGTGGGAAAAAGGGGGCTTACGAGGTATTACATACTGTGTTATAGCCCAGTTTTTAACTGTCTGCAATTAAGGCGCAACATGAGGAACGCTAATACGGGAGGAAAGCCTTGTCAAATACGTGGCAATTATTCAGTTCTTTCTTACTTTTATTTACGTTATAAGAAAAGGAAGTACCGTGCACTAAAAAACGATAGCGCCAAAATAAAAAGGAGTATGAGATGGAGGTACAGAGTAAGTTTTGGCGACACAACGTATCTATCTCTCTCACTTTGGATCGTAAGTGCCGATACTTTGGGACCTGGTGGAGTAGCAGCAAAACCATTTGGAATTCTTAATGATCGACAAGTTTCTCGGAATTGTGCCGGGTTCCAAGAAGCGCTTATCCAATGTTTCCTAAAGATAACAACACCACGCGATGGTACATGGTACGTTATATCCAAAGCGGTTTGGCTCAAGAGAATCGACTTTTGGAGGCTTTGGACTATTTTTTGCTTTTGCTTCCATCGCTTTTAATATATTGCTGTATTGCAATCTTAGGTAACAGCTTAGACCAAGTGTCACAACTAGCTTCTATGGATATCGAAGCACAAGGGAGGCCAAAAGCGGCAATACATATGCGCTAACACCGACAACTTCCTTCTCGAATTTTTATGCACCTTTGCCATACGTGGATTTTTATTACGGTACGACGAGGACACGCTGAAATCAAAAGGTCAGCTCTGGTACACCTTGATGGCAGAAGCGAGTGATTTAACAGGCCGCATTACAGCTCATAAAACGAGACGGGAATAATAAAAAAATGGAGTCCTTTTTTTGTTGCTTGGGTTCCTGATATTCAAGTTCCCAAGCCGCCTTCAAGGTGAAAACAAACTACGGACACACAAAAGACCGTAGCGTCATAGGTCATCCACGCTTTTTGGGTCGGGTACTGATGCTTTTATTACTTATACTGTCTGGGGCTTGATGGAACAGCTCGTACTATTTCTTTTCGTTATTACTAAACATCAGAAAAAAGATTTAAGCTAGGAATAAAACAATTTACTTTCCCAATCTGACAAGAACGCGCGCGCGGCATCTAAAGAAAGTCTCATTAAAGCTGCGTAAAAGGTAAAACGACCTTGCAACCATTTCGGAGCTTTTTTTTAAATTCCCTCTTGGTAAACTGCATTATAGAAGCCAACTGCTTTTCAATTGGGATTCTATCGCTTGCAGCTGTCGATTCTTATTGCCAGCCATTTCCAAGCCGTTGGAGGTTTAGGATATATTATAATATTAACACTGCGCTGGGAAGTCTATAGAAGAGATTGTTAAAAGAGTGGAAGATCACGCTTTCTGATATATTTATAGTTTAAGATTTTTGGACTTTTTTTGGGGTTATGGTCTGAAATTTAGGAGGTTGGAGGAGAATTGCGCACTACTTCCGTCTTTTTGCTGACTCACGAAACCAATTAAGGACATTGAGATCCTCCATGGGAGGCATGGGTTACCTCACAATTAATACACTTAACTCTACGTCACATCTCTTTGGGGGAACAAGCATCGTATTCTTATGAGTGGAGCCAGACCATTTTGCTCTTTTTCACTCCATTATGTTCCCTTGAGAGAACCAATAAAGCATGGGGAAAAAAAGTTAAAAAGAAAGTAAAGTTGATCTATAAATCCGCAGCCTAAACTTCAAGGAAATAATTTTTTAAGAATTTTTTTTCTAGACGGTGACCAAGAAAAAGAGTCTGAGCGTTGCCGAAAGAAACATAAGGTATTGGCAGTATTGCTTTTCGCCAGTAAGAACAGGATTAACCAGATTTTACGTTAAGGAAATTAATGCCGCATAACATGCTCGAAAATAGCAAAATGAGCTCAGAGATTACAGTCCAAGATCGGTTTATTGTAACACATACTTCCCCACCCGCCAGATGTACATTACTTAAATCGTTCTGACACTGGCACGCAGCTCAGCTACTCCTTCGAAGTTAATGAGCACGGAAGATATTGAAAGCCGAAGTACAACAAGACCTAAAGTTTGCCATGTTAGCCTCGAACATTAGGAAAGAAAAAGAAACCAACAAGCATCGTTCTAAGGTCTTGATTAAAGCCAATCACGTCACTTTCGCGGTTCGCCTCAAGAAATTTCCTTCGACAATCTCGTTCCCTTCGAATTGAGACTTTTATGGGATCGCAAACTGTAACGACTCAATGCTTTACCGTGTCCTTTTTTCGCCACACGTCTAACCTTGTGGCCCGGCTTTCTTGGATTAGGTTGCCATGTGTGGATAAGGATTTTCGTCTTCCAAACCAAGGATGTGCTAAAGCGCCAACGCGCTCCTTTTTCTACAAGATATATCGGTAACCCCCGCCTTCCCAATAGCCTTTTCGCACCCAATGACTTTTTCATTCATTGAAAGAAATCCCCACCAAAGTTCCTTTTATTTATTGAAATTATTTTCCTCTTTTCGCTCTCCGTCTTCGAGAACCTTTATTTCGCAATTCGCTTAACGTTGGCAGTTAAACAGTCCGGCCAAAAGGATCGTAAAATTAGTGCGTTTGTTGTTCTTTTTGGCCCGTAGCTTGTAATTAAAAATTTAAATTTAATTCTTTGAGGTCAAGAAATACTTACTGTTAATATACGTTTTGCGTTAATGGAATAATGGAAATGTTTGGTTTAAGCTTAGGTTTAAGGAAAATCCCTTTTCAATGTAGGAATAAAAACGCGTTTAGTCCCCAATGGACAATTTTCTTTTCTAAGGTAATAAAAAGCGTTTCACGAGACTGGCTAATGAAAGGGTTCCAAGCCAAAACGTAGTTGGACGTTTTTAATGAGCACGTTTGACGCCATGACAGCTCAAAGCTCTTCCCCTAAACTCCCTTCCTATTCTCTTTCCTCTCTCGCTCTCCCTCCACTACGAAAGTTACGTTTTATCGTACGCGAATGATTACGGGTTGCTTGTTAAGATTTTTTTTTAATTTTCGGTCGCTTTTTTCCCCCTGTTTTGGGACTTCCTATAAAAAGAACCTAAAAGGCCGGATAGGAAGTTCTCTTAAAAAGCACGTCTTAATTGTCCTGTCGTTTCAAATGAGCGCCAAATTGCTCAGGAAAAGCTTTCAGGCATGGTTTGCAGTATACCTTTTAGACAGCAATTACAACTTGTAAACCAAAACGAACTAGATGTGGGAAACTACTGGTCGTAAGTTATATCAGCCGAAAGTCGATCATTAACAACTTAACGGGATGGAAGTGGCTTAAAAAGGCGGCTATACTTAATGAGTCACAATGAATTAACATCCCAGTTTATAGAGCGAAAACCTTTCAAAGTTTTCCAAATCATTTCATTTCCCAACACGGCAGATTTCAAAGGTGGAAAACGCTTATTCGGATTTCTTCCGTTTTTTTTCTTCCAACTCGATCATGTCCTGCATGCCTAAAGCCAGACTGGCAAAAAAAGAATTCAGAACCTGTGTAGAAGTTATAACAAGAAAACCCTTCGTGCAACCGAAGTCGATTAGAACAAAGATGCAGTTGTTTCCGAATGATTTTGACATATGGAAACTTGCACTATTGTAATTAATTATTTTTTTATTTCATTTAAAAGTCGTAACGTGATCTCCTTTCACGACTACCTATATGCTTTTGAACCCTAAGAATACTAAAGGACAAACGTGCAACCAAGTCGAGTTTTTTTTTTCTTAAATTGTAATTTTACACATTTGTACCGTAATCCTACAATTTCTGTATTGACATGTACATTTTTTGTGCAGTGTTTATCTAAACTATGTAGAAGTTATGGGAGCATAGTTCGTCACAGGAATTCGGAACAAATTTTTGCTGAACCTTAGTAGATTTTTGGATAAAACTCCTTGACAAAAAAAACCCAGAAAAATTACCAAAAAATCGAGTCGATACAAAAAAATCTAGATTTCCTTTTCCTGTACATCACAAATTACCCATATGTAAATGAATAACTAGCGAATGGAAGCTCATTTGCAGCTACAGGAAATAAGATGACTAAAAGCATTCCTCTGATAGCCAACTTCTCATTACAAAAAAATATTTATGAGACAAAATGTATATAATTAAGAAATAAGTTTCCGAGAACTCTTCTTCTGAATTTTATTTTACCGATTTAACATGCTAACTGCCTATGCCGAGGTATGCTAAGGTTACACGAGAGCCTTCAGGAAGATTGATACAAAAAACGCACAAAAAACAAAATAAACCCACCTAACAAAAAAAAATCTAAGGATGTCTCCAATGAATACAAAAGTCTTCTATCTTATGTAACGTAAAATCTATTCAAAGCTGCGGCACACGGTAACAGCACCGGCTAACGTCAAACTAGGTCTCATATAAGGCAAGCTGGAGCAAAAAAGCTTCGTCCTGTCCAATAGGAGACGGATTAGCACCAGATCTTGTCGTACCCTTTCGACCTTTACCGCTCAAGAATAAAATTTGTATTTCTTTTTTACAAAGCCTGCTGAAACTAGTCATACTACCCTCCTTACGTTCTCATTAACCCCGTAAAACAAACCCCAACGATTCCGCGACCAAGAAAAAAAAATTAAATGAGCTTTCAATTAGTGTACGAAATAAATAATTAGTTAGATACAAGAAGAAAAAACAAGCTCCTGTTCCTTAATTTTTCATACGTCGGGAATGAATTAAATAAAGCAAGCTCCACGCCTTTTAAGTTGATACATAAATATACTGGGGAGCACTATATCTAATAAATAGCGCATTCAAGTTTCCCTACTTTGTCATCCTGCACCATATCCAACACTTTCTACTTCTCAAATTCCTGGTAAATCCTGTACATTTCAGAAAGCCGACCATAAGAGCTAAATCACGTCCAATCTACCTAATTAAGACCCAATACTGTTTCTTTCGGGACATTTTAAAAACGTGTCAAAAATCGGTTTAGAAGCCCAGACCCCAAGACAACCGTTACACAGCGCGGTGTACATACGTGATCAGTGTCATTACAATACTGACACCAAATTAGGAAAATTTAACTAGTGTTCATATATAGTAACTGCACAAAAAAGAGAAAGAGACTGAGAGAGCGAGACTTTCAACCACTGGCAAACGTTTTTTTGTCACCCCCCCCCCCCCTTCGAAAAAAAACATTGACAGCGGAATCTCCAGTCCTGTCTGCAGAAATGAAGCGCTGCAAAAAAGCGATACGCCGTTTAGCCTAGCTTTCAGTTTGGTACAGGTTTACCGGGTACGCTTAAAGAATGCCAAAATCTCTTCTAAACCTCGTACCCAATGGCCTGGTAGGCGGCAGCACTTGGGAATCCAGTTCCATAAAAATCTGGTTACGTTTCAAAGGGGGTGCGAGGTGAATCTCCTGGGTGAAAACTCGTTTTCCAAGGTCTGTCCCTTATTATCGGATATATTTCTAATGCAGCGTTACGTTTTCTTCCTGGGATTGTCTTAAAAAAATTAAAAGAAACGCCCCCAAAAATGCATATTTATTCTCCTCTTAATTTATTAAGGACGCGTGAAGCGTCCATTACATTGTTTTTTATTTCTTTAGTGATCAAGCGAACGAGTAATGGCTTTTTACGCTTTCTAGAGCAGCAGTTACATTCTTTTTAGTGATACGATATTGTTTAAGTAAGAAAAAAAGACTTTTTGGATCCGATAACCAGGAATGCTGCTCCTGTGGTCAGCTGAAGATGTCAAGAACAGGAGCCAAAGTCGGGAGATTGCGGATACCAAACATAATACTTCGGTCTTGTATTCGTCTCTTTTTTTCCTAAATTCTACTCCAATTCTTAAGGTTTTGACCCTTCATTAGAATACCTGCTCAGCCTACGGGATTCACCGCTTTTTTGTTTTTATTTTTTTCCCAGAAACAAGACAAGAGACCTTGTCAAAATTCTTGTGATGAATCGTTCCCACCAAGGTGGAAAACATTCAAAAGAAATTAGCTTTAACATCGCGCCTCCTTAATTAGTCATATGTATATCCCGGAATAATACATATTTCCCCCATTTTCCTCTACGCGTACCTAAATGAAGACCCTTGTCCGACTTCTTTATTACAGACTTGTCCCATTATCACGTCCGATACCATTTCTTCGTTTTCTCATTTTCCGACTCTTTTTTTATGATTTTGCACTTTCTACTGGAGTCAGTGAAATGAAAATAGTTTAAAAATAGCATGAAAATGGGGCAAATAAAAACCTTTAACCCCCGTTTGAACTCAAAGCTTCCGAAACTCTATGGCAGTAATAAGAAATCTCGGAGCTCACACCAAACGCGCAATACATCAAACGTCTGATTTGTATGCTTCTCATCCCATGACTTAACTTCTTTACTTGGCTGTTAAACAATGTTACAGATCGACATAAGACAGTCAATTTTAGAAAAAATATATATATTTTTATATATAACCCGGCAGCGTACATGTAGTTGCACAGCGTCTTAAAAGCCTCACTCGAAAAGAGAAAGTCCGGAAATAAAATCCAGTTCTTTTCGACTCGGCCTTGGAGGTACGAAAAAAGCTTCGAAAATGCACCCCCTTGTTGCATTATAACACATGGCAGATGCCTTAGTTGGTAACCCCAAAAAATGCCCGGTTACGGCAACTCTTCTGCAACAAAGCTTGCTGGCCTTCTCACCTGACTTGTCCCACCTGAAGAACCACTTTCTTTTTCTTTCTTTTCCCCCTCTCGGACTCGTTCTATTTTTTGTTTCTTTAATCGTCTGGAGAAGATTACATCCCCACTCTAGACTTAAAACGCGTTGTAGTTTTAAAGTAAATTTAACTTGTGTTCCAAAGTCTTATTCTAACGCCGTTTCCAAGATTTTATTATTTGTAATGTCGAGGAAATTTCAGTAGGGAAGTAGAGCCATATACGTTTTTTAGATTGTAAATTTGATTTACAACGTAAATTTTAATGCAAGATTTTTTTTGTAATTTTAGAGCTATTTTATTGGCACAAAAACTGTCAGGAAATCCGAAACTTTTTGCGTTCTTTATAACGCTGGAATATTCTTTCTCGTTTTTCTTTCATTTTTTCCTTATTTCGATATATTGTCTATTTGATTTCTTAAGTGGTAGTTTCAGAAATTAAATAGACAGAAAACGACGTTTCAACTTTCTCTTTCATTATAACTTCACCCTCGTGCGACAATGCAAAGTGATAGCCTAATCAAGTAACACTTCTATAAGATACACTTTTTCTGGCTTAATTAAGAACGTGAAGGAAATACCACAAGTACCTTCTGAAGCTAAACTGTTTTTCAGTGGGAATTAAATGGAAAAACAAGAAGCGGGAGCATTAGCTTATCACGAAGCTTAGAAGAGAACCAGTAACTTTTACATAACCTGAAAGATGTCATAAAACATGTTATGAAAAAACAATACAAATGGAGCGGAGCAAGAATACTTTCTCAGAATCCCGAGACTTTCGGGGTATAGAAAACACGAAAAAAAATAAGAGTTACACAGATTTGGACAAAAAAGCTACTTGTTATAGGCATAGGCCCAGACAGGAAATTCCAGTAAGTTAACCAGATTTTGTCCGGTTCCTCTCCATAAGCTTCCCTCCTCTGTTAACAACCCATACCTTGTTGCTATGGTGTTATAAAGGTTCCTAGAAATCCAACGACAACGAACAAACTGACAGAAACTAGATTCTCTTATTTGCAACAGGCCTAAAAGCGAACTGACCTTCACCTGTAGATAAAAACTGAACGACCTGAATGTTCCACGTCTATTTCCAAATCCCTTCTTGAATGTTCGAGATCTGCGTAAGTCCCGCCCACCAGAGGCTTCTATTACGCAATATTTCAAATCCAGCCGCCGCATTCAACAAAAATCATCCTCTAGCGGTCCTGATCATGAAGCCAAGAATGTGCGCGAAGCTTTTAATGAATATAGATCATAACGGAATGGTGTAAAGGATTCCAAGCAGTTATACTACGAGTGCAGCGTTGAATTAACCAATAGCCTAAAACACCATGCCGTTATTCGGGAGATTACGCTAAAATTTTTCCAAGAAAACTAACGCGCTTCGTCTTGATCTCACACAGGCAGTTCACGTGACTATTTGCTTGAAAAAATAAAAAAATAATCTCGATACGGTACATTTATATTCTAGGCATAGGACCAAATCGGGCCAAAAACCACGAAACCAGAAATACACTTTCGGCCGTTGATAAGTAGAGTCGTCTATAAGTAGAACGAGTCTAAACAACTAGGCCTTACGGGGTGGAAGCCAAGCCAGGTTACCAACCGTTAGGACTACGAAACCTGAAAGTTTTTAAAATACCAGCCTGACCCAATACCGTCAGCCTTGACCATTTATATTCCAAGAGAGGCCTTGTATTTAATGGTATATCCAGACGTACTTTTCGAAAAAAATTACAGCTTCCTATACTCGATCATAAATAAAGAAGAGCATACTTTCTCAACCATAAAAAACAGAATGAATAAATAAACTCTGATTTACGTTAGTCATACGATACGTAATAAGATACACGAACCTGCCTAACAGAACGTGCTACGTTCTAGGAATTGACCAGCTTTCGTGCATCCCTCAACTAATTAATTACTAACACAAATTTTCCCAATGAAGTAATCTGACTCCCTGAGGAAAATGTACCAATTATTAATATATTTTCTAAAAAATACTTTCGGTGAAAGAGAAGAATCGCATACCTTGCTCTTGTACTGCTATCTTCGGGTAGCGAAACCACAGTCTTCCGTAGACATAACAAGGAAATAGTCGTAACAAGGCAAATCAAATCAAATTGCAGTCAAGTAGTGAAATGGATTTAAGCGTAAAATTTTGCGATTTTATTTTTATTTTTTTTATTACTATAAACGTATACTTTGGTAAGTGTTGAAGTAAGAAAACTTGGTGCACGCAAGTTTGCTTTTTTATTTTTTAAATTCAAGTCAGAAGGACGGCAAGGACCACCAACGTTTGAAAATTTCTTCGGGAAAAAATTAATAAAGTTGCAGAAGCGTATAAAAGAGCAGTAATTTGCAAGAACACCCGCTTGCCAAGTGCAGGCTTGGGCCCGTTCTATGTGCAAATTCTGGCTTATTATTCCTTTCTATTGGCGATAAAAAAGCTCTCAACGCGAGACTTTAAGGTCTATCAAAATCGGTGTTACGGTACTTGGGCACGCCAAGCCTGTGAACTGATCGCGGACTCACTAACACCGCATAACATGAGCTCTCTATATACGCATTAAAAAAAAGTCCTTCTCGGAAAACGACAACCGAAAAAAAATCTAAAAAAGGAAAGAGAAATGAAATGGTCTCAGCGTAATCATAGGCTAAGATGAATTTAATACTACCCAAAACTTCGCTCTCCTTTGCCGCTTCAACACACTGTTAGTTAACTTATGACCATACTTCGGTCCGGAGAGGAATAATCAAGGATCGCCAAGAGCCAGTCAAAAACTCGCAAGGAGCTCAGGCATAATAAAGTCATTATTTTAATTCAGAAAAAAAACTTTTTGGCTGACCAGGTGCCAAGAAGAACTTAAGCTTGGCCAACTTGCTCTTGCTCTTCCATCGCGATGTTGATGCTTAATTAACTCTAGTTTCCAAATCTGCTACGCTAATGAGGTTAACCTAGTGTATTCTAATTAGCACGACTATTTCATCCCGACTTCCAAAAAAACTGCCACACTTTAAAGCTTTTTGACAGTTTAAACGTTAACCTGAGCTCTGACGAAAATTTCAAGAAATTGGTCGAATTCTGGGCTTATTTAAAAGATCTTTGCTTTCATCCTGCTCCAAGGCAAATTATCTTACACCGCTATACTTAGTTGCTTGCCCAAGGCGGATCTTCGATCGTATATTAGAAAAGCGCATGCAGCGGGCTCACAGGGGAGAATGGAGAACGTTTCCCCTGATTCGTGATTCCATTTTCCAGTTGATGAGTTGACACGTGTCTTCCGACCACCGACCCCCCTTCTCCGCATAATTCCCCCCTTTTCTGTAACTCATAATCAGTTAGGGGACTCCCTCACCAACCGCTGCCTACATAAATAGGGTATTTTTTGGTGTTTTTCATAGCCACCATCTAAAAAAAGCTCAGTTTTGGCACTTTCAATGATTGCTTCCCCTCGTGGCTATGATAAACGATGCCTTGTTTGAGCCAACGCCCCAAGCACACACATTATCACCCTCGGAACACATCACAACATATATACATAAACGTTTAGCCATTACATGCCTCTAAAAAGCCAAAAAGGGAGAAAAATGCGCATCAAAGTCAGAGTCATGATTTTTTTTCAACAAAAACACACCTTACATCACAAATTATCACAAATCTCCTCCCCCTCCAAAAAAAAGAACTTTCCCATACTACACGATTTATCTTAGACCAGATACTTGTTAAGAACTCCTCGCCGAACATCTTTCATACATCATTTCGAGACTACGATTTGCATTTCGAGAACCGAAAGAATAAAAAAGATGGAAAAAGTATAATAAAAAGCATGGGTATAATACCCAACAATTCCATTAATCTCTATTCGCCCTTTCCCGTTTGGGCTCTATAACGTCCAGTAAAAAAATAATAATAAATAAAATAAAAAAGGCTATTTCAGAGTCGTCCAACACATGTGAGCTGCTTTTTTGGACGGTTGGAGGTCCCCCCTCATTAGTTCCCTATTGAGTCTCCATTAACCCAAAACGTTTAAGCTTTTACATATATGTCATGAATTTTAGCACCGTAACCTTCCCTTGGTCCAAAGGTTTTCTGCAAGTATTAAAACCCCTTGAACGCAGCGTTACCTTCTATTAGTGCGGGAATTAAGGGCAATTTAATGACGTGGCTAGCTGCTGGTGTGGTGGAAACGTTTAATTGCGAAATGAGGTGAAAGTGGCGCGCTGTCATCTTTTATACTAATAAGTAATAACCCGATGGCAAGAAAAGAAGCTTTTACAGAGCGAGGCAGACATCGCAGCGGGAGCTATTCTATTTAACAAGACGGGATTATTTTTTTTTTTACATTTTACCCTCCCTCGAAAACCCTTAAAGATCAGCCGTAATGAGGCCAAAGCCTTTTGCTAAAACGCCGGACAAGACAATGGAAGACACCAGTTCATTTACGCTTTAATGAAGCCAAGAGCCATAGGATGTCTCGGCTCCTGGCCGATTTGTGAAATTTGTGGGGGTTTTAGTGAAGCAGAGAGAAAAACATGCTGGTGACGTGAGATGAAAAGAAGAAAGAAGAGGAGGGCAAGAGAGAACGCGGCGATACTCCTTTGCGGGCGCAAATCTAAATCTTCCCAAACAAAAGACTTTCAAATTAATGACCGAATCCATGACCAAATTTTTCGTACACATTTCCTAGGGGCAAATATAAATTTTTTTATTTTTTTAGCTCTCACTAATTAGTCCGCTTCTTTACGCTCGTCTCAAATTTGAACTAGATTTTCACTTTCTTCTCAAGTATTTTTCATCTTTGCATCGCAATTTTTCTTGAAGTAAAATGAGATCATTCGGTTTACTTTTTAATAAAAAGGAAATATCAAGTTTCTCAATCGCGTGATGATCAAGAAAACATTCGTTAGAAACGTGTTATTCGTAGGCGTTTACAATTCCTGGGAAGACCAATTAAAAGCGACGCAATGGCAAGAAACGGATTTTAGATACACAGACAAACCCGGATGCTTACGCAGCACAAAATCGAGCAAATTTTTCAGGGCAAAACCAAGTCATCTAAGCGTGTCAGCCCAATATATTATTTTAAACAAGAGGAAGAGGAGTGAAGGCTTAAACGTGGGGCTGGGCTCTTTTTTAGTATTTCAAACCAAGTTTTTTTTAGTATTAAAAGTAAGCCACGTCCCAATGCGAGAGATTTGTATCGCCCAAGACCAAGACTTCCTACCCCGTTTTGGCGCCTTGGAAAAATCATCAAAAATTCGGCACCCCGCAGGAGGACTCTTACCAAAATAGCAAAAAAAAATGGGAAAAAATCCTTTTGCTTTCATTAGGTTCTTTTCTTTGGCATTTTTATTTTTCATTTGAGCCGTGAGAGGAATGAAACTCTCCCCTGTCCCAGTAATAGAATATGCCCCCCCCCCATTCCTGCGTCTGGTTCGTAGTACAGGATCTATCACAAAAGTTGCCTGTTCATATCGCCTTTCTATCAAACGTTATAGAGAATAAATCGGCTTCGGCTTTTGGGCCACCGCAAGGACTCTCTGGCGGGAGATAAGAGACTGTGAAAATAAAAACTACAAGACCTATTAATTATAGTGGCCCACGATGCCGATCACGTTCTTGATGTCCAAATGCCTCGCTTTCTGACAACCAACTTAGCTTCCAATTCAAAGCTTAAAAAGCAGGTCAAAACGAAGTATTACAAAAAGTGAGCGAAAAGAAGTGTTGGGGTTTTCAAAGATTCCCTGTCATGTATATACTAACTCCTGTCAAATATAAAAAGAAAGAAACCGCAGGGCAATTAAGACTTAACTTTCATAATATGCCATCCAACTCAACTTGAAAAATTTCTCGGTTTAAAAATGGATTTAAATTTTCCCCTGTATCTGTGTAATCTATATTAATTCAAGAACGCATTATCCTTTGTTTTAAGCTTTTTGAGCAACCTGATACGAGTTACTGCCATGGAAAGCTTCCATAGTGACGTCACATCTGTGTCAAGGTGTGGCTTGCGCTGCTTGTTACCATGGTTACTGACAACTTCGCTGTTTCAAACGGTAAACAAAGCTCTGGCATACCATGGTACACTGAAATGCCTGTGACGACATAAAACCACGAGGCCTTAATTCTGAAATCTCTTTATTTAATAGCTTAATTGATATTTCGTACACAACAAGAAGAAAGACGTTACTAAAAACTATATTTTAATGCTCTATTTCCTACAGACAAATTAAATTTTTGTTGAATACTGACCTTTTAAAGAAGATCCAAGTCTCCAATTCAACTGCTGTAAACAGGTATAGTTGGGAAACTTCTACCTTTGACTTCACGCAAAAGCAGTGGTTCTGTCTTACGCGGTGTTTGATTACTTCTTTTCAAGCTAAAATTATACTTATCACGACTTCTGGGCCCCCAGAAAAGCTTCCTTGTTTATACGGCACGAGAGCACTATTGCCACGCCAAATAGCGAATAAAGAGCGAACATTTTCAGCTATTGCTACGCAGTTTCAACAAAAAATTACGATTCGGTAATTGGAAGATAACGTAAGTTGAACCTAACTTAATAATTGATTATCGAGTTGATGTTGTTGAACCTAATCTAATACTTAATGATCGAGTTAATGTTCTACGGTTAGGAGAAAATAATTAGTAAACCCAAGCGTGGCAATAGCTGAACACGGTCATGTTTCATTTTTTGCCACACCATACGGCGTCGTAATAGCTTCCGCCATAGTGAAGATGTTTCTTATACTGTACTACAAAGTACGATCTTCTGTTGTAGGTGGGTAATACGATTAATCGTCAGCATAAACAATAATTTCTTTCTTTCTTTCTAGCTCTGCATATTTTTTTACAATACTGTTCTTTCCAATGCGCGACCTTGTGTAACTTTCTTGTTCTTAAAAACCGTAATGCATCTTGTTAGCATTCGTATACTAGAAGCTCGGCAAGTATTGACCTTTTTTTTTATCTTCAAGAAAGCTTATATACCGCTTATTTTCGTTTACCCCCCGACTTCAGACAGTGATAAAGCTGTCGAACGTCAAGATTCCATAGTTATGCAGAACGCCGGTCTGAAAAGAAAAAACCGGGCTCTTTCAGGATGGAGTATGTTTTGCGCACTTATTATTATCAAGCCCTGGTTGAGCAATACACCACTCGACCGAGCTACGAGAGCAAAGCTTTAAAGAATTTCACAAGATGCGCAAAAAGAAAGAAACGAGGCCGCGACCTTGTCAGTGTATCTGTTGCGAGAGCCAAGAAGTAAGGAAAATGAAACAAGACGAAAAAGGGGAGCAAGGAATAATGCATCGTCTGTGACGCCTGGGTTGATGGTCAAGCTGTAGAGCGGACCTGTGTTGGGAGCGTGGGACGAAAATTATAATAATTGTATCATGCAATCAGTGGACCCATCGCTCGCCCTTGTCTTGTAACTTAAAGCATGGATGCAGGTCCTCGTGGCGTCGTTACAACACCGCCACCAACCATGGCTCAACGCCTTCATTCCTCTTTTTCTTTAAAAAAAAGCTTTTCCTCTTTTAGCAAACTCAATCAGACAAGATCCTTGACTCTTTACGCTGAAAATCAGAAAGCTAAGGAATCTTACTTGGTAGCTTCCATGCTGGTCTCGGTTACAACGACAATGCAAAAAACAAGAAATCCACCATTTCAATCTCGTTTTTGTATCTTCTGGGACCAAAACGCAAAAATCCCATACAAAATCACACGAAAACTAGAACTACGGCAACGATTAATAATCTCCTCGCTTTCGATGCAAATTATTCATAAAGTTTTAAAGAAACGCGTGTCCTTTCATATGTTTGCTTCCAAAAGCATCAAAGGATCTTGCCAAACCACTCACTGTGTTTCTCCTTCCATGATCCGCAGCCTGCAAAAACGGTGCTAAAAATGCGTTTAAAAGTTATCCCTTTTTCTTTGACATCTTTCCTTAACGAATTGCTCGGAAAAGATCTTTGGCGCCAAACGTTTACTTATTTCCGCGAAATACCGGAAGCGAGACTTCTTTCCTTGCTTTGGAACCGCTTTATTGACAAAAGTTCTTCGATAAGGTGAAAGGTCAACCCATATCTCGCTCAACCCCGGATAAAGCTGTTGGGGAGTATCAACATTAGTGCTACTGCCCTCACCAAAAAATAACATCAACAAAACTAGTTCATGGTATTTTTGTAAAAATTTAATACCAACGTAGGCTTCCGCCTATTGTTGGTTATCTTTATTAAAATTCCCGTTTTTATATCCCTCTTTTAAGCTTATTATATTAATTAAATTACCATTAGTTATAATAAAGAGAAGAGCGCTAGGGCACATTAGGTGGGTAAGGGGGTACATGGTATCTTATCTGCCAGTAAATTAATTGTAAAGTACAATGGAAATTTTGTGTATAATAAAGGTTGTACAATAGTGTCCAAGTAAAGATATACATGGGGAAGATACCCGTCCAATCAGAGAGCGACTTCGTCTTAGCCCGTTACTATATTTCACTGTTAGCAAGCATTAAATGCTTTTTTTAACGAAGTTGCACTTTGATTGGACCGCTATCTTTACCACGTACACTTCTAACTCGACACTACTGTACGCAAGCTACAACGAATTCTAGAGTTTCAATGCAAATCATGAAAGCTACAACGAAAATTCAAAGTTACGATACAAAATAGTTACTTTGGGTAACTCGTCATTGAAAGTTCTAAGATAAACTTAAGTTTTCGGGCATTTCGTTATTGGAATTTGTATTCAATAACTGTAAACGGCATTAAAAATTACAATTATAAATATTATATTTATTATAAAATTACAGTGACTTTTAAAAGTGTAGGACAAAAGAAACGAGAAACGTTTCAATTCACATTCATTTAGCCGACCAACTCTGAACTCTCGGTAACAAGACTCACAAAGAGAGATGCTCCCCGAAGAATTGAGGCGTGTGCGATGTCAATCAAAGAGCGCCAAAAGTTCTCCTCTTCCCTCTCTCCACGCCTGCAAACAAACAAAGAAGGAAAAAAGGCCCACGGAGAACTTGATTAGAAAAAGTTCCATCGCGTGCCAGAAGAAGGCCGAGTTCCAGGGTTCTAAATGTCATCCTCCCAAATTGTTTCGCTCCGTCCCCTTCAATATCCCGACACATAAGGATGACTCATTTGTTCAGCTTTTATATGTTTCTTTGTGGCCATCATCTCTGGCGTAGTAATTAACTCGACATATAAGGTCACACACTCATCTGTTTTTGTCACTCCCTCAGCATTATTCCATTTTACACCGCGCCAAAAAAAAAGCATAACATCATAGCAATACTAGTGCTAATATCCCACATCTCTTGCACTCTAAACTTTCCAGTCTATGCAGAATGCTGATGTCTTACCTCTCTTTTCATCTTACAAGGCGGCGACTTCTAATGCCTGCCTTTGTCTTAATCATTCTCGCGTTTTAGTAATCATCCTATAATAAAATACACACCGCTTCTCACACTATCTGTTTTAAAATTCTCCCTGCACTTTTGTGTTGCCTATTTTTTATTTTATTTGTATACTTTTTACAATTATAGCACTCCATAAAAAACGAGTATGCGCCGTTCAGAAATAGATGAAGACCTATCCAGAACTATCCTCTTGAAAAGGTACTTAACGCACTCGTGGATGACTTGCCTCCACGCTTTTCTATGTTCCTTTTGACTCATACGGAAATTTCTTGTTTTTTCCGAGTCTATATTTGCGCAGCGTGTCTTCTCTCTCTCCCCGCTCTCTCACCTTCAACGAAAAAACATAACGCTCGTGCTAAGAGTGTACTAGTTTTTTTAAAGAAAAAATAATACAAATAAATAAAAAAATAAAAAACGGGCTTTTTTGGCACAGTCCGAAGTGGTCATTGCCTGTATATAGCATTTGCATAAGGCAAGCAATGGAGAGCTGTACAAAAAGGCGGCATTTCCCAAAGCCGTCAGCATTTTCGGAGCTATGATGGGGTCTGAACGAACGCTGAGAGACAAGACAGACGTCTTGCTATTTTACGGTCTTTCGATCCACTTCTCCCCCCCCCCTCCCCTCTCTCTTTTGTTTGATGGCTCATAGCACTGTCTTACAACACATGAGTTTTGAAGCTCTCGACACGATATAGGGCGCGAATTGGAGCACCACTTTGCATAGCTCCATACATAATGCGAATCCTCTCTTGTTGGCTATGCGAGGGACACAAATAAAAGTTCAGTAAAACCTACGCAAATCCTCGCTTTCACGCTGAAATCCTTGTTACAGATAGCAGAATCCTTTACTAAATTCAGTTTGATTTAAATGACGCCAATTGACATCAAACGTTATGATATGACTCGATCAAACGCCTCACGTGAAACATAATATTTTCTTGATAAACTTGACAATACAAGAATGTCATTGCAATATGGGACGAATTACTCGGTTTCCTTTAAATTTAATAACACTATTAATAAGGGACAATTGTGGAAACGCGATATGGAAGTTCTGTTAAACTAAGAAAAATAAATTCTTAAATAATTTATTAAGCTAAAATCAGTTTAATAAATTATTCTATTTTATATATTATATTATATACTCAGCTAAAACCAGCTGGGTAAAGTCAACCCAGCTTTTATTTTTCAAAAAAAGAAAAAACTTTCACAACTTGCTCAAAACACACATTTTCTCACCTCTACCCCCCCTCTTCTTCACGCTCAAAATTGTGTTTGCTTCTCAGTGACGCATCGGGAAAACACAAATAAAGTCCCCCCCCCCTAAAAAACTGGTGCAGTCACAGCCGAATAGAACAAATAGATCAGATTTAACGTTTTGCACTCGAATTTCTGGAAAGGGAGACCAGTTAACCTTGCCCTGATGCTGCGGAATGTCCGGCAGGGATTTACAGTAGTTTGCACTCTGGCGGGCAACATATTTTTTCTTCGCATAACTTCAATCTCGTCTTTCTCTCCCTCTCATTTCTTTGTTATTTCTTTCACCTTTTCTTGTATACAATTCCACATAAGTTTTTTTTTTTGCTTGTATAGATATACAGTCTTATGAAACAAACCGATTACAGCAATGCAACGGCAATTATTCTTTTTGCTACAAGTTTTCCTTCCAACTCGCAATGGATCCTACAGCAGAAACATGATAATAACCGCTACCTTTGATATTAGTTTGAAAAGCCTTAATTACCGTACTTTCATCTACCCACACATAGTTTTTTCTTCCCTCTCGCTTTTGCTACCCCTTGCTGGCCAGGAGCTGGGGACTTGTACTCCAGAATCAGGTGAAAATATAGCACACCAGAAATATTACTTTGAAAAATCGTGATGATTAGCCTTAGTAGAATGCAAAACACATAGAAAAATCCATGCTAGGAAAGAAAATTAATGACATACTCGGCTAGTTTAACATCTGTGTCCGTAACTTCTCAAGCTCTTCCTATATAATCGGGTACAGGCGTACTTCCCCTTAATTCCCCTCATCCAAATGAGGCCCTCGCATAAAAGTAACAACTATTGACTTAATAAAGTTTCCTGCCGTGCCTCTCTTTTTAGTAATACACCGCAAATTAACTTTTTCTTTTCTTTTTTTTAATTTGAACCTTAATTACTGTTGCAAATAAACAAAACAAACTGTAAATTTACCTTTCAGGAAGTTTGGGCGCCAAAAGAACTCGTTCCTCAATGTCTCTTCTGGAAAGTGCCAGCGTTAAAGCATATCCAACTAGATCTCTTTTTGGGTACGTAAAACACAATTATTAAACTTTCTTTTCGACTTTGAACTTTAACTACGCTGGAAATTCAACTAAAAGAAAGACAAATCAACAAAATTTATTTTAAGGAGTTTTTACGCCAAAAAGAAGATCATTTCCACTTTTCTTCAGAAAATGCAAACCTTTCTTTCGCTTAATTAAATTAAAAATTTTAAAAATAAATTTAATTAAATTGCAAATTTAATTTTTAAGCCATTTTTGGGCGCTAAAAAAAGCTTATCCTTAAATTTCTTCCTTGGAATAAAGTACAAACGTTAACTCTGAAACAGGTGTTTTGGGACCCCAAATACCAAACAAATACCAAGAATCTCAACACGGATGCTGTTTTTTGGATTGCGTACATCCAGTGATGAGCGAATATGTCGTAGATCTCTGGGATGCCATAAAACTATGCAAATCAGCTCAACTCCTCCCTTGGCCGTACTTCCCGTCCAACTTCCTGGTCTGCAACGCATCCGGGACTATCCTTTTGGTACGCTTCTTATTTTTATTATCTTTTAAAAAATAAAAATAATAAAAAATAAAACTTTGGCCCGCACGCTACCTGCTTTATTCACTATTTTATACAAGGGGAACGGTAACACGGCACCACCTCCGAACTTATTTTTTTTTTCAGGTCCAAAACAGTATAACAAGGAGTTAAGACCGCCGCAGCATCATAAGCGGGCCGAAAAGGAAGCCAGAGCAAGGTCGCGCACAAACACTCATGCTCATGGCGTCTTCTTTCATATACACCTATGTGCCTTTTTGCTCTTGGTCAAGATGGGATGGGATTAACCCACGTGCGTCCTACGAATTAACGTCACACTGCTGCCCATAGACAACAAAAAACCAGGATCTCCTTTACCAGGCGTCAAGAACCGATATAACCCATTAAAAAAGATATAAAACTAACACGCAAGACGTAACTTTTTGATGCAAGATTTTTGTTTAAAAAAAAATCATTAATGGAAAACGATTTTCTGCCTTTTAACCCTTCGGTTTCATTTAGGCGCCAATAAGACTGGTCATGTTGAAAAACTCGGACACTGGAGCTGCGCGTTCGCTACGCTCAATCGAGTGGAGCTTCGGTCATCAAGTTAAGCTTTACACTATATTTTCTTGGTAAATTTTAGAATTAAAGGTAAACTGTACAAAATTGGTTCCAATTGTACAGTCTATATGAGGTGAAGGTATCATAATATTTAATTTCAAAAGATTACCAAAAAACTTTTTGCAGTTTAGTAATTTGATATTAACTTCGCAAATTACTTTGGTACCTCTAAAACTAAAAGTATAGTCCCGGACCGAGAGTCCCTGAGTAGTTATATTTTATTAGTTCTGTTTTACTTAGTTTTTATAACGTACTGAACGCCAAAGGTACGTGGGAACACCTGAGGGTTGTATTAAAACTTGACAGCAACTTTCAGATTTTGTTTGACAACAATTTAAACCGATTTCATAAAGAAGGCAATTCCAAAAGTACAGATTTCTTGGCAGTTACTTCTTGTAAAACTCGCCATACTGGCGCTTTAATTTCCAAAAATTGCACTTAACTAACTAGGAAGCTAAATAGCATTAAACATCAGCTAGACAACCCATTTTGGCATGAAATAATTGTAATACTGTACAAAACTTGTAAGACTGTAAAACAATTTGTTATAGAACGTTGTAAGTAAAAAAGGACAGAAAAATTGTTGTAACTTGCTTTTTGTTACATAAGTATTCATTTTTTAAAGTAAATAAATAATACAAAGTTTGCAAATTTTTGGACCAGTTTTCAAAGTCTGGGAAAATAAGCACGTCTGCCATCTGGCATCCATTTGGCATAAAGGTGCGACGCATTGGCACAAGAACGCTAAACGGCAAATTTTTTTCTTGTCTATTTTGATTCCAGTGATGTTTGTGCGTTTGTTTGGGATAACGTGAGGGCCAATAAACAGGTGTATGAGTAGCTCTATCGCGAAACGGATCTCAAGTATAAAATCCCTCAATCTTTGCCATCTTACGGTTCACCATCACAACTGTTTTCGAATAAAACGATCAACTCTGTAAAAAGCACGTAAAAGAAAGGCAAACAGATTTAAGATCCTCGATTAACATACCGAATGCAGAGCACACAGGTGTGAATGTAACCTTCTTTTGATTCAAACCCTAAATGGGACTTTATCCATTATGTCTTTTTCGAAAAAAAAAGAAAAAAAGACAAGTCGTGTTTGCATGGTACAAATCGTGTGGCAAGATTTCATGCGAATTGGACCGATAGCAGGGATACAAAAAACGTGTCTAATTTCTCGTCGCCTACACGTTGTCTTCATTAGGAAAAGGTACCGGGAAACTTGCAAATCCGCATTCTTGTATTGGGTGGTCGCCTATGGCTGATGTGTACTACGTCAACACGTCGTCCTCCGCATTTGATTTTTTTTAAGTGTCAAATATTAAAAAAATAGAACACGCACATACACATACCCAGGAAACACTTTGGGAAAGAGGAGCAGTGGTTAATAGATGCAAAAAACGCCCAAGTAGAACTAATTCACAACTTGGGTAATCCAATTCAGTCAAAATCCGGTTGGGGAAATTTGTCGTCATATGCAGACAAGTTTTTTTGTAGTGTAGGTAGTGGTGTTGGTAGTTTTTTACTCAAGTGATTTTTGTAAGAAATGTAAGCTTAATGTAATTAACTACCTTTCCCTTTCGTCTCGCTTAAGTTCAAACGAACTTTCTATTCTTGCGAAACTTTGCTTGACCTAACTTACGAGCCAAACTTTTTTGGGTCGTAACGCGAAAGAAAACGAAATTGAGATGTTTGTAAGCCAACACCAGATTTAGAAAAAAAAATGCAAAGGAGTCGGAAGATGTATTTTTACGTTGGATGATTGTAATTACTTTTCACGAGTAGCTATGAACCCTTCTTACTGCAGACAATCTAATCCTCATAGTTTCGGAATACTAATTCAAATTAGTTCCATCCCGGCCATGGACTCACAACAGGTAGAATTTTGAATAACTAACTAGTCAAACAAGAACCAATCCGCTGGAAGGTAGAACAGGATCTTCTTTACTCGTGTTAATAAAATTACTACTCTGTAACAATGCTATTATTATACTTTTCATGCATGTATTATTTCACTTAATAAACCGTCATCAAAGCGTCACTCACTTTTCTGAATGTTAAAACTATTTAACATTTATTCTAAATTTTGATTACTTAATTTTAAGATTATTCTGAACGGATAACCATTACTTCCAAATATAAGAGCATATGTTCTTAATAAAATAATATGTTCTTTACTTTCTATGTATCGGGTAATTCCAATAGAGGTGAAAGGTTGCCAGCTAGTCAGGATAAAAAATCCCCGCAGTGTTTTTGCCATATACGTTTCGAATCCGCTTCAAAAGTGGATTTAGTATTAGGAATCGGGTGAGTTGCAAAGCTTTCCTTTTTTCTTTACGAGTACTAACTAACGAAGAAAAAGAAAGGAAAACTCGAAAAGACGCGTTAAGCTGTCAAAGGCTCCTGTCAGATTGCAACGCCTCATGGAACTGCTGAGCGCATTAGAATTGACATTTGCATACAACAGTTTGTCATTCGTTTGGGACTTGGGCTGGTAACAAAACCAAGACGTCTTGTTTCCCGCTAGGGGGTATGGGATCATTACAACCGTATATTGCAAACAAACCACTTTGGTGTCCCGCGTAAGAGAAAGACGGTGCGAAAGCGTCTCGTAACCCCGAACAGTGGATATATATCACCTATGTATGCTGAGAAGAAAACAAAAGAGAAATACCTCAATAAAAAGGAAGAATACATAGCTTATAATGAGCCCAGACTTTATGCAAAAAAGCGAGTAGAACGACAGGGCCTGTAATAAAAGCCACCTCGAGAAAAAGATAGGCAGTGCATGGGTTTGTTTTGCATAGATCCCAACATGTTTAACCAATCAAAAGCTATAAAACAAGTCTCATTAGGTAGAAAATGCCTTTGCACTCTACCTCGTTATCTCCTTCCTTCAATCTTGGAACACATAGTTTGCTTTGGGTCATGTCCTTTTTTTTATTTTTTCTCATCACCTTTTCTACCCGGAGCTCACTGGTCGTAAACCCAAACCGCCTCAATTTCACAAAAACCTTTATTTCAATACTACTGTATTTTTTTTATTTTATTTCTTTTAGATCCCACCAACACTTTCTGCCCCTAACAAGGTTTCCTAGCTCACAAACTTTCTTTTCCAAAACTTTGACCATTCATTCACCTTTCCCTCCTTCACGAGCATTCACGAAAAACCTCAGCCCCGTCCATTCAAATATCTTAATTGGGGAATATGATCTTCCTAAACTGCCTAACCTTTTTTTCCCGCCAAAAAAAAACAACAACTGACAAACAAAGATATACCTTTATTTACTCACCGAGTAAACCACCTACTTATGTTTTACGACTCAAGGGAGGCAATCAGTCGCGTCTTAAGAAACCGTAAGATTAGACTCCTAAAAATAAAAAAAAAATATGCATAAGCGGTCATCTGCCCAAACTCATATCACAAGCCACCTCGGAGGAAATGACAAGACATAAAATAACGCGCCCCTTGAACTTAAGTAGCTCTCCAAAACGCTTGAAAATCGTGAGCGTGACAGACCACTCGGGAACTTACAAGGCAATACCGACTTTTGACCCCTTCACCTGTCCAAATGGACCACCACTACTATCCTACCTTAAAAAAACACCAATTCCACGAGCTTCTCAATAAAAAAAATTGATCTAGTCCCAATTTTCGGTCTGACCGAGTCTTAAAAACGTAATCCAGGATTCCTTTTTTCCTTAAATCCTTATAAAATAAAATAAAATAAAATGAGAAAATAGAAGAGTTAGCTCGCCCAGACCAGACTATCAATACACGCTTGTTTGCTGCTTGCCCCGGGAAGCCGCTTGCGAAATGGAGAGCAATGGCTCGCTTCACTTGGGTCACGACATGGCTCTTTTGCCTGGATCCAAAACAGACCCCAACCCCCCATCATCAGCCATAGCGAAAAACTAGTGCAAGAACGGTATGCAAAATGAGGCGTTTGCCATGATTAGCATAACGGTGGGGCGGCACACGTCCTAAAAAACGATTTTTCTTGCCAAGACTTACGATTCCCACTCGACACTAACATAGAAAAATCGCTATTTTCCTCTACCTTCAAAACTCAAAACAAAATAAGGAAAATTCTGTACCGTAAATTAAATCCTGCAGAGTTTTCATTTCAAGCTAAAGAGTTTCTGGAATTTATGTACTCTTCTTGGCTTTCGTGCTTTCTGGGCTCTAAATGTATTCCATAAGTTTTCATTTTAATTTAATTTGTGAGCAGCAGAGAACAATTGTGATCAGAGTTTATCGTGATCCGGGAACACCCTCAATTACTACAAATCTTGATACATTATTTCCATTTCCCTTTTGGCTTTTTTTACACTAATTAAACTTAATGCTCAACGTTATAACGAATGTCGGTAATAAGTTAAGTATGTTACATGCAAAGTGTCTTACTTGGAATTCTTATGTGGGGGGTAAGATTCGAGAATGGCGCTGGAATGACGAGAAATTAGTTTCATGTCCCTTTTTGGCTTTTTTACAATAATTAAACTTAGTGCTCAACGTTTTAACTAATGTCTGTAATAAGTTAAGTATTTTACATGCAAAGTGTCTTACTTGGAATTCTTAGGTAAGATTCAAGAATGACGCTGGAATGACGAGAAATTAGTTTCATTTCCCTTTTTGGCTTTTTTACAATAACGAAGCTTAGTGCTCAACGTTTAACTAATGCCTGTAATAAGTTAAGTATGTTACATGCAAAGTGTCTTATTTGGCATTCTTATGTGGGGGTTAAGATTCGAGAATAACGCTGGTTAAGAGACGTTAGAGAATTGCTCTGGTTGGTGCATCAAGAAAGGAATGAGGTCAAGCTGAATTAATTACTGCGTAGTGGAGCATAGATACGTCTTACCGAAAAAGTCGTGATTCGGGCTTGGACCACAATTGCCACCTTGGGTGGAATGTTTGGAGCTTGCTCGAGAGAAAAGACATGGGCTTTGAAGGGTAATTGGTCCATGGTCCACGTGACGAATGATGACCGCAGACTCCACAAAGCTTTCCATACCAATACCATACCAAGCTAGTGATTAATTACTGGTCTTTGTCCTCGGGCTTGGAGTGCTTCATGCTTTTAAGCTGCGTATTTTGCCACCGTTAAACCACAAGTATAAGTAGTCATGATACTTTTTTTTTCTTTTTTATCACAAAATGTGTGTTTATTTTTTAAAAGAAAATTTTAAACGGTTTCACTTCTCTAAGTTGTGATTACATCAACCACCTACTGGGGTCCAACTACCCCCAAAGTTATTTTTCGGTGTCTTTTTGTTTTTTTCGTTAAAAAAAATCTGACTGATTCGCCATTTTGCTCTAAAATAGTTTTCTTTCAGAAGAATGAAGCGCGTCTCACACCGTGAAATTAAGATTCAATCTTACCTGGTTTTTTCACCTGCGTTGTAATCCGTCCCAATGAAAAGTAAAATAAAATTACTGTATTGATAAATTATCTAGACCGACCTGAGCGAACAAAGAAACTGATTTCGCCATTTTCTTTCTTTTTTTGTTAGAAAGTCTCATCGCTACCATTTTTTTTTTTTGGTTATTCAACCTAATTCGGACCTGACCAAGGCTAACTCGCACTTTTGGCCAAGTAATTTAAGCAGTTCGCCTTCGATGTAATGTGCAAAGTCATCTGCCTCGACCCAGCTTAGAACCAACCTTTGCATATTGCATCAGTGGTGTTGAAAAAGTATCGACTTCTCGCCCGGTAACTACCAACTCGGCCAAACTGTTTCTTACACAAACCTCACTTCGGCCCATAAAACCTCCCTAGTTTGGTCAAGAGAAACAATTGGATTTTCATCCCTTAATCCCCTTAACCCACATTACGACCTCTTGCATATACATTAAACGTTCTTCTGTCAGGCCATCGATTCTCATTTTTTTTTTTTTTTAAGTAGACACTATTGAACCCTCTCTCTTTCCTTCCGTTCGAAGTTTGGGCATGTGAGGATGACCTGGATATTAACTCTACACACACCTCTATAAGGAAGCGAACAAATAATGAAAAATGGAAAATCGAAATGTTTTCCTCCGTTTAAAGCGTTTCCGAAAGGCTAGTATACGTATCAACTACAAAATATCATCATTTCAAGCGATATTACGTTATATTCATGGACTTTGTTTTCCCTTGCCCAAACTTGGTTCTGTCTAGTGATGATCTCATTATAAGAGGCGGATGCTCTCTAAGCTCTGTTATAGATGGCCGGATTCAAATGCTTCGGGAATTTAAAACTTTGTCGTCTCCCGCAATCATTTACTACTGTCTCGAGAGTTCAATTAAGATGCATTGTAAACCTTTTTTTATTTTTAAAAAATTATTTAGAAAATCTAGAGCGGCCGGGTAATGACGAATATTTGTAATATGTCCGTCCAAAGAAGAAATGCCAGCGAGAGTCCTGTGGATTTTTAATTTCCGCCCCGAATGTTTCTGAAGCAACGGGCGCGGAAGACATGGCATTTTTCCCCTAAATAAAAAGAAAAAATATTTAAAAAAAAAGAATAAAATGCCTGATATCCCCACACTATGTGGCCTCACGCACGACCACTCACCAACTATCCAGTGCATACTAGGGGCTTAACCTCTTTTTTTGGTCCTCGGCCTTCCAGTTGCATACTATCATGTGCCACACTTGTTGTCCCAACAATAAAAAAACAAACGATAAATGCACGTATATGCATTCCCTTTATATACATTCCTGCTCCAAATGGCGGCACATCCCTAACCGTGGCATGGAAATTAGGGTTAGTCTGTTAAATAAAAAAAGTAAACGTAAAGAAAAGAAAATTCAACAGGTGAAAGTTGTTGCGTTGTTGCATAGTTATCTGACGGGCCAATAATCGGTTTCTTAATAGGAGTCCAGTCCAGAAGCACCTTTTTGGCTTGCTCCAGTTATGGCAGATGCACATGCCCATAACACTGAGAGCGGTTTGGGCTCCAACTTCTATTTCACCCAAAGAATTATATTTTAAAAAAATTAAAAAATAAAGAAAAAGAAAAAATGTAAAGAGCATTGTTTGTCCCACCATTTTCAATGGATTTTTTTAAATATTATGCTAGTTTGGCTATCCTGGCCGTGTAAGCTGCTATATGCCATTGGTAATACAGTGGGAATTACGCCAAGGTAGATTTCATTGAAGAATCTGTACCTCACAAGACGATCTCATCCATCAAGTTTCTCTCTCCCGAGCCTTAAAACTAATAACCCAAAGGTGAAAGGCATTTGTTCCTACTCGCATGTGGCACGTGCATCTCTCTTTCCCTAACAAGAAATTCACGCTCCCTTACTTAGCATCACCAAGAGATAAATTACTTTTCAGAGGGTGGTAAAAAGAAAAGATTTTCGAATTTTTTTTTCTTGAGTTCTTCCCCGCCTAATACGCAACACGCTGTGACGTAATAACGAATGCAATAGATACAACTATTCCCCACTTTTTACCTTTAGGGAAAATCGGAAAAAAAGGAAAAAAGGAATGAACAATAGCGGGAAAATTCCAGACCTACCTCAAACTATCGTAAGTTCGGGTTCAACGCCATAAACATGAAATCTACCTTCTCCACGAACATACGCAAGTCCAAACCAGCTAGATCTTAGCATGTTCTAGAAAAGTAGGGAAGAACAATATAACGAGTTATAATTATTACGTAAGAAACTCCCTTTCCTTTCTTCCCCGTAACAAGCTCTCGGAATTATGCTCCTGTTGATAATACTAAAAACCGAAAAGGGCTTCATTTGCACAACAATCAAGTTCGCTTGTCCGATCGGGGCCGCCGCCCGAATAAAGAAATTTCAATTAAACTCACGCTGCTCTTATGTTTTAACGTCGTTTCAATCAAACCGTTTCAAGAAATTGAAATGCGGATTAATGCGCGTCAAATCAAGCGGTCAAATAGACCAGTTTTGGGGGGCGATGCAGAGTCTTCATAAAGTATCCCTCATGATCTTAGAAAAAAGTGACTCTTCGCAGAAATAAATAATAATACAAGAAAAAATCCCGGGCTGCCATTGCAAGGGCACGAATAAGTAAGTAACGTTAAAGTGGGTTCCACAATTTATTAAGACAAGCAAAGCTGACTAGCCCAGCTGGTTTCAGTAATTGAAAAAGAGAGCGATTGAAAAAAACTTGGCGGGATTTTTTTTTAATGACCGACTCGAATGTGGCTGGGCTTGTGTGCTGCCCATAAAGAAAAGCACACGCCAATCTTCTCCCTCGCTTATTTTCCATAAGCATGGTACTACCAAGAAGCTTTCGAAAAAAAAAAAAAAAAAAAAACGGGGCACAATCTTTAAAGTGCTCGGGTTCACTAGCTTCTTGAAATCGTTACATAAAACAGATAACGCTACTTATATCCATATCGTCACGAGACTAACGCTTCTTTTTTACGACTACAACGTGCGTGTAAGATATAACTTACCAATGCGAAATGAAACGAGTTAAATAACTGCCAAGGCCCTCCTCCTTAAAAATTGTCATAAAAGCGTTCGAATTATCTTCCTTGAGCGAAAAATTTAACACGGATGACTTGAGCGCACGACTCGGGGAGCGATAACGAGGTCCAAAGCGACTTTGTAATGTATTTTATTATTTTTTTTTCTTAAGGAAAAAAAAATCCGTAGAAAAATGGCAAGTTCCCAAATGGAATCCTTGATAAATTTCTCTCTAATTATTCTTTAACCCGTTAGAAAGTTCCTTTTGGTTTGGGAGTCATAATGATTTTTCGTTTTTCTAACAAAGTTCATAACTAGAGCGAATATTCAATTATAGCAAAATTTCCACATAAAAATGACTTGGAGCTTTTCTTTTTCAATACGAAACAAATTTGAAATGAATTCAAAGACAATAAACTCTTTCTATACTTCTAAAAATAACCCTTCTTACTTCTAATACAAAATGCTCCTCTATTCGTTCTCGGTAATATCATGAAAAGTTTCCAGTTAGCGAACTAATTAAATTCTATTCACTTTCTAATCAAAAAATAATAGGTAGTTTCTTCATAATTTAAAGTACTTCTGAATTTAAATTTGAAAGCTAGCAAGCAAAGCAAAGTCTCGGAAACACATAAAAGCTATCACAACCACTGCAATCACCTTACTGCAGACACATCACTCCATAATCCTTTTGACGTTTAAAACACGGCACACATTTTATATACCTAATAGCTACTATGCCCCCAAAAGTGGTAAAATTACGATAAAATTTGTAATATCACAATATAAAAAAAGAATTTGAAGGTAATTCACGGTTGGAATTACTGTTGACATTTCATTGTTCAATTCTTTTTAAAGTTATAATATTACAAGTAAAATATGATAAAAACATAGAATTTTACCAAATACACATGTATTGTTTATATTTCCGGAGGGTTTGTTGCTTAAATTACATTTATTGTTAAATATTTTTTTATTTTTTATTATGTATTAATTAAATTAATTTATTGTTTAAATTTACGGACTTTTTATAGTGTTTGCAAATTTCCAATCTGTCGCAATTTTCAATTCTATCAATTTACAATCAATCAATCAATCAATGTACAATTCTATTATCGAGAGAATGTTGAATTTTGTAAAGGATTGATTGCAAAATAAGTTCTTTTTATCCAAAATAATGAGCTAAATGGTGTGTTAAAGATCCAAAGTCCAGCCAATAATATAATAAAAAAATTACAACAATGAAGAATAAAAACGCATCTTGCACAAGAGACTATCGACCCAATTCGCACTTTAATCTCGAACAAGACTGATCTGCTGGCAAGGGTCTTATAAACAGGAGTCCTTTCGATCATGTTATCGCGGTTTGAAAAACCAAGCCAAACGACGCGGCGATAGATCAGGGCAGGGCTCACTCTTGAAACGTGTTGCAAAAGTTTCGCAATGCTGACATGAGCCAGACTTGACCGACCGATGATGAGGCACTAAATCCCCAAAGCCCGCTCTTCTTTTGCACACATAAGAAAACAAAAACAAAAACGGATTTTGTTTTAATTCCTCCGCGCTAAAAAACCATCCAACCAGATCCAAACACAAATTTCAATCCCCAGTTTGCTAGCTTCTTTTGAAGCTATTCAAAAAGACTAGTTTTCTAAGATGCAGCCCGAATGGGCTAGCGTAAAAGTATATTAAATGTTACAACAGGACGCGCCGAGAAATAGTTCATATTTTGCACGCGGGAGTCAAAAGGCAGCCTCATTACGCACCACAGGGAGTCCATCGTGCGGCTACTATTGTCACACTAAATACTTTGAAACACCTTCACTTAAAAAAAAAAAATATAATAAATTTTACAACTCCTAGAGCCTTGAATGCTCATCATATTCCTCTTTTTTAACCATTAATTGAAAAGAAAGCTTCAAGGGCTTTATATCCATATAAATATAGAACCCACGAAATGCGTTATTAGTGCAAGATCTCTTGCTCCTTGTCTCGGTGTGTAATAATAGAACCTCAACCTCGTAGAATAAAGGAAAACTTGACCATTACTGCCTCCATCACTTTTCTTGTTTCCCCACAACAATGTTGGCTTAATTACTCAGGACTACATAAACTGGAATTTGACTTGGCAAGTTAATTACTGGTTCCGTCAAGAGCAAAAAAAAAAGAAAAAAAAGTTTTTTTTGGACTTCTTTTCATCCCTTCGTGATGCCACATGCCAAGAAGCCCCCAAACGGTGCACTGGAATTTTTTTTGTAATTTCTTTTTCCTTGCGTATGCATGTGTGTGCAAGCAGTTCGGGGGAGCGCACTGCACACACATACACACTCATATGCTGTGGGGGAAGATTTTAAAAGGATATAACACACAAAGTCTTGTTGTAAGTTTGCATGTGTAAGGCAGTTCATAAATCTTTGCGAAGCAACAAGCTAGGGCGTGAAACTGTCCAGGAACCTGCCGGGGTTCTGGTATATAGTAGTGGCTTTTTGGGGGTTGCGTACAGGACTGGGGGATATCATCGACCCAAAAGCAGCGCGTAATCTATACCGGGGCCTCCAAGTTGTGAACCTTTTGTTGCATCAATACCATCACGGCGTGTCATTTATGGACCATAAAACCCTTTGAATCCCTATCAACGCGCATATGGGAGCTCACGGAGCCTTTTTTCCAACCCAAGACTCCAAAAGAAAAGGCGACTCTTAAAAGATTTCCTCAAACTGTAAACCAAGAGAACTCGAAATAAAAGGATTACCTTCAAAATCCTCATACTTAAAAAAAATATTAAAAAATACTATCTTAAAGAAATCCCAAAGCATTTCATATCCATACACATTCAACTATACCCACCTGAAACCCAATGTGACTTTACCACAACAATGGTACCATTTACAAGACAACCTACACTGCTAAGAAAAGAAAAATATCCGAGGATTTTTCAATGAATAGGTAGTTTCGTATAATTTTCGAATTCTGACGATGATTACAGCATTGTATAGTTCAATAACGCCCTTTGCAATATTTTATTTTTAATTGTGCGAATTTCAATAATGAATTACCTCCGAATTTTTGTAATACACTAACATTGCATGGTAAATTCCTAATTTATCACTGTTTTACTGTACATTTACAATTTATATTGCAAAACCCAATTTCCACTGTACATCCTTGTGTATGGCAATTTTCATTGGAATTTTATAATAATTTTCTTGCTATAAATTGGACCATATGGTAGCTAGGTACCTTTTCCGCCAACAAAGAATTCCAAACAAACTGTCATAATACAACGCAAACGCGAAATTTACTTCGAATTTTACTAGTGAAATTTCTAAAATTAAACATGCTCAGTAGCAAAATAAAATATATTAAAAGGCGCTTGTTATCCGTAAGAAACAAGATTAAAATACAAGATACAACACAAGATTGCCTACATGTATTGTAGAATTACTGGTTATTTTTTTAGAGTGGAGGTAATTCCCTTGCATTGCTTGTACCAGACATAACTTTCATTGTACCATTACAAACAAGTGAACACTGGGCCATACGTCGGCTTCGCAAAATGAAAAAAAGGAAATACAGTACTCGAACGAAATGTTCGTAAGTTTGTTTCCATTACCTTTATCCAAGGTCTTAATTTTGGTACGCATAAAAGGATTTCCCAGGAGTTTTAGAATTGTACAGACGTCTTAGTGCCTTCTTTTAAACTCAGAAAAAAATCGAGCGAAAATGAGAAATTCCAGGTGTTGCATATCATAACTGTTGGATTTTGAGAGCGATATTAGCGCTTTGCACGTGAGCTATTTACCCAGCGAAACTAGCGAGAGAAAGTGTTGTATAGGCAGGAGCAAGGCCAAAAGCGTTACTTTATATTGCATTAGTATACATTAAGGCAAATGAGAATAAAAGGCTTCTTTTCTTTACAACTAGTTCACGAAAACTCGTTGGGGGTTCTTTGTTATGGGAAAAAAGGGGGGGCGCCTTAGACACATCCACGCTTGTGTAACATTACGTGTATTATTGCGTCTTAAAATTGTCCTCTTCCATTCTTCGCGCTACGTTCCATGCTTACACAAAAGCGTCGTAAAATGGCCAAAAGAAGAGAGGACACACACACGCATTTAACAAAAGCTGTTTTGCCTTCAACAACTGTCGCCTTCTTCTTCTCTTCGCCATTACACTGCCTCAAAGCTATTGTGACACGGAACAAATGAGTGCAAATTATTCAACGCTTTTCCTATTCAAACAAACCTGGCATATTTCGTTCTCTTTAGGGAAAAAAATTCGCCATCAAAATCCTAATTTGGCTGGACAAGATGACGTCACGCTTTTGTTTAAGCACAAGAAAACGTGACTCGAATTTACGCGATTCTTCCAGACGTGTGTGCATTTCTCCTTCTTTCCTTGCTGTTAACGTACGCTCTCGTTGATTTAATCTAAGTATAGAAGGCAAGACTTGAATGCTGAATAAAAATTCTCGGTTGGGAGGGCAATTACACGGTCTTGATAAGTATACGCAAACGGGCGTTTTGCTCCGATTCTACCCCCCCCCCCCCCTTTTCTTTACGACCCCCAGCGTTGCGGATTCCGCGATTGCATCTCTGTGTAGAGATCACATCACTAGACAAGTCGCCAAGTAAGTGTGTTTGCTTGTCAAAGGCAACGAAACCCAGGAACCACAGCGAATGTATCACGACTCGTACTCCCAGGTCATAAAATGATTTATTAGCAGCATGAAAAAACCCGCGGATGGTCTTCCCTTCTTCATATATCTATACACACATACATACATCTAGAATAATAATAAAAAATATATTTATATACGATATAGCTTCGTCTGCAAGTTTTATTTCCCTCCTTGGTAATAAGATCCCATAAAAATTTCCGAGCTCATGTAGAAGCACACTAGCAAACGCATGTAAAAAGCTGTTTATAAAACTTTCTCCTCTATCTCCAACAATAAATATTGTGATCCGCCAAATCTATGCAGAAATAATTTCACAACTTATCATCTATTTCGGACGTAAGAATATATATGATTCTACATAGCTTAGTAACATCAATTATGCATGGCTAAAATAAAAAAATGATGACAAGACATGTGAATCTGAATCTATCACTCACATACAATTGGCATTAAAAAAAAGTTTTTTTTTTTTTTTAAAGGCTTATGGGAAAGTCCACATGAGAAACTTGTCACCTTACCTGCACCCAGATGGGAACATCACGACGCAACCATATATCCTAATCATAAAGTGAAGGGGGTGACAATATCCACTTTTTTGTTAAGTTATATACTAGACGACCTACTTCATCAGCCACACAAATCCTTGATAAATGTCTCTATTATCCCACGTCTGTATAGCGGCAGCCACTAGGGACTCTGAATCTTCCGTCTCATGAATCTTCCAAATTTGGTCTTAACCAAATTTTCTCGGAACGGAACCTCTGTTATCAGATGACAAAATTTTAAAAAGGGGCAAAAAATGACCTTAAAATTCCTCTAAAATTTGCAACAATGCGTTTAAATTCCTTTGTCTAGTAAAAAAAAAATAAGAAAATTAAAATAATGCAACTCACGAAAAATTCGGAATTTTTTTTAAAAATGGTCTTCCGGTATACATAATATGATACAGCACCATTAGATCTAATGAAAAGTGCTGCAGGCCATATTGGCCGCCAAAATGGAATGAAAAAGGTTACATGCTTTACGAGGCATCCGGGGACCGAAGCATTAGGTAATAGCACATCACATCCCCCCTTTTTTGGTACCCCCTTATAGTTTACATCGATGCCTAACATGCTCACCTGCGGAGTATTTATATAACACTGGGACCTTAGGGTAAAACACGAAATGTGCGTGCGTGTGTGTACGTTTTCCCCATATGCTAAAAGCACCCTCCTTTACTCTTCTCTTTGTTCTGCGCTGTTTTATTGGCCTATAACATGTACTAAATACCATCCCCGAGCATTAACACGGAAAATTAGACATCCGTATTTTGTGAGTTGAGCTGCTGCCAGGGAGGACAGCTTAGCTCATTTAAATTGCTCGCTCATCTATATGGAACCCCAAAAGTCCGGAACCGCGTTAATGTTGCTCCTAAATAAACGTCTCTTTGACACTCCCCCTTCTTTTGTTTAGCTAGTGGCTAAAAACATTTTTTAACTGATTATAGAGCATCCAAAGGTTGTTCTTTAGAGTCCTTTGCTAAGCGCCTCCCCCAATAAATGAATATTTTACAAGAGTTAATAAGTTGGCGGGGTTTTTTTTCCTTCAGATCCTTCACAATAACAAAGCCGTCTTTGGACTTCCAGGACACGAGATTTGGAGGGAAGTCAAAAATCATCCAAGCGCGTTCAACTATATTTATATATATACCGCATGAATAAAGAGCAACGTGGAATTCCCCGGCGTAAGAGGATCTAGATTCGAATAAACATTTGGCGGGGCAGATGTCCCAACCTACGCTCTTTCTTACGTATGCAACAAGTTCTTTTTCTTGAACAGACTTATTAAAGCAAATATTCAAAATATTACTTTCGAGCTTTCGGAAATCCTTCCAAGTTTGACTATGTTGCATTAAACGCTTTACTTTCGAGACAATTGAATCACAACAGTTCCTTACTAGGCTTAATGTGCGCTACAATTGAAGCTTTTATTGTTCTCCAAAGTGCGTTTACATTAAAACGCTTTTATTGTTTTATGTGCAGCGGAGTCGTTAAATGCCCCACATCTAAAGCTAAATAGGATGTAGTAACAAAATAATTTGGACCCTTGGAGAAATTATATAGTACAAACACTTTCTATTATACTTTAAAAATTCCTTTACTAATTCAAGTTAAGTTTGCTCTCCATTTCGAATAAAAGTAACCCCTTCCAATTTTTTTATATAAAACTGACTGTCGTCGGATCCAAATTACAATTAATTATATACATGACTATCCATACTTTATTTTTATAATTAGTAATTGTAATGTTTGTCCACAAATTGTATTACATAAAAAATATAGACTAGCAAAGAGCAGATGCTCACGCTGGTTTAAAAAAGAAAAATAGTAATTGTAACGGAATATTTTCCAGAGTGCGTTCTTTTATTTAAGAAATCATCTCAACCTATTCAATATAATTTAGTTATTATAATTTGAACGTGTTTTATTTTTTAGGTGAATTTGGGGAATTCATTTCTATAATTATTAATTACTCTAAAAATGCCAAAGAAATACAGTTTTTAACCCCCCTCATGAATGAACGCCTAATCCTCCGCTTCTTTTTGAATAGCAGCGTAGGTGTAATAATTCTGCTACATATTTCGCTAAACATTTGGACTGACATAAAATGTTGAAGTCCGTCGTACTTGGGTATATTATCCTTGCGAAAATTGCACAGGCTAATAAAAAGCCAGCTACACATTCCACGCACATAACACACGTATAATTTGAGCTAGCTCACGTGATTGTGAAACGTCTATAACTCAATAAAGACTTCCTTGCGTAACCCTTGGCCCGAGTTATATAGTTTCAACATTTGCATTTCCCGCCAATCATCCAATGCGTCTGCAAAAAGGTGCCAGAACGTAGTACCACATTTTTATTCCGAACTCTTCAAACGAACGCTCATCTTTTACAAATGAAGCTCCGGGTCTTCTCTTTTCTTATTTGTATTTTATTTAATTTATGTTTTTTTTATTTATTATATTTTCCTTCTGCGCCCTCGAACGCACATCCAAACACACACACACACATGAACTTTCCCTTTCTTTCTCTTTGTACCGTAACGCCATAACTCCGAAACCCTTTTGTTGGGAGCTTTTATTTTCATGTCTGCTCGAGTATAAGTAATAAACGGAGCTTCCATATAACATTTGGCTTTGGCATGCACCAGTGCTGTAATGCAAAGGAGCCAAGCGAGCTATCAGTAGTAGCCGATCATCATCTTGATCAGTATAAAAAGGTGAAAGTTCCGAAACGTTTCATCTCTCTCTCGCTCTCGCTCTCCAAGAGCCAACTGCTTGGCTGTTGGAATATCTGTCTGCCTTGAACCCATTCTGTCCAAAGTTTTTACGAGTTTGAACGGCAAAAGATCAGCTTACAAAGGGAAACGTAAAGGAAAAGTTATAGCAATATCGATTTTGCACGCAAACTCATATCCTATCACACGCCATCGATTGGCTGATTACCTTCTTTCCCGAAACTAGGTTTCAAACCCTCCCCCCCCCCTTCCCCAGGTCAACACGCACTCGGGTGTACCTTACTTTTCTATACGACTAAACCAAAAACCCGCCTCGTAAAAGGAAATCGTCTTTTTAAATTTTAATGTAAAGTTTAGCACAGGGTAATAACAACACACAACGGTCGTAAAAGCCAAGAAAGATACAAAATGACGAAAATAAATAGAAACGAGCGATTTGAATGACAACCCTGAAACCTAGTGTCAGTGCTGATGGTGTTGGAAATAAAACCAAGTGGATAATATTGTTACCCGACAACTTTCCTTTGCGTCTTGTTCCGATACTTTTGCGATTAACCGTCCGCTTTAATGACTGCCGAAAATGCAGAAAAAAATTAGGAAAAATACAAGAACCGTAATCTAGAATAGAATTATATAAACCGCAAATCTTTGGAAGCCCTCGATTTGGCGGGAAAAGTGAGAATTCTACTTTTCACTAAATTCACTACTTCTTGGTAGGGTGTTTCACAGTAAAATTTGAGAAAGTAAAAGAGTTGAAATAGACAAAACCGTGAGAAAGATAAAAGATAAAATCCCTTCAACTTTTTAGATAGTTTACCTCAGAATTGTTTGTTTACTCAGATTGTCGAATTTCCATGTTTTCATTTTTATGACCTTTTAGCACTACTTGTGAATCCCAAACTCCTTTCGACCTGTTTCTCACCACTTTTTTCACTTTCAAAATTAGACTGAATTCGTAGAATTTATTTATCCTCAGGCATATTTTTTTATTTTGATACTTTATTTTAATAAATATTATTTTAATAAGAAATCTGATTTTATTCTGAAAAATCTATAAATATCCGAAAAATCTGACAAATCTGGTTTTATTTTAATAAATTTGCTCTTGAAGATTCTAAAAAAAATCTAAATATAACCTTTCTCAAACTATTTTTTTTTTTTTTTGCATACAGAAGCCATTTTCAACCCTACGTGGTATCCGCCTTGGATTTTCCGTATACGGTGCGAGGATTATTCGGTCCAGACGTGCGTACCATGGCCAAAATAAGAACGCTAATTTGCATAACGATGAACCGGAACTAGGTTAGGTTTTTTTTCGCCCAACATATTGTTAGGCCTGTCTTTGACCTTAACTATTATGTTTCACTACAGGCGATTCAAACAGACCGCCTCTACGTAAAATTAACGCGTATCGAGAGAAAGTTATAACAAGGTAAAACTGTAATTTCTTTTTTTTTAATCTCTTAAAAAAAGAAATGAAACATAATCGGTTCTTGCTTAAGAGATGCCAACTAATTATCGGCCCTTCTGGCTTTCGTGGCTACCAACCATTTCCATAACTATCCAAACAAATCGCCCTTGCTTGGTTTCATCTCGGCTTGCCAACAGCTTAATTAGCTTGGCAGGGCCGAAAAGGACTTGGAAGCCGCGCACTTTTTTATAGCGCACTACAAAATAAACACACAAACGCATTACCCAACTTTTTAGAATACTTTTCTCTTACTTTATTGTTGTTGTTTTTTTGGATCCTCCCCAAAGCTGCACATCCAACGTTTATAACAACTGAAAGTTCTAATGCGAAATTCTGCCGCTTTACATTCTTGGCCCACCTCCATGTGGTCGTTAGAATGTCACTAAACAATGAGTAATGGGAAATAATAGGATGTTAGGTTTTTGCCACCTTTTTTTACTACATTTCATTTTTTTACTGTCCTCGACTCGACAAAGTTCGAAAACTCAATTGCTACCATTTCTTCGTCTTCGGGCCAAGTTATATACCACGCATTCCCTCACACTCCTCAACCTGCTATTAAGCGTCTTATCAAGCGGTTAACTAGTTCCCATTTCCTATTTTATTTTATTTTTTGTCCCAGCCTCTGGAGGGGGTTTCGATGGAAAAGCAAACCACCTCGTATATATGTTATTTTTTTTTTTGCTGGCCTATCGTTATCACCAACGGGAATCCAAGTGCAAAGCGAAAGCTGTAGCTGCCAAAAGGGGAGCAATGGTACCTAACAATAGTTATTTAAAACCCGAGTGGATTGTCTTGTCGGTCCAATTAGCCTACTTGCGTATGCCGTGCACACTTGCACAACAGTTAAATCGCACACACACACAGAGGGGGGCACTCTTAACCTTTACCTATTAGCTCCCACACGGGATACTTTTTTGTGGAGATATTTCATATGCGACGAAAAACACACCTTGCCAATTCCTACAGGTTATGATTTCACACTCGGACTCTTCCAAAGCCCGCGCTTCGTAATAAAGTCGTCATTCTAAATGTCGACTAATTGGAGCGGTGTGGCAGGTTTTAATTGGCAGGGATGGTTGGGTTTCGGATACTAAATAATCTTCTTCTTCTTCCAACCTAAATTACGGATTGGGCTAAAACCTCTCTCTCTTTCTTGCTTATTCTCTCTTGCTGGTTCTCATATCATCAGGTCCATTATTCCAACCCTAAAGGAATTGTGGAAAGGAGGAGAAAAAATAAAAATAAATAAGAGAAATATTCGTAAAATAAAATGAGATAAAAATGAAATAAATCCTAACGTCAACGCCACACGATTGCAGTTATAAGGCAAGCAAGAAAGAAGAAAAGGAATAATTTGAGGGAAAATTTCATAACAGATTGCCTCACATAGTTTCTATTCTACGTAAGCAAGTTTTTTTCTTATTTTTTGGCGGGAGAATGAAATTACAAAAAATAAAAAGGCAATTGTTGCTACTCTCCTTTTGCTCCTGATAACTTTCCCTTCTGGATTTTTGCTGACATGAGCAGCATTTCCATCTCAATACGACATGTTCTAACACACGCTTACGCCATCCGAACATGGACACGCGATCTTTCTTTTCTTTACTTCTTTTTCTTACGAGTGGCGAAAACCAGAGCAAAAGTACGAATACGTACGCTCACCCATTGCCCTATCAAGAAAAGTGAAGAGATGGCCTGATAAGCGACAAAAACGTGAAGGCTCAATCAAGTCAATACAAAAGAGGGGTAGGTCATGGATGGGGTTCGCTTATTTTTTGGCCTTATTAGGAAGCTTGCTTACGTCTTCCACTACGCTTACAAGACCGATCCGACTTTCTATACATGGACTTGTCGATAGAACCCCCTGTAATGCTGATCTTTTTCCTGCCGTTTGTTGACCAACTTGAAAACAACTCTACACCCCTCTCCATATACCAACGCCACGCCTACGTCCTTTTGGCGCGAAAGAATACCGTCTTATTTAAGTTTCACCGCACAAGTAGACAAGTTCTAACTTAATAAAGACGAATATAAAACAGATTGCTGGTGGTGTGTCTGCCAGGAAAGTTCACAGAAAACGGAACTGATCGAGCGCAGGAGGCGGAGCTTAATGCTTGCGAGCGTTTCTAGATCCCTCCGTCTTTAAGGATTTCAAATGGCCACTAAATGTATAATGTGATACGTTTATTATACAGCCTTACTCTCTCTCTCTCTCTGCTATTCTTTCTGGGTAGACTGCGTAATCTGACGGGTGCGCTTAAAAGGTACTCGCATTTCGTCAGAAATCATTACATCTAATACCTCATCTTGCTACGCCATCTTCGCTACGAGCTTAACTCCTTTCGATCAAGTCACTCTCATACAAAAAGAAAATTAAAAAAGACCATCAGATAACATGAGCATTAAATACCTTTTCTCTAAATCGTCCGAAACCAATTAGAAAAAAAATTGGGCTTCTGAAATAAAAATTCTCCGCAAATACCTAGAGCTCTGCATCTTATGAATTAGAGCCCAAGTTATAGAAGCCAGGCTTTTTAACCCCGTCGGCATAAACAAAGCCCTGCTGGCCAGCTTGTCTGGCTTTCTGGGATCGAGATCGTATAAATTCGTTAGCGTCCCCATTTTTTTTTTGTAAACTTAACCGGCGTAGGCTCACGCCTATTGCCTCGGACTGTATTATGAGTACGGTTGTACATTGTCACTGTTTAAAATTATATAAGTACAAGG